>VXBA01000861.1:3215935-3333442 GCA_013399895.1 Serilophus lunatus | reverse complement strand
TTTTTTTTTTTTTAAATGGTTTTTCCTGCTTTCTCCCAAACCCAGAGTTACACGACGGTTTCCGCTAAGTCCCCGAACAGTTTCTTTAGTCTTCCCACACGCAGCTGATCCAAGGGAGCGTTTATTCGAAGAAAAGTAAACTTGGCAGCCGTCCTTCTCCTCCCAGCCTGTGTCCAGAGGGTTTCCATCCCCCGGGAGATGCTGTGCAGATGGGGGTGGGTCATCTGCTGGCACCGCGACCCTGGGCATGCAGGAAGATAGGTGGGATGTGGATTGGTGGCAAATAATCCTCGCTATCTGTATGTTGTGCTTTATTCCCATTTGTGGGGTTTGGCTTTTTTTTTCTTTTTAGCTTTTACAAAGTAGTATCCCCCTCCAGGCCTCCCTTGTTTAAATTAGTTTTCATTTATAGGACATAAATAATTTATATGTATCTTTTATTAGTTTATAGATATATTAAGCTCATATAGGGAGCTGTATTAGTTTATAGTAAGTCATAGTTTATGGTTTAAATAATGCAGCATAGTTTAAGTAAAAAAGCTTATCGTTTGTAGTAGGTTATTATTTTATAATAACGTATAATAAATTATCTATAACTAATACAACTCAACACGTATCATGTGCCAAGTTATAAGGGGCTTCTCCCGGGGTATATGGCAGCTCTCTGGACTCAGTCCAGATGAAAACCAGAAAGAAAAGGCTCATCAGTGGCCCTTTTTCTCACTCTTTTTGGAATGATCCAGACTTTTGTCCTCTCTGAGACATGTTTCCAACAGACCAGGATGCTTTGTGCTCACAGCTACACACACGCACCCCAGTGTGGTTAATGAAATCAATTTGTCTGAGAGTAAACTCTTATCTTTCATCTTTTTCATACCTCTAAAATAACTTTCCGTGCTGAAGGAAATGTGCAACAGTTGGCTCACATGAAATATGAATTCTTACTCCTGTGTTGAAAATACCAGCTTATATTTTCATCACGTGTATTGTATTTCTTGCCATGGTCCAGTCAGCTGGGAGGATGTATTGCATCTGTTACCCCAGTCTTTATTCTGCCTTGGTGCTCGTATTTTTTGTGTGTTTCTCATAACTTTAATACCATAATAGACATCATTTCATATCTCAGTACCTGTATCTTTTAGTACATTTATTTTCCAGACTGTGGGGGATCCTGTTCCATGTATGAAAAGTTCATCCTTGCTTTCTTAGTCGCAATCCCAAAGAAATTTAGAGATTGTATTGTGTCTATTGCCCTTCCTTTTAGAAAAATGCAATTCTATTTTTATCTTTAATTTTTACTCTTCTAATTTAAATCAGAAGACTATACATTTTTCTTTTTTGAATATAGGAATTTTCATTTTCTAAGACTAGAATAAAATATACTTTGTTTTTTCACTGCTTTTCTGATTTTTTTTTATATATATATATTTGCAGCACTGTCACTCTTCTGCAAATACTGTGAACATTCATATACCCAGAGAAGTAATAGAAAAAATAAACTTTTCCATTACATGATTAAGAACTTATTTTTTTGGTAACTAAAGAAGCTTTAGCTGCAAATCAATATTTAACACATTGTAGTGCATAAAGAAGGACACATAGAAACAGAAAATTATTTACATTTCTAAGCATCACAAGAAGCTTTTTCATAAAACACGATGTCAAGTGTACATTAGTTAAAGACCTGAGGAATGCAATTTGGTGAAATTTTACCTTATTTGCCTTTTGCAACCTTCCATGTGTGCATTTCAATGATATTATGTATGTAAAGGTCGCTTATTTTCTCTCCTATGCAATGCATTTTCTATAAAGAGACAAGTGTTAGGGCTTTTTTAAAAGTAATCCAATATATTATTGCATGGTCTCAGACTTGGACCTTTAGTGGGTGAGTCTGCAGAGTAGCTGTATGTATGTACAGATGCATGATTACAGCTGTATATAGTATAGCAACAAAAATCCTTCTCCTGCCAAGAGGAGACTGTACCTATGTTATACATAAAAAATAAAAATACATTTAAGGGACACAAATATGGCCCACCATAACACCCTAGATCTGATCACTGGGCCAACAAAGTCTGTCTCGAAGGATTTTGTTCTGCTTGACAACTTTTTTTATCTGTCAGGATCCTAGAAGGATGCAACTCACAGGAAAAGAGATGGGTTTTCTTCTTAGCGTGGAACAGGAATATTCATTGCACTGAGGGCTCAGATGGTTCGGGTCTAGGGGCTGTTTCTTTTCTTTTGCCTGTGAAGTATCATAATAGCTTGTAAAAACTTGCGGTTGATGTGGAAGGAGATAAAGGGGACTCATATTTTTGTAGAACAACTGGAACTAGCATCATCCTCCCCTCCTGAATTGGTGCCAGTGATAAGAATATGTCATTTTACAACTTTGCTTTAAGTCTTTGTCCTGCTGAAGTGAGACACAATATGCTGTAATCTGCAAACAAGCAGTTTTCCACTTCTGTTCCCAAGAGATGGAGATAAGAGATGATGGTTTACCCTCTCAGTTGGGTTAACACTCAAGTGCGAGCCAATTACAAAACCCCTCCTGGAAAAAGCAGCACTCCCAGACCTTCCTTGCCCCTAGCAACCTTGCTCCTATGGGAGGTTTAAATTGAGTATTAGGGGAAATTTCTTCATGAAAAGGGTGGTCAAGCATTGGCACAGGCTGCTCAGGGCAGTGGTGGAGTCCCCATCCCTGGAGGGGTTTAAAATCTATGTAGATGTGGTACTTGGGGACTTGGGTTAGTGGTGACCTTTGCAATGCTGGGCTAACGGTTGGACACGATCTCAGAGGGCTTTTCCTACCTAAATGGTCCTATGAAATTGAGATTCAGGAATGTATTTGCACTGAGGAGAAGCAAAGCTGTATGTTTGAGCACAGTCGTCATTCAAGGTCTTAATTTGTGTTTATACAACACAATCAATGATCGCACATTTATGCTTAATTCAACTTCAAAGAGCTTAGTGACTTCCCCAACTTCTCTTTGGAATATGTGCATCACTTTTTTATCAGAGTGAAGCGTCGTGGTTGGAAAGAAAAGACAAAGAAATAGGCATCTCTGTTTCCCTACCATTCCATGGTAACTTTCTGAGGTAGCACATAAGGTTTCTATATGCTTTGGCAAGAAAATGACTCTAAAAATAACTTTCCTCTTCAACACCAGTTTCTGTTCCTTTGTACTTCAGATCTGTAGTAAATCATGAAGCACAGAATGGACCAAGAAAATAGAACTACACTTTTTGAAGTGATAGAAAGCATTTACTCCTGCTGTCAACAAGGTCAAACAAGCTCAGAGAAGATGAAAATGTAAAACTGACATTGGGAAATACAAAGTGAACCAAATGGAACATTTCTGTGTCTCTTTGATGCCTGTGTCTTACATATATAACAAAGACATACTGAGTTCCTCTTACCTGAGTATCCTCTGTGCATCCCTGGGGCATCCTGGCATTTAAAAGCCTATTTGCATTTGTTGATAAGGCAGATCCTTGAGAGAGTGGTTCTCACCATAAAAATGACTGGAAACTTAAAAAACCTCTCACATGGAGGTATTTTACTCAGTTTTAAGGTATGTTTAAAGGAAATATATTTTACCATGTGAAGAATGCCAAATATACATGGAATCTTAACATTTGTTTCTGAACACATGAACATGAAATATGAGTTCTTCTCCTAAGGAGGCTGCTGTTTCCTTTGGGCAAGCAGATTTTAAAATAAAGTGATTGCATTAATGGGGGCAATTATTTCCTTCAGCAGTTGTTCATTTTAACTGGTTAGAAATGCAGTTTGCATCCTGACTGGGGAAATTAGCCCACTGCATTCTCCCTAACTTTTCTCTAAGAACAACATGACCTTCAAATAATCATTCAGCATATTGCCTCTGTGCTTGTGTCTGAAGAGGAGCTCAGATTGCCATGGAAACAAAAGTTCCTTGTTCTGTTATACTTCCCTGTGCTATGATAACACTTTCACTGTATGAACCCTTTTCCTAGCCAGAAAGGGAACTGTGAGATTTTCGTGTTTTGAGCACCTCAAAGTGATGGCTCAGTTCATGAAAGAAATGCTTTGACTGTCGAGCAGAGACTGCATACATCATCATTATTATTTGGGGATATTTAGATCAGATCCATCTGCATCAGTCCACTTCTGCTGGAGAAATGAAAAATCTCGACATACTCTTTGCCAGAGTTGAGTTTACTTTTTCCTCCTGTGCTGAACACATGAGAAGAAACAGCATTTTAAGACAACGTTAACCAGTGACATAAAGCCAAAAGACATTTCTGGCATTTTTGCAAAGAATGTAAAAGGTCGTGTTTTTTATAGTTTTTTTATGGTGGAAACTGCATTTCTTCATGCCCCAGAATGCTTATAGATTTTGTGTGGACAACACATTGATTACCCTGGCATTTGGCCGCCGCTGCTGGACCAAAGCCAGTGGGATTATCACTAGGAAAGGGACAGGAGACGTTGTCTTGTGATTAAAAATCCTGTAATGTTAATAGTACAAAAAGGAGAACTAATAATTTTTTCCCCAATACTACTTATTCCTGGTAGCTTCATCAGCATTGGAAAGACTGTAGGTCTGCACTAGTCGGTGGTTTAGGGGTTTTTGCATTGTTCAAAAATGGGTAAATTTAATGTGCATTTTATTTTAACTGTGAATCTGAGACAGCATTAAGACAACAGAGATGACTGAATGGCAGGAGTTTCATGGAAGAGTTGGAGAAGACTGGATGAAATGCTCCCACTGTGGACACAGCCAGGGCTGCGGGTGACACGCGTCTGGAACATCCTTTTTTGGATGACTTGTCTGAAAACAGCCACTTCCAGCAAATTCCCATGGACAGCACCTACCTGCCAACATTTGAATTTCAAAAAGTAATGGCTCTCACATTTCAGTCTGGTATTTCCTGGACTAAAACTGCTGTACATGTGCCATGTGGAGTGTGAGCAGCATGTTTAACACACCCCAGGCAGCAGCAGGGAAATGGAGTGGGAAGTTTGTCTGAAACCAACTTAAAGGTCATTTTTTTTCCTAGGATTTCTTCAATGTCCACAGCCTAAGTGTAGCCTGAGAAATCATGGATGAAATTCCAGTGGGAACTGAAGATGACACATAAATGTAGTAATGTTTGTCTTGCTAAATGTGATAGAGCTGCAAAGGCAACCTCATTGGAGAATAGTCCTTAAAATTTCTATAGTTAAGGATAGTGTTTGAAAGACAGAACAGCAGGGAATTATTCCTTTCAGACACAAGCAGTATGCATGGCTGGGATTCATTTGGGTGAATAAATACTTAATGTGATATTTTCATACAATAACAATGTCTCTGCATAGTTTAAGTCTAAATCCAAACAGATTCAACTTAACTTAGTGAAGTTTATAGTTAATACTTGAATGTGGGAAGAGCTGATTTTGTTCATCTTCATTATCACATATTTTTGACAATATGGTGGAAATACCTTCCACAGTCCATTCATTTATGAAAACAGTGAAAATGCAAGAATTAATGGGGAAGGAAAGGAATTATATGAGTTTTCACTTCTCATACAGAAGGCATCAAAGATTCATGTCAGACTTACATTCCCGGATATTCCAATATAATTTCACAGCTGTGTAATAAACTTGTTTGAACTTGACTTACAGACATTAAAAAGGGCTTGTGCCAGCATGTTGGACAGAGCTATGTGAGGTGAAGTGGTAGGATTTAAAGGCACAGTGAACATTTAAGGCTATGCAGATACTTACTAAGGGGTAGCATAACATAAATTATAAAGTTCCACTGTTTGAAAGGCACTAATGTATTTTTCAACATAGGACTTGGCACTAATTCTGCCAAAAAAAGCAGGATACTAAAGATTACTTTGCATTTTAAAGTCTTTTGAAATCTTAAGTATTTAGTTACCAAAAGTCATAGAATATCTTAGGTTGAAAAGGATCTTTGGGACATCAATATCACTCTTTTTAACCCCTTTTTTTTTTTAAACTATAGGATCTTTAAGACAGAATTTGTCTCTCACAATATGGTTTTATAACCCACTCACTAATGGGATCAACACTGTTTGAGATATCATTGACTCCAACAGTTATACCCTCAAGAGTACCATTAACATTTGGGTTACTGCATTTGTTTTTGGAAATACTGAAATTTAGCCAAATACACCCCACGGTGCAGTTCAGATATGGTTTTGTTTGTTGCCTACTGGTTATGGCAAGCACCATCCAAGTAAAACACCTCGGCTTCACTTGAGGCCAGATAAGCTTGTCAGCAGAGTAGGGAGTAATTTCCAGAAGCATCCATCAGGACTTTAATGGCTTATCTCAGAAACAGTGATAATAGCAGTAGTGATCATATTTTTGAAAGGAAATCACTTGTGACTAGCAGAAAGAAGAGCTTCTGTCTCTTTTAAACAGCACCCAGACAAGGGAGCCTCTTATTTCTTTTTTATTGTTGTGACTGGATTGGATACAAATACTGGTATAAAGCAATTTAAACTTTTTCCTGGCATTTTTAAGGATGCTCTTAGTGTATATGACCTTCTCTTTCTTTCCTTCCTGTGGTCCCTACACATTTGCCTTGGGGTGGGCTCCTCCTCTGGATGCTGTATGACACTGATCAGGGGAAAGGCTGAGTCCAGAGGAAGGATCAAGGTGCTTCTCCAGGTGATGAGGCACCAAGTAGTCAAGGAGGCTCCCTGATTCTTCAGGGTCATTTCCCAGACAACATGGACACTGATACCAAGACCTCCCTCCACACTCGTGATTGCATTGTGCTTTCTCTCCCCTTTCTCAGTGACCACAGGCCTCCAGTCCATGGGAGGCTCCAGGAGATTTGCAGTGGTTTTGAAATGAGATCAGGAGACCTGCAAGGCTGGCACACTGGGCAACGGGACATCTGCAGACCTGAGCCTTGAGGCCTGATATTTATGCAACATAATTGCTTTTCCCATCTCTTTTCACAGGTGGTCTGAATCATACTCCATAGGATGTGTTTTCTGAATTTTCAGATGCATTCATCGTCTGCACTTTATTCACTTCAGACCAAATCCCAGCAGAAACTCACATCATTTGTAGGATCATTTGTAGGGAATGTTACTGAAGGCCTCTTTGCCAGCAAATGAGCAAAATGAAAACGTAGCTCCCTTCTCTCCAGAGACTCCATCGTGTACTCACATATTTTGATTATTTAATGTCCAGTGACAGTTTTAGGTTTTAAGGGTACTTTACATGTATTTTAAATGAGATTACAGTCACATGAGGTCACAATATTTTATAAATCACAGAAGTCACTGGCAGACAGTCATTTGAAAACTGGTCTTATCAAAAATGTCACACCCTTCCTGTACATCTGGATCATCTCCAACGAATTGAATCTGTTAGAGAAGCATCGTTTTTCTATCCTTACTCCCTCAAGCTGCATGGACAATAATTTATTTAGGAGATTCTTTGGAAATGCCTGTCCCATTGTGTTGATCTGTCACCAGCTGTCTGTCCGCTCATTTTCCCAGATGTCTGTCTATCTGCAGTGCCCCTCATCACTGGTGATGCTGGAATTCCTGATGGATTTCATTTGAACTGAATGGAAAAATCAAGATGGCAAATAAATTCCCTTTGCACGGTATGAAAATTGGCCGAATAGTAAAAACACAGCCAAGTTATTAACCCTGGGGATGGAAAACTGCACTGGTGAATTTAACAATTTTCTGTTCTCTTTAGCTTGCTGATTTTTCAGCATACAGATAGCTGCAGACCAACCCAAGCACAGGAATTCTCTTGAAAAAATGGCAGTTTGGGGGTGTGGAAGAGAGCCAAAGGTACTCAATTAGGACAGGGGAGCAGGAGATATGAAGAAAAAATGAAATGTCATGAGCAGCCACAGTCATTGGAGAAGAATCATAGAATCATAGAAAGGCTTGGGTTGGAAGAGGCCTTAAAGATCACTTATATCCAACTCCCTGCCATGGGCAGGGACGCCTTCCACTATCCCAGAGTGCTTCAAACCCTGTCCAGCCTGGCCTTGGACACTTCCAGGGATGGGGCAGCCACAGCTTCTCTGGGCAACCTGTGCCAGGGCCTCACAACCCCCTGGGTAAAGAATTTCTTCTTAACGTCTAATCTGAATCTCTCCTCTTTTCATTTAAAGCTGTTTCCCTTTGTCCCATCATTATCTGTCCTTATAAAAAAATTGCTTTTCATCTTTTTTTTATAAGCTCCTTTTAAGTCCTGCACCACCATCCTTGGTATGTGATTCCCACATCCCTCAGGAGGCTGACAGGCAGGGCAGGAGGGCAGACTGTCCAAAGCTCTTCCTGAGTGAGCTCCCAGACACGTAGGCAGCACATTACCAGATGGAATGGAGCTTTATAGGGACGTTTGATTTAAATCACATATATTCACCTTAAGTGCAGAGGAAAAAGGAAACTTCCCTCACGATACCTGTCCTACCAATGGAGTTGCCATATGTGGAATTCAGGTCTCAGTTCAGAATTTCTGGGCTTTTTAACAGCTCTGAAGGTATGTGGTGATCAGTTCCATAAACCAACACGAATACAGCCCTTGGCAGCAGATCATCTCCCCAGAGTTTTACAATGAGCACAGCTATCGTCTATGTCTTTGATTACAGAGTTGCAATTATTTTGGTTCTTGGTTCAGCAGGGGCTTTGCTCTGGCACCTGGGTGAGCACCCTGGGAGTAGGGTGGGAACGTCCTTCCCTGTCCTTCCCTGCTTGGCATTCTGTGAATGTGAAGGGCTCTGAGCCACGAGGAGGAGAATGTTGAGGCAGACACAAGACTCCTCAGTGGTCATCTCCCTTACGTGCTCCTGCATCTCAGCAACTCACTGCAGGGCAGTGTCAGTTATTCAAGACACCCACTGATCCACTCAGTCAAACTAAGGGGTTTCCAGTGTTTTATTTTCCTGTGTGAAACACTCTGTGTCTTGAGCTTCCCCATATCCACAAATATCTACTGGCTCCAGGGCCACATGGAGAATTGTGTCTAAGCAACCTGAGTGGAGCACAGCAGGCAAGAAGGATATGATGTGCCTAGAAAGTTTTCTTCTGCTCTGCCAGAATTATCCACACCTTGGTAGTGGAAAATTAAATTCAAAAGTTCGGGTCAGCTAGAGGATCACTTACAGCTATTTTCTACGTGGTTCACTTCTGACTGTGATCCATCACACATACCAGACTAATGGGTTACAGTACAGCAACATTAGCTTCATCTTCCTTTATCTTGGAAAATCTGGGTAATGGTATTAAGTGTATTTTTCCATAAATAATTTATAGAAGGAGACCAACTTTGTAATTGCAGTGGAAAATATTTGTTTCTTGTTATTTCACCCAATCATGTGTAAATTCCTCCTGTCTACTTGTCTGAGAGTGTCACAAAAGAGAAAAATACTTAAAAGGCAATGTTTAAAATACCCTGGAAAACACCAGAAGCATGAAACAAGCCAGTAGAGGAGAGAAGCAAGGCAAAGCAAGACACAGTAAATTCCAGCCAGCCAGCCNGGGGGGGGGGGGGGGGGAAATCCTTGCAATTTCTAGGATTATTGAAAGTGGGCGTTTGTTGTCATTGATTTCAACTTCTTACTATTTAAATATTACTCCTGCTTTTTAGTATTTATATATTTACAAACAGTGCTGCAGGAATAGCATTGCCATCACTCACCTGCCACAGCAACGGCAGAGAGGGGAACCACGTGCCAGGGTTCGAATGCCAACCCCAACCTCATCCCTCCTGTGACCTGCCGGGAATGCGAAGTCTGCTGGCTGCAAACATCACTCCCAGCTCTAATTTACAGCAATTTTCTTTTCCAGAAGCCCTAATGAGATGGTGTTTACAGAGCCCTGGTTGTGCGTGTCAGCGGTGCCGGAGCCCGTGGCCAGTGGTGCAGCCCTGCCCCGCGGTGCCAAGGCGTGCAGCCAGCTCTGGGCTCCATCAGCCCAACAAGACTTTCTTCAGGCCACATCAATTAATGATTCCCTGAGTTTCTGTCTCAATTCCCTTGCAGACAACCCAGTTATTTTGTAGCTTGGTCCTTCGTGCCTGTGCCATCATTTCACGTGGCTCCTTTCTCCATTTATTACAGTGTTGGAGTCCTCAGAGCCTCAAGTGTTTCCAATGGCTGTTTTCCTAAGAAAATAGAAAGTTTTATTATCAACCCAAACAGCAATCTATTGAGACAACACTACCTTTGCAGACACTTATGCTTGCTCTGTCAGTATCCTTCATTTCCTTGTCAGAAAATAAATTGCTGTGCTATGAAGAAAAGCTTAAAAGGCACATGGTTTCTTCAGAATGGACTGTGATTGTGCTTCTCTAAATAAACTATCAAAAGCTATTCATTCTGGAGAACCAGAAATGCATGTTCATCTTTAAACAGATAAGCAGCAATACTGTACTCCTTAAAAATCAGATTTAGGACTCAAGAGAGAGGAAAAAGTTTCCTTTTCCACAAGTTACCTCTTTTCCCTCGGGCACAGAAGGGCTTTTTGCATATTTTCTCTTCTATGCACTACAAACAACACATGGTCCAACCACGAGTACTGAGAGCTGAGGAATAGCAGAGCTGAGTGTTGCTCTGAACTCTGGCACTGGCTTGCCATGTGAACTTGAACATGTTGCTTAAACTTTCTATAACTCACCTTCTGCATTTATTTTCCTTGGAAAAAGTTCATTTTTATGTAGCTGGTAAGAGCTATCAGCATTATTCACTTGTAATGTCTTGTGCCTTCGTATATTGAACATAGGGTCAATATTGTCAGATAATTTAGGGGTTATTTTAAAAAAAATTATATTAGGAATTATAATTAATAAGTGATTGTGAATGGTACTCCACCATCCTACCAAGAGGAAGACAGAAAAAATCTTGGCATCTGTTCCAATATTCTCAGCTGCTTTCACTCTGGTTTTTAATTTCTTGGAGAAGCTACAATTTGTAAACTACACACGAGTTTTACAGGAATCTTGTTTACAAAAGGGATTTTAAGAACCTCCTTCCTGCTAATTCAGATCTTGAGGTCTCATCTCTGCAAATTTCCTGGCTAAAGTGGTGCTAAAGCACAATCATGGCTTTCCTTTGAGACAAAAGCTAAAAACAAGAGCGGGTAAAATGCCAATTATACTAACAGTTGATTCATATTAAAAGGTACTTTCCAAAGAAAATGAGGCAAAAAAATGTTTATACTTCCCACTGAAATGAAGATATTTCCCTAATAGATAAATTTGACATGAAAATTTTTGCTTTATACTCAAAATATAACTTTCTGCATATTGCAAGTGTGTTTTGTGCCTATGTGTTTTAAAAAAGGCACATAGCTACTTTTCTGAAAGCTTCACAGGTCCTGAATTTAGAGTTAGTATTCCAAGAGGTTCCCATTTGTGGGCTTCTCACAGCTGGCTGTGTCAGTGCTGGTTTTTCAATGGTGCTGGCCATGAATCTCTTGTCATTTTGGATGTCAGATGGATTGCTCAGCATCAGGAAGAGGTGTGCAGGGAGAGCTCTGTTGGTGGGTGCAGAGCAGGCTGACCTCCTTTGCAAATGCTGCTAATGAGGGTTTAAAAATGAGGTCAGGGATTTGGTTTTGTCCACAAAAACATGCAGCTGGTAATGATGTATAACTTCTTTCTCCACACTTATCATTAATTCAGGCTAATTCTGAAGAATAGGCTCATGATCTGGATGGTAAAAATTGTTATAATTGGATATTTAACTCCCTTTCCAGAAGCTCAGGGGAGCTGAATGCCTTGAACAAAAGCAGCAGAAACTCTTAAAAATGTCTGTTGATATTCTCGAAGGCTGATGTCATCATGCAGCCTTTTTGTAATAAAAGGGTGATACGTGTGTGCCTACAATTAATTAACTCTTCCTTGTACCTCTGGGTGGTTAATCATTAACACTTGTACTGCATGATAGCAGTCAGAACAAATTAGCTGAAATGGCTCCTGTTTTCGTCCCTAAATAAATGCAGACCATAATACCAAATAAACAGCAGCAACAGCCACGCCAACCTTTAAGTACGACATGCAAATGAGCTCAATGCAAACCATGATCCTAAACCAGTTGGAGGATGTATGTCCCTCTCTGTTGAGTAAGTGCTGTCTCAGGGCATTTCTTGTGTTTTGATTGTATTGATATTAATTCTAGAAGCCATCCTTCATGTCCAGACCCGTTTGAGTCCCCAGAACCCCCCAGCACGTATCCTGTGACAAGCCCAGGGATGATGGATTAATTTAAACTGTAAATGGGATTTTTAGAAGATGTCCAGCAAATGTTACAGTATCCCACAGACAGGCAGTGAATCAGCCCAGAGACGAGCCTGGGAGTCATCTCCATATGAGAATGGCTGCAGGAGTGAATCCCTGTCTGCTTGGATGGTCTCCCAGGGAGTGCTGTCTGTCCAGCCCTGTGCCAGGCTCCCACCAGGACCTTGGCACATGCCTGGAGGCAGATGTGCCTTGCAGGGTCGGCATCGGTTATTTCAGACCACTTCACTATTCCTCACTGGTTCAACAGTAATTAATGGAGGCAGCTCAGGGTTTGTGCTGCTAAACACCAGCTTTTCACTATTTCCCTCGTGTTGTGATAGACTTTTCCCCTTTTTTTCCTTCCCTCTTTTATTTATATGTTACTGTGTACAGCCCTCTGCTTTCTGGGGTTCACCACATGGACATGGATGCCTGGGAGCTCCCTAGGTGTGTTCATGTCACTGATTCTGATTTTCCCTAAAGACTGTGGGCAGAGCCACGTGTAGGCAGACAATAATAACCCACTGCAATGAAATTTAAAATTAATATTTTGTGGTGACTGAGCTACTTAAGATGTATCTCTCCGCATAAAATCTCTATTGTCTGTTAACAATTTGTATTGTCAGTTCAGGCTATGGAATATCCCTTATTCAGAGCATCAACAATCTGTATTTAAAAAAATTAAGAATATGAGAAAGGAAATCAGTAGTAAATTTAAATCTCTGCAGCCTCCGTATTCTCTGTCAAAATCCAACAAGCCAGACCAACTGGAACAAAATTATTTGAGAAAATTTTCCCACAGTATGGATAGAAAAATCTAATTAATTAACAAAACAGGATAATTAGAGAATCAAACTGGAATTTGGTGACAACATCCAGAGCACTGATAAAATTAATTACACATGTACAATTAACATGCTGTGAGGATTTTGATTATAACTTTGGAGTCTCCTGGGAACATTGGGAGAAGGTGAGGGAGCTCTGGTGACTGTGTCACTGCTCAGATCAATAGGGCATCAACTAATGCAGGAGGCACCTATAAAGTGAGATCCACAGAGATTTCTTCAGTGCCAGTGGTGACAGCAACTGAGTCAGAGTCAGCCTGTATGGTTTGAGGGGGCCTCTTTCCTTTCAGCTTCCTGAACATTCCCTTGAAATTACCCCAAATGTGATGGATCCCTTTAAATGAAGTTGTACATAAATGTCCATTCTAATTAATAATGAAAGCAGCTGCAAGGACCATCCATGTTCATTTATCCAGCCTCCAGCATGGCTCATGCTGAGAACCATCATTGCTACCACAGCTACTTACCCCAGGCATGCTGCTTTGAACTGATTGTGCCAGACTGAAGCACATGTAGGTATAAATTGCTGTAAATCTGGTGCAGTGAGAATTAGTATTTCGTTCTGGCTGACTAGCTTTACTGGAACAGATGACCCAGTCCTGGCTTCCCCTGAGTGAAATTACTCTCCAAGGAAGACTGTCTTTAGTGATGTGTCTGCAGCCACCTTGACCTGTCCACTCCTTTCTTTTCCTTGAGGTGCCCCTCAATGTTTGTGGTGGGCAGAGAGACACCCCTAGTGCTTGTCAGAAAGGGTCCTCCTTCCTTCACCATGAATTGCTCTCCACAATTCAGCCTCTGGAAGCCCCTCGAGCAGGACAGAGCATTTCACTGGGCAATGCAAGGGAAAGCCTTAGGGCATCCAGGTCCACCATCAGGACAGGGGGAGCAGCAACCAGAATAGAAAAAACTCTCATAGTTAGCATTCAAAGAACATAAACCTGGAGTTTTGAACAGCAAATTGCTTTCAATTTGCAGAAGCAGAGCTTTTGTTAAACTCACACTTTTAATGAGAGACATGTTTTTACAAGAGCCATGAAAATAAATTAGAAAGATTCAGCCTTTGTAATGTTGCTAGCTCTGGTGGCATTTGCAGGCATATCTTACATTTTTTAAACTTCATGTCTTCTCCTCTGAGTGAAGTGATTATGCTGTGATGTACAGTCCAAAATAGTACCAACCATACCACAGAATTTTTCTTCTCTGTAAGACTGGACAGAGTCATATCCACAGCTTGTGGCTTCCTGGTTCACACTAAAGACAACATCTCACTTTGAGCCATTTTTCTTGATATTGTTTTGAAGAATAAGTAGTTCAAGGTGAAATCTGAGCCTTCCAAAATTTTGAGAAAAGGAGACAAGGGGAGAAAGTGTTTTTGAATTCCACTGCAACTGAAATGCCAGTGTTTGCAGCGCCAACCCACACAGCTCTCGGCAATTTCAGCAATATCTCAGAACACAGCTACAAGAAAGTTGCCAGCATAAGAAATACTGCCTTCCAAAAGCTAAAAATGCCTGTTTTTCTGCACTATGTAACTGGACACTTGTCTGTGGGTTAGAAGTGCCCTGGGTGGAAGTAAATTTCCAACAGCAGAGGGCTCTTTTGGCTCAGCAGATGATGGAATTATCAGCTCCAGTAGCTGAAACCAACTGATAAATTAAAAGCAGGACAGAAATGAGCTACAACCTTTTAACAGCAAGGCTAAACTTTATTGGAACAGTTTAACTGGTGACAGATGTGATAGAGAAGTGAGAATGTCTTTAAAAGTAAATTTTGCTGTAGAAATAACCTAATAAAACACCCCCTTCTAGCCAGTTTTGTGTAGCAAAGTGGATAACCATAACTATCCATCCCAAATTTACAGCTTCTCATTCCTCTATGAAAAATTTCATAAGCTGAGGATGAAGGGTTAACATGATTTTGATTTTAATTCTTATGTTTTATATGGTGATATTCTAGAAATCTGTTTAGATGGAAATGTTGTCCACAGAATTTTCACATTTTGTCAAGTTTAAGTTATGCAAGTTCTCCAGCCTGATACATCTGCCAAATATTTGGAAATACCATCTGAGGCTTGAATATAAGATTGGAGAGAAATCAGGGTGAAGTAGTTGAAATCAGCTAACTTGGGGTTCTTGGCCACTGGAAAATTATACTTTTTCCTAGGAGGGTCATGAATTTGACATTATAGATCTGTAATTCAGTAACAGCAAAGTTACTTTGTCTGTATCTTTCAGTCCTGAGGCCACTTCATGTGATCATAAAATCTTTTAGATTGGAAAAGCCCTCTAAGATCATCAAGTCCAACCATTCCCCAGCACTGCGAAGACCACCACTAATCCATGTCCCCAAGTGTCACATCCACAGGTCTTGTAAATCCCTCCAGGGATGGGGACTTCACCACTGCCTTGGACAGCCCCTTCCAACACTGAACAACACCAGACTTAGGATCTTAGAAGAGCAGAAAAGAGCAGAAATGTGCTTATTGATGCAGAAAGTTTACACTCTTGTGATGGCTGAGTTCATCGCCTCAACCAAATGACTGATATCAACATGTTTCTTCTAAACAACAAAAAGTGGTCTTATTTAATGGGAGACTTCATACCACTTCTAGATCAAACCCTGGTATTAATGTTTGGTGCTTAATGTCAGGATGTTTCCTACAATAAAGTAAGTAGCATGTATTTCATGTATAATCCTTTTCTACGAATAGCGATAATTTTTTTCTCAGTTCTGAATTTGTTGCTGATATTTATTGTAGAAAATATTGTACTTGCCTGTTCTGTGTGGAAGTTTTGATTAAGAACTGTTTTATCTGAATCTGTCAATTACAGGTTACCTTAGCTCAGCATCATGAGTGAATACAGGGAAATTATTTGACCATGTGTGCAGCCTGTATGCGGGATCTATTCATGGGACATGGGGAATATTTAAATGTAAAGTGAATACAGAGGCAGCTCTTTGAATTTCATAAATAAATACCATATGTCAAACCTTTTCACATGCCCTTGTGTAAATTGTTGATTTGTTTACACTGTGTAACCAGATGTTGTTCTATAAAATATCTCCCATGCTGAGAGCTGTTACTGAAGGCTGCCGAGAGCACATGCTGTTAGCAAAAGAAACAGCATTCCTGCCTTCCTTCCTTCCATGTACAGCAGTTTATAGCATTTTATCTCTTACTCAGAATGGATTCAGTCTTGAGTTGCACACCCCAGAAGGAAGCAGCAGGCTATATTCATGCATTGCCCAGTACCAGCATTTCTATTAGCCTGGAAGACTTCTCATTCTCCTCCGCCTGGTAATGTCACATTTTAGCCCCCAGCCATTGGGCTGAGGTGCAACTGCAAATCCTCCAAAATGAACACATTTGTAGAATCACAAAATAGTTTGGATTGGAAGGAACCTTAAAGATCATGTTGTTCCATGGGCAGGGACACCTTCCACTAGACCAGGTTGCTCAGAGCCCTATCCAAACTGAACTTGAATGTTTCCACCATCATTGTAAAAAACTTCATCCTTATGTCTAATTTTGGTCATTAAAGCTAATCTTGCTTGAGGTCCTTTCTGTTTCCAGGGCCTACTTCCTAAGCAATAAAAGACTGGGCGGAATCAAGGCATTTATAAGTATTTACCTCTCATAACAATTGTGGGCATTTCAATGCCAGCAACTTTTCAGAGCTAACTGCTCCTTTTGGAAACAACAGCTTGTCACGCACAAAGGGATCTGAGGCAGGACCTACACCTATGATCCTCTTCAAATTGTTAATACTGCAGAGCTTGAAGAGAAGAGGAATTTACAGATTAAAGGAAAAGGCAGGGGGGAGCTCCCAGACTTTGTTGAGTGCTCAGAGGGGTGAGAAGGACCCATTCTCCCTCTGAGAGCAAAAGGCAGAACAAGACACGTTTATGAGTCTTGTGACAAAGGAAAGACTTTCTTCAAATAATGAATACAGTATCTCACAACAACCTTCTGCTTTGATCTGATCAGCTGCCCTTGTCAGTGCTGCAAAACCTTTGTGCTGTGATTCCTGTTTGGAGAGGTTTGAAGCAATTGAAGGAAAGAGAGAAGAGCTGTTCTGCCATATTATGTCGGGGTTCATTGAAATGGCCCTTGTACAATGCAATGGACCACCAACTGCTGGGAAATTCAATCAGAATACAGCATTGCAGTGAAAGATTAGCCTACTAAGGAGCATGTCCAGTTCTATTCGACTGAACAATGTACTGAGAATATCTCTGAGCATATGGCTCCCCTCCGATCCCCATTTAAAAGCAATCTGAACTGATTGATAAGGAAATTAAAGGGTATATCTAAGCATTTTCTACAGCTGTCACAACAGAACATTATTTATTCAATTCCTCCTTATAGAAGAATATAGGACTAAAAATTCTGTAAGACCCTCAACTCGACCAGCATGTTTCCCACGTGATCAGCAGTGGGGGCATAAAGCCTGGCTGACATTTATCCCATTAATGCTGTTTTTTACCACCTACTGGCTTCACTTATTTCTATTCCCATCACATAGTAGAGTCTATGTCTGGAAAAGAAATCAGAAACCAATGATTTCTGATCATAGGTTTGGATGCAGAAGTGAATCAAACCAAAGCTTCTGCTTCAATAAGGGGAAGAGCTCATCTGGAATTTGGGCAGATTTGATGCAGGTTTGATGTACTAGGGAATATCCCTCCCAATTTTTGCTGCTGGTGCCCCCATATTTATGCAGATACCTGGAACCAAGTATTCCCAGAGACTTCCACCCCACAGACTTCTCAGGGGCCAAGGGCCACTACACGTAACCATCATTGTAGCAGAGCTGGCAAAAGCCTTTTAATGTGCTGTGGAAAGTTCTTACAATAACGGAGACAATGGGTAGGTGGAGAAATAATTTTTTAGATCACCTTCACACGAATTCCAGAGATCACCTGTACGTGTCTGTGTCACTTAGAGTCCTGACTCCTCATGTTCTGCACAGAAAAGCAGAGAACAGAAAAGTCACGCAGAGGCAGAGGCACTTTGGCTCTGTGTCACTTTATCTACAGGACAATGAAATATCTTAGCATGGAGTTACAATTAAGGGAAATGGTTTTGTTAAGCTCCAGATACTGAGATAAATGTTAAGTCTTAAAATAATGATGATAAAGTCTCCCTCCCCCGGAGGCTGAACTAATATTTAAGAAAATAACAAAGGACTTCTTGCAAAATCAGCTGATAATATGATGTATTGATGAATATATGAAAAGCCCTTTACTAAAGGCTCAAAGATGAACTGTGCTTTTGATTAGTGACCTGTGGTCCAAGAGGAATCATGTAATACATTCCCTTTGGCCTTAGAGTCATCTGGAAAGCCAAGGCATCACAGGTGCACAGGTTTAAGGATCTGCCATGCCTGGAAGATGAGATAGCTGTCATTTCTGAGCTGAGCTCAATTTCAGATTGCAATATGCAATTCATTTGGCCTGAAGGTACAGTCCTGCCTGGCTTGTGCTTCTTAAAGCTGATATACATCATTAGTCTCATAGTAATGCAAGAGTTTCTATGTCTGAAGCTCCCAATAATGCCAATGATTTGAATTGTCCTTTTGTGACCTTTTCTTATCTGTGACTCAGTAGCGAGTCAGTATTTGCTTCCTTGATAATGAGCAGTAAAATCTATTAATCTTTAGAAATACAAGGAAGCTCAGATAGTATTTTAGGGAAATTTACTGAACTGCTCCAGAACAAAAGAATGAAGCTACTTTGCATTTCTAGTGGTGAAAAGGGCTCTTTGCCTTTCTACACATCACTTAGAGTGTTTTAATAAGAAACAAAATTACTGACAGAGTAATGGCACAGAAACCTCATAATAACCTATTGTTAAGCAGTAGCCATAACAGTATCTGTTATACCTTTTAATAAGCTTAACAGTCAAAATTCAATGAATCTCAGACCACGTGGCCAAGGCACCTGGATGTTATCAAATGTGAGGTGTCAGAATACAAAGATGATTCAAGAAAAAATGTAACAGTCATTGATGTAACCTGTAAACTCTTAAGCCAGGTGCTTCAATAATAGTCTGAGTCCCTAAATTTAATGAGAATTGAAAGTAAGATGTTCCATAGCAAAATGTAAGTTCTACAAAGAAAAGGAAATGAAGCAGAACTTTTAAAAAGTAATGCATAATTCAAAGCCTAAAAGAGATGCCTTATAATGAGAAACTTCACATTTCTTCTGCTTAACAATGTGAAGATTGAGAATCCCTTGTTTGCATTGAAAGCATCTTTGCAAGTTACAGAGATAATCAAGTTATCTCTAATCTATTCTGTGCTTTGAAAGGGGATAAGTGATCTTACTGGTCTCTTTAGCTGGCAAGGCTATGAAAAGACATACAAAGCTTTTATCCTGAGTCTGATGACTGCTAATGACTGTGAGAAATGCACATATAAAATCTCCACAGAGTCAAGGTAGCATAAGCATTTCATAACACTCGCATCAATGTCTTTCATCTTCTTCTTTTCTATTGCCATCCAAACTGCAATTTCTCCATTCAGTGCCTCTTTTATGCATCTCATTTCCTTCTTTACCTTTCTCACCTGGTTATGTCTCTCTGCCCAAAGTGGCAGTGCTCCTGTGCAACTCCGAGCCTGGAGGATGCCTGGTCTGTCTTAGCTGACAGATCATGGATGGCCTCAAGGAGTAGATTTGCCTCCTCGGGAAGGTGCACTAGTCAGCGCTGCCTCCTTAATGCTCTTTTGGCTTCTGTGCCCTGAGTATCAGGATGATGTTAATGAGGATGTCTGGGACTTTTATGGCACTGGATTGCTGTGTAAAAAAGCACAGCGTATGGTATCCCATTTATTGTTTTTTACAAAAGTCAATAGAAGTCTTTGTTCTTAAACTAGAAATCATGTTGTATTGCTTCTCAATCCCAGCTTGTCCCGGCTGCTAAATATTGGTCAGAGTTGTTATCCCGGTCTCCCGAGTACTATGAGGAAAAAGACAAATCTAAAAACATATAGTATGGATGTAAACAACATTTCTCCTATCAAAGTGCCTTTTTTTGCTGGGTTGTGTTAACTATAAAACTCCTTACACGTTGTAATTGATAGTAAGTAGAGCTGACTTGAACCATTCATGCTGTCTGAGTGATTAAAATTCTCCAGATGGATCTTCAAAATGCAAAGGTCATATAATTAGCCTCCCTTTAAGTGAGAAATTCTTTCTTCAGGGTCTATCTGCAAAACAGAGTGTAGTATATAATATGGGTATCTCTGCAGAGTTCAGTGTCCTTAGGCTGCAACAATTCTCAGGTCAGGAGAATGGTCCCAAATTCAAAGACAGACATTTTGTACTTAATTACGAACTTCATATGAGGAGAAAAGGCTTTTATTATTAAATTGTTTAGTAACAAGTTTAGCTTTTTATACTATGTTTTTAATCTCAATCTGTGTGTTCCTTTAACCCTCCTCTAGACTGCCACGAAGCATTTTATAGGGGTTTTGATCTATATCAACTACAGATGTATTTGTTAAAAGAAAGTAGGACTTTAAAAGGATGCCAGGGGTTTTTTTTCCAAATTGAAATTAATGAAAATAAATCGTTGTTAAAATATTTCAATAATCTCAATTAAATTATTAAATAATTTTAAAATTATTTTTAAAATATGTAAAAATAATTTGTTTTCCCAAAAGTTTCATTTAGATTAAATCACCAGATGTTAAATCTAAGTGTAAATCTAAACCATGAGTTTTATCCTGTGTTTTCTGCCACATTTCTGTGATCCTCTGATTTTGCCTCTGATGTATCTATGAATGGTTGGAATTTTTCTTGTACATAGGACAGGTACATGCACTCTAAAGTAGAATTTGAGTGCAGCTTTTCTATTAAAGCACTTTATTTCCACTCAGACTAGAGGAATCATTTTAGTTAATGCTTTCTTAGTTACAGAAGTGTTTAGAAATATTTAATCAACAAAGTTTCCAGCAGAACTTTTGGATGATGTGTGCATCAGTGTAAGTTCAGGCAAAGTTACTAGAAATGAAAGCTCCACCTTTTGAGTCTCACAGATGGTCTGGAGCAAGGGACTCCTCATTTAGTTATGCACAGCCTCAACATCACCCACCGCATTTTATTTTGTTTCTGTAGTACTTTTCACTATGTCCTTCTCCATTGTTACCTGGTGAGTGTCTCTTACACACCACGCCACTCCATCCTTAAGTTTCCTGATAAATATTTTTAATTTCTTTCAAAATTCTAACTCTACTGTTGGTCATTCTACTTTTAATTCTACCCCTGTGGTTTGGGATGGAAGTCTTTATTTGGGCATTGAGGGATGTCAAGAACAGATGTACAGGGGTGGTGGACTCCTTCAGGCAATTTTCCCTGTAGATACCAGGGCTCTCACTGTGGCCAGAAAGGATTATTTTTCTTCCAGGAAGACTCCATTAGGAGCTGAATTCATTTAAATTATTGTCTCTTTTTACAGATCTCCTGTTCTATAACATGTCTAATTCGACCTCACTCAAATGCAATAGTAATCTCTTCCTAAAAGCCAACAATCTGTCTGAAAACTGTCTAAAAATTGCCTAATGTTCATTTCGAAATACAAATAAATCTGTGCCAGTCAATCAATAATAAAATCCTAAGGGGTTTTTCTGCAAGCTGAAGGTTTTGCCTGAGCTTAATTTCTTCTTACATTGACCTGTGAGACATTTTACAGGCAGCTAAAGTAAATAGTATGAGCCTGACAATGAGAATGACATGAAACAATCCATGATGGACCATTATGGAAGAACTGTGTGTCCTCAGAAAGAGTTCCCTGCCATGGCTGGCCAATCTGCAGGGAAATGGAGACATTTACAGCAAACCTTTGATCCTCACTAGTCATTCTCATAAGCTGTCTCTTCTTCAAGAATGCAAGGAAATGGATAAGATGCTCTTCCCTCATTAATGGCCAAGAAGCTCATCCAGGTGCTACCAGGAACCAGCTTCTCTCCTTCCAGATGCAAACCCAAAGAGGTGCCCAGACTCCAGCAGTCACCACAGCAAATTTTCCAATATCACAGGTAGGCACAAAGCAAATCTCCTGTGCCAGAGCTCCTTCAAGGCTGAGGTTTTATCTGTCTTTATGACTTGGAAGGAAGGATTGTGTTTTCCCCCTTGTACAGCTTTACATGTACAATTTTGCGCACACCTCTCTGCCCAGGGGAAGCAGCTAAATATTGTTTTCAGCCAGTCATCTGCACTAAACAAACCCTCTGCTGCTTTTGGAATATGCTCATAAATTTAGACCAATACTGAGCCTGGAGTCTCCACTCCTTGATAAGAGCACGTTTTTCATGTTGCAAGTATATAATCAAGACTCCAGAGGCAGAATCCCTGTCTGCCAGCCAACATCTGGGGCATCATTTTTTAAGGCAAACATTCTAGATCACTATAAACTGCACTAATCTCCCTTGTTGAAATTTGCATTTCTAAACCAAAAAGGGATCATGATGCATTTGCCCTGTCACATGTTGTGGCATTTAACCGGGAGGTTAATTCATTGATTGACTTACCGCCTCTCTTCAGCCTGCTTTGCTACTAATCTTCCATACAAATGGGGTTAAGGAATATAATTTAGATTTACCAGCACAAACAAAGAGTACAACCCCCCCCCACCACTAGGATGTCATGCTTAGGGAATTAAAGGGATAAGAAGAAAACAGCACAGCTGAAGTAAAAATAAAAATTAACGCTAAAGCTCACATGCTGAAAATGGTGATGATTGGAACAAATAAACTGAGGAAAGGAAAATCTCTGCTTCCAGCAGCCAGGGCTGGGCACAAAGGCAGAGGAGATGGAGAAGACCATTTCCCTACCACCTTGTAGTCTGTGTTCTTGAGCCAGCCTGGATGCAGACCACGGGCTCCCTGCTCTTGGGAGGTCAGAAATGGGTGCTCAGTGGATAGAGCTGATGACTGCTCTGTTCCTCTGAATGTCCATGGTGGTGGTAAGACCCCCAAAGGGCACCATGAGCCCCAAGGTGGTTGTCACTGCCATGGCTGTAATGGGCAGAAATATGATCCAGTTGAGTTAAAGCACCCAAAATACACAAACTAAAAGAAAAAAATTAAAGAATCACATTGCTTTGAATGCCTTCCAGCAAAAGCCCTCAGCTGACAGGTCTTCCTTCCTGGGGGAGGGAAAAAAAAAAGGCAAGGAAAAAAAAAAGGCAAAAAAAAAAAAGCGGTGGGTTTATTTCTGGCTTATTTTCTCTACTCACCTCTCATTCTGCAGCTGCATGGAGCAACCCTGCTCCTGCAGACTTAGAGGAGATGTGGAAACCAGCACCTTCCCACATCAATCCCTCCATGCTGCTGTTACAGTTTCATTGCAATTTCTACCCTGAAGGTAAATCCTGTCAGTCTGTCTATCAGCCAAGCCACATGGAAATAACTCCTGATTATTAAAAGTATCATAAGCTCACCAGCTTGGGGACCCAGCAGGCTCCAGCACCAGTCAGTGTGAAAGAAACCAGCAACTTTGATCAAAGTGACACAGGTTTAGCAACATGCAGGAAACAGTCCTTTACATCCGTCATCAACCTTGTGCTGCTGTGGTCATCAGTGTTAGCCAGCTGCACTGTGCCATGGCAAGCCATGAAATGCCATTCCATGCCATTCCTCGATGATCCTTGTCCCTCCCATGCCATGGGACTGAGGTGCTGAGCTGAGACCTGATGGTTCCACCACCCAGACTGAGTGTAACCAAAGTGCAGGAATAAATCAGAGCGGGTTGTCCCACAACTTGTCCAGCCATGTGGAGGGGAAGGCTGTGTGTGCTGACATCACTGTGTCAATAGATGCTTTGATGAGGTTTGGGAGAAAGGCTGCTCAAACACATGCTGTGAATGGTTTGGGTTGGAAAGGACCTTAAAGATCAAACCATTCCACTCTCTTCCACCTCCCACTATCCCAGGTGGCTCCAACCCGGCCTTGGACACTTCCAGGGATGGGGCAGCCACAGCTTCTCTTGGCAACCTGTGCCAGGGCCTCTCCACCCTCACAGGAAATTATTTCTCCCCAGTGTCACATCTAATCCTGTCCCCTGTCAGTGGGAAGCTCTTCTCCCTTGTCCTGTCCTTCCAAGCCCTTGTCCAAAGTCCTCTAGGGTCTCCCTGGATCTTCCATCTCAATTAATGTGTGAGGATTAAGCAAAGTGTTTTCTTCTCTCTCCCATGCTCTGGTAAAAAGTCTTTAATTGTGGAAGTCAGGAGATTTTTCCACTGGGTAAATAAGAGGGAAATGAGTAAATGTCAGTTTAAGAAACAAAGGAAGAAGTTTCTGGATGAGGACTTGGCAGCTGCCTCTTTGGAGAGTGCTGTGTCTGATCAGCAATCTCCTGCTTTCTCTGGCAATGAAATTCATCCTCTCAGTAGATGGTGGCAAAGACCACTGTTGAAAAAGGTTTAGCAAGAAGCTGACTTAAATCTTCACACAAAACACTCGGTCTTTTTTTTTTTTTCCAAAAATCCAAACCAAAACGAGCGTGCTTTGAATCCAAGCTGATGAATAAAAATCCTCACCTCACTTTTAGCCAGGTGAAATTGTGAGAAATCTTTCCTAATTTTGGTGTCTTCAGCCTAATCATTGTTCTTTAGCCTGGGCAACCTGTCATCCCAATTATTTTTTCTTCAAAAACTACAAAATAAAGTTCTTTCTGCCTGTCTTTGCCTTATACTCTTATAAAAGGGCTTTACTGGAATGATAAACTGGCAGAACTCTCTCTCAGGCTGTAGCCAATGCAGCCCATAAGGAGAGAGTTGCCTTCACAGGCATTGAGCCAATTGTAAAAGGAGAGAGAAAACTGAAAATGTTTTAATGGAAACAACCATTTTTAATAAAAATAATATTTTAATTGAGTAAAAGATTACTCACAAAATTTCATTTTCTGCAGATCAGAGAATATCAAAGACATTTTAAAATTACAGAATTTTGGTAAAATGTTCACTGTACCATTTCTTAAAAAAACTTGATAGAAAATTGCAATCTAACAGAAGGCTTTCCATTAAGTTTAACAAGTCAGTAAGTCAGGGAGTTCTCGTGGATTGATAACCAAAGTCACTTTCCCTAAGAATATTTATTCAATATTTGGCTGCTTTTCACTGTTTGTCTGACTTCAGTCACAAAAAACCAGAACACAAAATTGAGGGACATTGTTTGGGACTTGGACAAGAAAAATAAATGCAAGAGTGTTTTTTGATCTGCTCCAGTTAGAAATAAAATGGATTGTTCTCTATTTCTTTTGATTAGTGTGTCTGACCAATTTTGAGTTTTTGGGAAAATACCAAGCCAAAAGTATTCCAAATGTTCCCGACATACAAGAGGGTAACTGAAGTTGAGAACTCCTGTTTACTGTTCTCTTGGATGAGCTGGAATTTTCTGGATGGTTTGTCTTTTCTTTACCATCCCCACTAAGTGGTAAAGGATACATCTGAAATGTGTCTCACAGATCCCAAAGAGCATCTGAATCCAAATATTGGGAGTAGGGAGCATTTAAAGGCAAAATTGCTGCAAGTCACTAGGAAAATGTCACCAGCACATCTATGACAGTTCTTTACAATGGCACAGGTTGGGCAGAGAAGCTGGGAGTGTCCAAGGCCAGGTGGAGCCCCCTGGGATAGTGGGAGGTGTCCCTGCCCAGGGCAGGGAGTTGGAACTGGATGGGCTTTAAGGTCCCTTCCAACCCAGACTATTCCATGATTCTTTATCTAAGTTCTCAGAAAAGGAAGACACATTTTGTGTGAGAATATCCCTGAATTCAAACACTCTTGGTGTGGATAGGAAAACACAACGAATAAATAACACTCCCAGGACAGATTCAAGAGTGCAGACATTAATTAAGCTTTCTTTCCTTGCTTGAAGATTTCTGTCCATATTTTAGAAGGTAATGCCACTGAGGCTTCATCACACAATACTTGCAAGGAATGTAGAGATTTTTAAGCTAGAAAATGTATTTTGCTTACCCTTGTATTCTCAGGGAAAGGATTACCCTGGATCTGTTTGTTGTACTTTCTGCTACACAGTCTGGTCTCTTGTGACTTACTGGAGAGAATGTTTTCTGAAATAAAAAGCTTTTTCTTTAAACAAAGGGTGACATGGCTTTTCCTCCAGCTGACAAAACAAAACAGAGAACGTTTTCAGTAGTATGTAGGAGTGGGTTTCAGGGGCTTCTGTTTACATGCAAGAATGACTTCAAGCAATGGATCAAATTGCTGGCATCTAATTTTGTCAGGACTCTACAATTTCTTTTTCAGTGTATAATGATATTTACTTTCAAAACACTCCCAACTACAGCCTAAAAATGTCAATGTAATAGATAAATTTCACTTAAAAGATACAACAGACACTTCTTATTTTCCCTTACCATGAGTCTGTGGTTTCTGCTTCAGATTCCTTTCTTTAGTTCTCCCCCTACACACATTTTTCTTCAGCAACATCCATAAGGTTTTTGTTCATATCTATCAGCACGAAAAAATGCACATTCTGAGACAGAAATATTATTAAAAAGCGTTTGCAAATATCAAACCCAGCTCATTTGTTTTATTTAAATAAGGACAGATTTTTCCAAATTTACTACCATTTCTGGGTAATAACCCACGGTACATTAATAAAATATGTTTTGCTGCTTGCAGTCACTGTATACTTTCAAGAGGTTATTCCAGTAACAAAGACTCATCCAGATACGTTCTTTAAGTGAAGTAAAAAAAGCAAACAAGGTCAGCCCAGCAGAGAGGTTTCAGGGGCACTAATTCTGTACAGCTTTGAATCCTGATCCTGGTCGGTTCTCCTAGTCCAGCTGAGGAAATGCAGTCAGCACACCCCCAGAGCTCAGGTTGCTTTGGAGCCAGGGTGATGTCCTACCCCAAAGCCTCTCTTTGTTTAATCCCCTGCCATCTCCAACAGAAGATGCCATTGTCTGTGGAGGAACAAGTCCAAGGTGTAACTCAGCATCCTGCTCTCCTTGTGTTGGGGAAAAAGATGGGGGTCATCAAGAACATGGGAGTGGCAAAGTTTGTGGCCCACCTCTCAAATAATCAGGTCCTTGTGCCATTACTGTGCTGGGTGATGTTTGACATAAGTAATGTGTACTGAGTTTGGTGTTGTCAGTGCTGCAGTCACTGGCACATATCTCGTTGACTTCATTTGGATTTTCATTGAAAAGAAATAAAATCAGTCCAATTTTTTGATTACTGAAAAGAAATCAGAACCTCAAATTGTAATAAAAAATTACATTTAAAAAATATCATGTTGAGTCCAGGCAGGCTAAGCAAAGTCATTGTGTTTCAACCAAGAAAACAATTTTAAAAGCAATAGAGCTTGTGTTGTTGATATTATTATTGTTATCACTCAAGGAAAGATGGAACAAAAATTATAAAAGAACCTATTATATTTCTTAGTGTTGTAATGAGTCCTGAGTCCCAGGTTTTTGCTTCTCGGGTTAGAGCATTAACAGAAGGGTAATTTTCTAGTTGGCTTTGTGTCAGGAATATAATCTTTATTCTGATTTTTAGAACAATTAATACTTAGAAGACTGTGATTATGTTATGAGCTATTCCACAGTAACTACTGCAGGAATTCCCAGAGACAATATGTTCAAAACCCCACTGTTCTATTTAATTAACTTAGGTTCTGTTTAACTACCTTGGAGTGACTTAACCAAGTAATTATATGCTCCAAACTCAGACCATTGAGGCTATAGTCCTCGTCCTGAATAGTAGAAAACTTCAGTACTAAAGTACCAAACTTGCAGGTATTTGTGATTCAGTAGTGATTTAAATAAACAATTTCTCAGTAATAGGGACTCAGTAAATGGCATTGTCAGGCATTAAGAAGAATGGAGTCAGGCACTGAAAGTGTTTTTCATTGGAAAAGAGATTTCAATTCATATTTTAGATCTGAATTTTCCTCTTTTTTTCTAAATATATATCAAACAGTAACTTAGTTAACCTTGGAAATCATTGGAACTGGTCCTGTATTCAATAGGAACACAAACTGCTGTTTCTGTACTTGTTTTCAGGTATGAAATGCCAGCTCTGAAATGAGAGTAGATCCACAGAAGATCATTTTGAAGAGAGTCTTGACAGTTCAACTATGAACCAGAGCAGAGAGACAGATTTCAGAATGATTTGAAAATTTCCAACCAAACATCTGACATTACTCTTTTTTAATCTTTGTGTAAGCCAAGGTTTAGAAATCTGTGTTGTATTTTACATAGAAACATACGTGGAAATGTATATTTTGAGATGTCAATATAGATAACTGTGTATTTCCCTCTCAGACTCTCAGCATGTCACCCACCAGCTCCACCATCCTTCAGGAGATGGCCTTAAGGGAATGAGCTTGTGACAGCAGCAAGTGGTGATAAAAGTTAAGGACTGAGGTTAAACAGACTCAAGATCCCTGTCCAGTGTTGCTCCCTGAGGAACATTCAATCATTTGATTTGTGTATTTGTTCCACATTCTCCATCAATGGTGTCCAACCCAACGTGATGGTAACAGTGTCTTCCTGTACATTTCACTTCACCTGTACAACTAGTACTCAGATACTAGTTTAAATGATTTTTACCTGTTTCCTTCCAAACCGTAAGGGTCAGACTCATTATGCTTCCTTAAACTCAGCAGAAGTGAAGAGAAATGGTTCTTGGAATAATGAACCAGAATAATATCACGTTTTATAAGGACAGTTCACAGTTCCAGTCCTGCCATCCACAAAATGATATCTTTATGTAACTGGGCAAGGGCTGTTTTTTTAATAGAAACCATAATAAATGAATTAAGTAGAACCATGTGGAGCTAATTGCTTCAAGACCTGCTCTATTTTCTTGTGCTGGCACTTTCTCCTCCTTTAGCTCAGCATAGATTTGGTATTTCCTAAAAGTCTCAGGTGTTAGAACAGCAAATACATTTTTATTTGTATTGTGTTTGTCATGGTAAAAGCACAGAAATGTGTGGGTTTAAGGTCAAAGTATAAGCAGAATCTCTTGTGAAAATATATGAATGCAAATACTTGACTTTTCGAGGAACATTACCTGTCAAGTAACCAACTCACCTGCAGCAGTAATGAGGTAGATAATGAGGCCAATCCATGGATTTGTGTTCACTGTGTGGGCTCCCAATGTTTGCCTTGACCTGGAAGAGGGCTGGAGATCAGCCAGCCACTGAAGGCAACACAACTCCAACACTCCCAGAAACCAGCCCACGAAGAGCAACACTGCACAGACCATGTCAATGATGAAAGATTTTATTACAAGTCACCTGGTAATGAATATTTTCTTTAGAGGTCTGTCAGCTGACCTTATTTAATGTGTAAGAGTCTCAACTTTCTTTTAAAAAGAAGTTTTTTTCTAGCCCACGTGGACAGGAAGGCAAACATGAAAATGAAATAGGAAACCCATGGATAACAGGGAAATGCAAGTTACAGAAAAAATCCAAATGTTTTCTTTTAATTAATCTCACATTTCTTGGGTTTTGGGGTCACATATTTCAATACATGGCATTAGCAGCAGTTCATGTGCTGTGTGTAATATTCTTTCATTAAATTAAACCTGAATGATCTGAAAGTACAGGATTTCTTATGTGACCATATGATTTTTAGAGATTTTCTCTTGTATTGTAGATACACCAAAGTCCAAGAGTGGAGCCCTCAAACCACATCCAGGAATGCTCAGTAAAAGTGCCCTCTGTCAGTACCTTTAGAGAATGAGGTGTCCTACAGATACTTTGGCTGAAACACATCTTTTGCACGAGTTAAGGTGCTTTCCTGGATATTCTCACACAATTCAAACTGAGAGGATAACCAAGACGTCTCAGAGCAGAGAATTAGTAGTTGATAATGTCACTTCACCACTCTGTGTTAGCACAACCACCAGCACTGCAGGGCCTCACTCCTCCCCAGCCCTGTGGCCATGAACAATAGCAATGCAAAATATGGAAATCTGGAAGGATAGAAAATAGGAATTAATGCAGTGGTTGAAAGACCCAAGAGTACTTCAGCAATACTAGCACAAAGTTCTCTCATTCTTTCCTTAAAGACTTGAGGCACATTTTATAGTTTTGGAAAAGGACTTTTTCGTAGAATCACAGAATGGTTTGGCTTGGGAGGGACCTTAAAAGCCATCTAACTCCAACCTCCCTGCTATGGGCAGGGGAAACACCCACTAGATCAGGTTGCTTAAGGTCCCATCCAGCCTGGCCTTGAACACTTCCAGGGATGTTCCACTGTATAGTTGGACTGAAAAAAACCCTCAGCATAAATAGTACTTTTTATTTTATTTTATTTTTCATGTAAAACAAAAAACCTGCTATTTTCACTAGAGATGTGGATGGTAAGTACAAAGAGGTCAAGCCTTCTTTTGCATTTTTAGAACTGATAATAATCTTCCCTCTACTATATGAAAGCTTCTTCATGGCAATTAAAAAGAGTCCTAGAATAGCAAAGATTTATTTCACTACTTTTTTTTTAATGAGGATCTGGAAGAGACCACTTGGGTCATCAAGTTCCATCTCATGTAATGCAAGGTTGCCATATAAACGGATGATTAGTTCAGAATGGTCCCTAAAACCCCCTATGAGGCGACCTGTAACCAAGAGACTACATCTCTTATCTCAGCAGCACATTCAGGACCTCAGCTCAAAGGTCATGTTAGGATGTACCCCAGGGAGAAAGAAGGAATTATATAGGAAATTCCCAGTTACTTTAGTTACCTGCAGTAGCAACAGTATTGCTAGTTTGGATAAAACTCCTAAATGTGTATATAAATTTCCATAGGTTTTAAGTAAATTCCTGAATTTTTCTTTCTTTAGTTTTTTTTCCCTCTGGACAAGCAATTTGTGCTATTCCAGTCTTTTCTCATTTGTTCATCTGGAAATGCCTTGTTAATAAAACACCACGATCCCAAGGCCATCTAAAATTTTGATGAGACACGTTCTTCCAGGGGGGAGAAGATTCAACATTTCATCTGTAAGTTCCTCTTCTACTAAAACTAGGCCACTCCAGCCTTTCCACTCACACGGCCAAGACAGCAACCCACGCTGGAGTCTGGATTTGCTGCTGGTAAGAACAAGTTCCTGCTGTGAGAAACATCCTTGCAGCAGCAGCCAAGCTCCTTCCCACTCACCAGCTGGCTCCCAGCAGGTGTGTTGGATGCACATCTGTTTGCTCAGGACCTGCTGAGCTGTGACCTGCCCTTGCTGGGACCACCAATGGGAAACGCCTCCCACAGCTGGGACTGGCTGCTCCTGCAAAGCTTTGTGCCATTCCATCCTCAGGCATCAGTAGAGGGGAAAGTGTCTTTTCACCAGAAGAAATACCCAGAGGAGGTCCAGTGCTTTGCAGAGCTTCCCAGGAGGTTCCGTTGCTCTCTCCATGGATAACTTTGGCACTGCCTCACTTTCTCCTGCTGTCCCTGTGCAGTCACCCCTCATTCTTCTCAGTGCACACCTGGATTTGTCTGCAGGAGGGATGTCCCTGCTGATGAGCTCCTGCTCCCAGTCCTTGGAAACCTTCCTTCTGATGCTGCCTGCTGGGATTCGTTCACCTGCACTCAGAAAGATAGAGGAAGATTTTCTGCCTTACAGTAGAATTATTTCCTAAGCAATAATTAAAGGGACACGAAGATGCATCTCCACAAAGCGTATCCCAGCACAATAAATGGATAAAAGGACAAAAAGAGACTGTGCAGATCCCAGCACTTCCCTACTCCTTGTGTCTGTAGGGTTGCTGTATAGAGGAATCTTGCTTTTCGTTATTTTGTTGTGACTGTATTGCATATTTTCAATTTTATTGCAAAGTCTGCAGTGTTATTTTCTGTTCCCTTTATTTTCAGGGTGGAACTTCAAGTGGTTGCAGTTGACATTTTGTTTTGTGATTTTGATTGGTTTTGTTTGATCCTTAGCCAGTAAGAAATCCTTTGAAGCAGCAGAACTGTGCTTCTCTGCAGGCTGATCTGGACACACAAGAATCAGAGACAGTTGCAGGTGAATGTGTCTGGAGCAGAAATCACAGACAGCTCCAGACAGAACCACAGAATACCCTGAGTTGGAAGGGCCCCACAAGGATCATCAAGTCCAGTGGTTGGCCTGGCACAGGGCAGCCCCAAGAGTCCCACCATGTCCCTGATAGATAGCCTGCTTTAGTTTTTCTTGCTTCCTCCTTGCCCCAAAGAGAGGAGAACACTTTGCTGGGATGACGAGAGCAAGAACCAGTTGACATTTAGGCTTGGGAGGGGATGGTTGATGCAGAGCCCCACAGCTCTGCTCAGACTTTGCTGTTCCCAGGTCCCACTTCTTTCTCTGCCAGCGGTGGAAAATGTGTAACTGTAGCAGCAGGTCCAAATGGAGAGGAAACAAATCACCTGGAGGTGCAAAATCTCAGCTGTGGGGGCACAGCAGCAGCAAATGTGGTTATGGTCCAAGCTGGACTCTACCAGTGTATCTGCTGCCTCCCCAGACAGTGCCCTGAAACCCAACCACCTGTTCCACAGGTGCCACAGAGCCTGGAAATGTAAAAGCACGACAAAAAGCTGGAGCTCTGAGGAAATGACACCAGTCAAATGGATTTTCTCTTCACTGGGAAAAAACTCTCAGCAAAGTGACTGTTTGGATTAGAGGAACAGCCTGAAAATAAAGACTCCTCTTGGTCACATTCCTTGCTGTGGCATGAAGTGCCCATCCCACGGGAGGATGCAAGGTGGGCTTGTGCTTCCCTTGGATTTTTTTGAGCACTTCCAAGTGGTGAGAATTTCCCATGTGGAAAGAAGAGAATAATGCAGGGCTTCAGCTCTGCTGTGCGGGGGTGGGTTTCACTTAATTTTCACGCTGGAACTAGTGAAAGCAATTCTTTTCCCAAATATATTCAATAAAATATAAAAGCAAGATAGTAGATGCTGGGAATAAGTGTTGCTGCCCCTTAAAGTCATATTCAAATTGACTTTAAACATGTGAAATCACTTCTAAACTGCACTGAACATCATTGCATGTAGATTTTCTGCATATAAGTTTCCTATTGTGACTCACCTAGAGGTGCTTTTCTTGAATAATATTCTCTGGCTTTCCATCTCAATGTATACCTTTTCCTTATCTTAAACATGGAATAACTTTGAAAGACTGTAGTTCAGAGGAAAAAAATACATTTCCTTCAGTATTCTTCCTGACATTTTACAGAATGTATGTGTTACATGGGCAGTGTCCTTGACTGTGGTAGGGGGGTTGTCCTTAAGGTCCCTTCCAAACCAAACCATTCTGTGATTCTATGATTCCATAAAAGGCTTTGGCATCAAAGTTTGCTGTGAGGCAGAAGCTCCAGGTCTCCATCTAAGCATCCTGCCTAGTTCTCTTGCAGCCACGCTGTGGGAGTGCTCACACTCACCTTTGGGCTCAGTAACCTTGTGGGGTTTTTCTAGAGGCAATTTACACTTTATTTAAGGGATATTCATCACATGGAAGATTTCTTCAAGTGGCATCTTAAAAAAAAAGCAGGATGCAAATGCTTGCATCAACCTATTCTGCAAACCTGAGCACATGTAATTTTTTTACATCTGCTCATTAATGCTGGGCTAGTGTGGAAATGCTTCAAGGATAACCAGGAACCAGCCCAGCTTATTCTGGGAAATGGTTTGAATGACAGAGCAGAAAATCTGTAGCATGTGTGTAGAAATCAACCACTCTGGGGAAAAACATGTTAGGAAAGTCAGGCCTAAATGGAGCTAAATAAAAAGGTGTGTGTTTCCAAGTGTATGAAATAAATATTTTTAAAAAAAATCAATCTTTTTTTTGGTTCTTGGATTTAGAGACAACCAGTTTTTGGCTGATTTCACAAAGCTTTGTAAAAAGCTGCATGTTTCAAATAATCTTGGGTATTGTTCAAGCTACTTATTCTGATCAGTTATATTCCTCATATTCCCTTTTGCCTTGTCTTTCTAAAGCAGCAAGAAAGTAAACACCGGGTTGGTTCCTTGCAGCAGAGGAATTTCTTCTCATGCCTGCACACAAGCCTTACCAAGGTCTCTCACTTGTCCTTTAGTCTTCACACCTAGGTGTGGTCTCCTGCCTAACCACAGGCTGGGTCTCCTAAGTAGCCTCCTTTTATTAATTCCAGGTTATCTCATGAAACAGGGAACTTGGGTCACATTTAGCTATCAGGGGAATTTTAGTTTAGGTATAATGCCAAGTCAACGTGGCTGGTTTGCCTCCTGCTGTTTGCCAGCCTTGAGGGCAGACAAGGTGAGCCCACAGCTGTTCTGTTAGAGGATTCCTGGAAGTCTGATGAGGAACTGGGAATGAGACAGTCATGAAAATCTTCTGAATCCCAAGGAAGTGGGGAATAGCTGCAAGAGCATCTTCCCTTTCTTTAGATTTGATGATTACAGCCATGAGCTGGGTGTATTTGTCTGGGGGTAAATCCTTGGTGCACCATTCTTGAAAGTAAGGAAAAATCTTGGATCTAAAAGAATATACAGACCTTAGGAAAAAAAAATTATAAGAGCAGCAACAGATTTTTGAATCCTCCACAGCTGAGGGCACTACAAGTTTTAAAGATTTTCAGTCTAAAATTTCTGAGATACAAGCCAAGACAGCAGTGAACATTGAACACCTCTTGCTGCTTGATTCTCTTTACAGCTGAGGGACCAAATCACTCTGGCAAAAGCCACAGTTTGTCCAAGAAAAATCTACTTACCCTTACCCTCACTGGTGTTGCACTTGGAGCCCTTCATCTCTCTTTGGCCTGAGTTCTCCAGTTCTCCAGCACATCAGTTCCTAAATTTTAGACTGTTAAAATTCCCAATTTCCTGTCTCTGCCAACAGTTAACTTCAGCAAACTCTGCCTCCTGTGGTGCTGGACACCTACAGCTTCTGCCTCCTGAGGTTTTATCATACTCATACTAGAACACTTGTGCTAGTCCAAGTGCTTTGAACCTCCTGGCTTCACAAGCTCAGAATTTTGATTGCTTGCTCAATTGTTCTGTTTCAAATACCTGCCTTAGCTCCTGCTGTGCTGCCTTTGCCCCCCCAACCTGTAATTCCACAGCAGGATGTACCTACCAGGGTATTCATTAGGTAATATTCACTTCTGCAGCACATATAGAAGAAAGGGAAACTATTGAAAAGCAGCTCAATATGAATGTATGAATTCATTACTTCTCAAATACAGCAAAACAAAATCTCAGCCACAGTCAGAATGACAGGACTGCTCTGCAGCACCGCCTGCTGAAGTGGAACACTCTTTTAATCTAGTTTCAGAGAGGCACATATTAGCCATTGAAACAGGCCAGACATTATGCACCATTGGCTTTGGAACTGGGAAAAAATGTTCCAGGATTCACCCTGGGCTGTATGACTGTCAAGGACTGACTCATATGTGCCCATTTGGAAGGTGTTCTTTTAATTTTTTTTCAGTCTAAGAAACTTTTTGCCTGTGTGTTTATAGTCCTACTGAAGCAAAAGATGCTTCAGCAGAAATCAGTTTGAGAACAACACAACATTTAACAAATGCTGCCAATGATTCGATAAATACTGGATGTACCCCTGTTGCAGAAGGAATTTTCAGTGGGGATGAACTGTTCATATGTCCTTTTCCTGATACATCATGCTACAGGATAACTAAATATTGAACTGATACTATAAACTTAGAGAAGTTAGACTTAATGTTTGCCAGTCACAATAAGGAAGTGGTGCTCTTATCTGGTGCCTTCAAAGTGGAATTGAGGTTAAAGAAGGGATTTTTGTTCAATAGGATGGATCAGAGTAAATTTGAGGGCGTGGGGCTACTCCAGTCCTGGTAGGTTTGTGCAGGAGAGAGAAGGGGGATTGTGATGCCAATGGTTGCATGTGAATGGCATCAGTGCCTTGAGGATGGACTCGATCTTAAAGGTCTTTTCCAACCTAAAACATTCTATGCTCCTATCCTGTGTGCAAATTGTGCTGCTGTGCACATTCCAGCCCTTTTGCCTCTCTCCCAGTGCTGCTTGTTATATTTGCATATTTGTTATATTTTGCATGAGTTCTGTGTTCTGTTACATATGAGTTACGTTATATATGTGCTCGTGTTACTTAGCATGAGAACCACTTTCTCTCTACCACTTGGCCACAATCTGGGGAAATCATGTTCTTCCTTTTCCCCTGGGTTTCTTTTGCCACTTCTGTGTGTCCATCACGGTGTGTCCACCCTGTGGCTGTGCTGCAGGGCAGGGAGCCGGGGCTGGCTGTTGCATTGGCTTTCCAGCTGCAGCTGAATTTCCAGCTATGCTCTGCCCTCTCGTGGCATCCTGCTGGCCTATCCGTGCTTATTCCTGGTAAAATAAATGCCTAGTGACCCTTCAAAGCTGCGCTGGGGTGGCAATCTGGTGCACTCCACTTCTGTGCTCCTGTACCAAATTGCCTCTATCAGCAGCATCACGCCCCAGCACCTAAAATCACCAACTAGTTTTCTCACAGAGTCTAAAATAAAAGGCATGTTATATTTTTGCCATCTGCTACATGTCCTCTGGGCCAGAGTCCTGACCCTCTACGGGTCCTCCCATCTACAGCCTGCACCCATGGACAGAGATACCTGAGAAATCTAATGCCAACCCTTTCCCTTAGCTAGAAATGCAGTATTTAGCCCCTCAGACCCTTAATCCAGTCAAGTGCCTCCTGTTCTTATTTTAACCCTTCCCCTCAATAATTGTTTTATTCCCTTTAATAGTTTTTGCTCCTTCCCAAGCCTAAATGAAGCGCTGGAGTTTCGTATGAGCCAGGCAGAGGGAGGTGAAGAACCCACTTTTCTAAAGATCCCATGCTTGTTTCTCCTGGTGCAGAATTTAGACCTCCCAGAGCAACACACAACAAAAGCAAAGTCTGCAGTGGGCTCAGCCAATGCCTTTCCAGTCGAGCCAATATACTTTCCCCAAGTTATAGCATTATTTTCCTTTCCTAAGCCTTTTCAGATGGTCAAAAATCCTCACCCTTTTATCTGACAGCCACACATCCCTTTCTGCTTATTTCTCTGGCTTATTTCTTCTATTTTTTGGCTCCCTTGCTTGGGTTTACTTTCTTCTGTGCCATTTTGTGCAATCAATTTGTCTCAGCGTTCCAGGATTTCATTTGATTCAGATGCAGGATTTCTTTCTTATTTTCCCTTTCTCCAACCCTTTCTGTAGCTGTTGTATCACAGCCTTTGCCTCCTTGCCCTGCTGTAGGGCCACACTCCAGGTGTCCTGCTCATATTGATGGACAGATGTTTTCTATCTCTGATTTCAACATCCTAGGGAAGGAATTAATATGTGTACACTCAATTAACCACCCTGGCAGGACAGCACAGAGGGCAACCCTTGACTTCTAGTCCTGGGATAGCTTGGCAGGGGATATCTGAATGTATTTCTGCTTTAATGCCTGTTTTATGTCAGCATGACTGTTCCCCAAGGGGGCAGTTAGTTATCACTCTTCTCATAGAACACCTGAGAAAGCAACAATCACTTAAGTTTATGTATAAATGCATATACACACACCATGTGACACCATGAGGGCTGATCTGGGAAGACAGAAAAGCTGGGAATGATCTAAATCATATGGTGCACTGGTCTAATTTACAGACGTGTTCAACAAGTTTATAAACCAAGAAAAACGAATGATGAAGTTTTCTTTTCTACCACCTTTTTTATCATAATTTCCCTGTGGAAGAAGACCCAGTTTGGTTGACTAAACTGTGAGCAGCCTCAGATGGATGATGTCCCAGTCCGTGTGTGATGCAGACAGCTCAAAAATTTTGGTCTCTGAGAAAGCCAATGTATCCAACAATCAGAATGTACTAGCTTCAGCTTCATGAAAAGCTAAACCCCAAGTTATTTGCAAGTCATCTGTGGCTTAGGCCTTTGTAGCCTGAATTAAATTAAAGTTTTGGGAGCTGCTCCGAGGCTGTTTGTCCACTGTAATGCTCTGAGTACCAGTGGAGCCCTTTCCTCTCCTCACTCCCATTCATTATTAGTGGAAGGGCCAATTGTCTAAGTGTGTAAGACACACTCAGACTGGGAAAAAAGCTGTGAATCATTCTGCCCTCCTTTTGACAGCAAAGGGCAGTGATTGCCCATGTTCTCCTCAGGGAAGGGGTCCTGTGCAGCAACTTTGCAGTGCCAGCACTGCCATGCAGTTCACTGTCACACAGCACCTGCTACTTCAGTGACTAGACGGCAATTTTGAAGTTCTTAGAGTGGCATTTTCAGCATTTTTCCAGTAGATCTTCCATATTCCTGCCCCTACCTGCCCAGATGAGGCACCATCACACCTACACTTGCTGGAAGGGGCAGCTTTTTTCACCCAGCAAAGGGATGCTCAGAAATTATGAGGGTGAGAGGAAGCGTGATGTGGTGATTACTATTTGTGTCTCTTTCAAACCTTATTTTCTGCTAATTCTGGCTTAATATGTACACAGCAGGCCTCTAATTTTTAATGGCAGCTTCCAGCCTGGCAGTCCATTAAGCCCCTGCCATGCTGGCAATCATTTTAAGGGTCTTTCTGTTGATTGAGGTGGTGCAGAGAGATGGCAGAATATTCAAGGGAGATGTGACTTGAAAACATGGGTCCCAGCAGGAAAAAGATGAAATCAGCACAAGTGAGCACCTGGGGACACCTTTCCCTGGATGCAGGCACGGAGCATCCATGCAAACCAGGATTCCCAGCCACAGCCTGACAGCAGTTTGGCAGCTGCTCTGAGCTGACTGCTCAGTACTAGCTAAAAGCTCTTCCACAATGCCATGACCTAAAAAATTCCCCCTCTGGTTCTTCTGGGGGGTCTGCACTGGTCCCTGTGTGCAACTGCAGCCCCTGGGAGGGATTGAAAGGATGGGGTGGTGGTCAGTCTCTTCTCCTAGGTACCAAGTGACAGGAGAAGAAGAAATGCCCTCAACAGGGGAAGTTTGGATTGGATATTAGGGAAAAAATTCTTCACAGAAATTGTATCAAGAAGCACTGGCATAGGCTGCCATGGGAAGTGATAAAGTCGACACCCCTGCAGGGATTTAAGAGCCATGTAGATGTGACACGTGGGGACATGAGTTAGTGGAGGGTTTGGCTGTGCTGTTTTAATGATTGGACTTGATGACAGAGGTCTTTTCCAACCTAAATGATTCTGTGATTTTATGGTGCTGGGGCTGTGCAAAGCCAGTGCTTCTCTATAGGGTCCCCAACACCTGAGTTGCACTGGAAATTTTATTCCTGTGAGCACCTGGAAAGAAATGGAAATTATTTCTTCTTTTTTCACTGTAGGAAAGAACTGCATGCATGTCCTGAGCACAAAGTACTGCCGGTGCTGGCCACAAGATGGTACTGCAAGACAAGCATTCCTATTAGAAAAGATCCGCTGGTGGAATCATAGAATCGTTACGGTTGGAAAAGACCTCTAAGCCCTTCGAGTCCAAAATTTAGCCCAGCACTGCTAAGGCCACCACTAAACCATGTCTCTAAGTTCCACATGTACAGGTCCTTCAAACCCTTCCAGGGATGGTCACTCCACCACTGCCCTGGACAGGCTGTACCAAGGCATGACAACCCTCTTTTTCAGTGAAGAATTTTTTCCCGATATCCAACCCTGATGCAAACTGAGGCACTGTCCTCTTGTCCTATCAAACATTCTGCACTCCTCTGTAAGAGGAATTGAGCAGGACTGACTTTTTATGACAGTGCTGTTCCTTGTCTTTAATAAAAGAGCGTTTGGCTTAGCTGGAAGATGGAATAATTTCTTGGCAGAAGGATAAACTCAGAACTGTGATGATTCCACCATTTATCTTCAGTTTGTTAAACTGAAGCTCTCAGCCTGTGCCCTGGACTCAGCAGATAACAACATCCCATTTTCCATGTCAACCACTGCCTGTTTTTCTTAGCAGTAGATCCTTTGTTTTTATTGTACTTCTTCCAGCCAACAAAGATGCTTGGCTCAAACACTCAAGGTCTTACAGACAACACATTTCACATTCTTCTGCAGTAGCAGTGAGAACATTTGGAACTGACCCTTTCCTCAGTGCCCTTGCACTCATGAAAGCTGCATCTTTGTCTGATTACTTTTGCTCAGCAGAGATAAGAGTAAAAACACAGTATCAGACAGCTTTTCTGAGGTCTTTTCAAGAAGCTACTGCTCTGCTTTGGCATAATATTTGAAAAATGAAAACATATTGTCTAGATATTAATTCCCATTTCTCAGTAAATGGCTTTTTGAGGCATGCAGGTCAGCTCAGTGCTACAGTGACTAACAGTAATATTGAATTCTTTCACAGCTAGAATTGTCGACAGAATGGCAAAGGGAACTGTAAGAACTTGGTGTGAGCATTATCCTATGTAGAAATTCGCTGAAAAGCCACTGAAGGGCAGTGGTACAGTCTGCCCTGTGGCTGAATAAGGAATCTGACACCCAGCACAGTCACATCTCTTGAGAAAATGCTGTTTTATTCTATTCTGAGTCACCAGATCAATAGTATTTTTACAGTCTGAACTAGAGAACAATATCCTTACCTCCAAGATGGCTTCTTGACAATTAATTATCCGCTTTTTGATACTTTGCCATGCCACAACCCAACACTATAAGGCTTTGATGTGTTAAAATCAGTAGATCATATTTTTGGAGCTCATGAAGGAGACAAAGACATAAAAGCAGTCTTCCAAAAGGACCACAGGGTCCTAACAGAGCACTTATGGCTGTAGCCTCCCACTTGTTACTGTGCTGCACACACCATGAGGACACTTGGCACCACCTACTCCTCGATCTTATCCACGTTTTGGCAGGAGGGGACCCCACGGTCCATCATCACGCAGGGAACCTTCAACCTTCTCCTTCCTCTGAGTCAGAACAAAGCAAGACCTCCATCTAGCAGGAGGCTGGGTATGATTCAGCCTAAAGCAGAAATTTTGGCCACAAAGGATGTTTTGATTCAGGGAATTCATACACAAAGGGCAGAGAGAACCTCCCCCACTACAGGTGGACTGCAGTGATCAGAGCTCAACACCACACAGAAGTGTGTGTGATCTGTCCATGGACTCAATGCTCAAGCTAAATGACAATGACACATGCATGCACTGGCTTTTAGGGCTGCTAAAATGTCATTAGATCACGGTACTAGTTGACAGCTAAATGGAAATATTTGACCGTGGCAGATCAGGTTAGGAAACATCTGTATAGAGTTACTCTGAGCACGCAGTGTTGATTATAAATCAGAGCACAGCTGGATGAAATTTGTAAAGTAAGTAAGTTGTTAAATAAGTTTTTTACATCTGCAAAAAGTGACAAATTCATTCTGATTTTCTGTTTTATGCTCCCAGGACACTTTTTGTTTGTACTGCTGAAATAGTCCGTTCTCAGTTCTCTAACCGTTTTTGGCCTGTGAGCATTTCTGAACTAGAACTAATCTGTTCTGGTTGTCTAGAGTACTTCCCTAAACTACTTATTTTAGGCTTTCCAAATCCCAGACTGAATCCTTTTTGAACAGCACATTACCAGTTGGCAAAAGACCTAGAAATGGTCTTCTGTTACAAAACATGTCACATGTCATCGACCGTATTCCCGTATGAAATGTTCAGGATTCATCAAGTTTTCAGCATTAATTCTCAGTTTAGAGACACATGAAGTGAATATCATGTCCCTGGGGAGGAGGATGGGGAGAAGTTAGCCTTAGTATTTGTAAATGTAGTTATGAATCCATCAGTAAAGTTGTATTGTGGAGTCCAACATCAAGGTTGAAAGGTTGCATGAAGCCCATTAGAGAGGATTCTTTGGGGTTTTGACAACTTCATTTGACCCACCCAACANGGGGGGGGGGGGGGGAATCATCAGTTTTGCCCTTGAAAGGAAATTATCAATAGGCAGCTTTGATATTTATCTCTTTATTTATCTCTCCCTTACTTAGGTGAGGCCAGTTCCACTTGCAGGAAGGCTGCAGATTGTAGCTGACAGTGACCCTATGTTTGAAATCAAATATTGAACTGGTGCACATTTTAGTCAAAAACTTTCAAAATGTCTGAAGTTTGTAACTTTTAAAATGTTCTGTTGTTTTTTTCCCCCTCAAGTCTGCATATCTCAACCTCTTTAACTAGATGTAGACATTTTCCCTGAAGAGGGAAACACATGACATGCAACTAATCCCTTAAGTAACACATCCTTTCTGTGAAGATACTGGGCATCCTTTATTGATAATAATTTCATATGGATTTTAAAATGTGTATTTCTTCACAGTGGACAGGAGTAATTGTGCAGAACCTTGCAAAAAACTCTATGAAAACTCTCTATGACCAGGAATGGACTTTTAATAAAGCCCATTAGTGTTCTCCTGGGAAAATGTGTGAGTGATATGAAGAACTGATACATATTCATATTTACACGGACAAAATATGGAAGGCAATGAATTTTTTATGCTAAACACCAAACTGGCCTGTTGTTTAGATTTCAATCCTCTACCCTTACCTGGGTTGTAAAATTTTCTTTTACAAGACAGTGTTAGGAAAGTTCATTTATCTTAAAGATATAAATCAGACTTGGAAATTTATGTGAACGCAATTACCCTTTATCTTTGTTCCATAATTAAAGAAACAGAAACCTGAATGGGATTGGAGACTACTTGTGAACATGTCAACAAAACGAACCAGATATTTAGGTTGAATTCAATTAAAAATTTTAATGACTAAATGACATCGATTGTTTGAAAAAATGGATGAATAACATATACTGAAAATGAGATTATAAGTGTAATTGCTAATTCTGTGTTTCAGCATCTTAGAGAAGGTTAAACTTCAACACCCCTGTGGAAGAGTCTAAGACATCATGTCTGTCCTAATGCTTTTCCACTCCTTTGCTGGGGTAAAAGAAGTTGCAATAAACTGCTAAGCAAGATGCTTTCCATTCTCACGAGGAAAACGTGATATAACTGTTGTGAAATGTGCTGACTGAAGGTGAGAGTCTCAGCTCATCAATCGGCTTCTCTTTGGAATGGGAAAAAATGTAAATATCCACGCACAAAAATAGAATTTAAAAAAATAAAAAAACTCCTTTAAGCGCTGCATTTGTGGCACGAAATTTACATCTTATGTCCTCTTCCATAAAAAAGCATCATTAAAAAGAACTTGAGCCAGTTTTGTATTAAAAGGCCTATAGAAATCTCTTAAAATTGCCTTTGTGGTTGGTAGCATCGGTCCCAGGCTTCTGTCTTCGGGTCGTCTGGTGTTTGACGCAGGACTCTTGGTAATCAGAGCTTCTTGTTTCTCATTTAGAGGTCCTGGGGGAAAATAGAATGTTATCTGCAAATATTCACCCAAAAATGCCCATGCTAAAGAAGACTAATGACTAAATCAGAAGGCTTGCCAGGGGAAGACAAATGGAATTTGTGTTAGCAGCAACAAGGTTTTGGAATATTGAATATAGGCTTTGATTAGGGAAATAAATCACTGTTACTAAATATGGAAATAATGTATTTTCCTCTCCCGTTAATTAATCATTTATATGAAAAACAGCATAAATCACTTCTGAAGGAAAATGTTTGTTTTCAGAAAACAACGATGACACTGAACACAACTTCCCATCCATTTTGGAGCTGCAATTATTTTATACTTCTATTTCATTTCCTGATGTGAGCTGTCTAATACCTGGCAGAAACTCCACAAGCTTCTCTCAGGTAAGCACTTTTTTTGTTTGATTCGGAGGCTGGCAGTGGGATCAAAGTGACACCTAGGTGTGGTGGTACCCCTATTCCGGGGATGAACACACATCAGCAAGATAAAAGCCTACAGACTTTTCCAGCATAAACCCTATTCAGGAAGAAGATGCCAAGCTCTTCATCTGTTCAGTCTGCTACATTCAAACTTTCTCATCATCTAGACTAATCTTTGGACCAGACAGACAATTTTTCAGCCACATTTTCATTCTCTTGCTACTGTCAAATCAACATTGGGCAACATTTTGTCTGCCGGCGTTTCTCCAAGGATTAGCAACAGATGTCTCAATCAACACAGCAAAAACACAATTTCCCCCTTTTTCTCAGCTAGAAATGCAACCTTTCATCTCACTCAGATTCAGATGCTGGGTTGGTAGCACTTCAATTTGTTTAAATTGAGCGGGATAACTTTGCATCTCTGTAAGCCCATGACAGACAAGCCCTGACTGCCTTTGGAAGCAGGACTGGCTTCTATATATAAAAATAAATAAATCCATAAATTTTGACTAATCTGGATTTTTTTTTCTTGATATAGTCTTATTAAGATCTTCTAACACCAGGCTTTCTATAGGAATTTGAGAATTTCAATTTTGCTTGACTCCAAGCAAGTAAATTAATGCAAACTTCAAGGCAGATTTCCATGCTTCTCTTTTGTCTGTTAATAAAACAAAAATTACCTAAAAGAAGGATAATAATGAGTTTGCACATTTAAAACAGCCAGCAGACACCTACCCAGACCCAGGAAGTGGAACACCTTGTGCATGGTGTATCTCATGTTTGATGCATGGTCCTCCAGTCGAAGGACGAGTATCTGATCCTTGTTAAAAACTGTTAGCCAGTCCAGAAGATACACAGCATAGAGCCCGACCTGTAACCTCACCTGTAAGCATGAAAAAACCCCAAATTAATTCACTTTACAACACTTTTAGCAGTAAGAAATCAACTCTCACCTCTGTCATCTGAGCAACAATCCCAGAAACAGGGACATTGAAGGGTTTCAGCCCTGGATGAGCAGCAGGAGAAGTGAAGATGAGTCCTTTTATCTTCTCCAGGCCCTGGGGCTGCTTATTTCACCTTGCTTTCACTTTGTGGTGCCTAGAGACATAGTTTAGTGGTGGGTTTGGCAGAGCTGAGTTACAAGTTGGACTCAACAACCTTAAGAGGTTTTGTCCAGCCTAGATGGTTCTGTGGTTCCATGATGATCAGCTGCAGCAGCTCACGCTGCCATGAGCAGTACAAATACTCTGATTAGATGTCAGGAATTAGATTTTTGTGCATTTTGCTGCATCCTCTTGATTCCAATAATTAGATTGGGATCTAAACTGCAGGAGCAGTGGCTGCTCAGTAGCGTTAATGGTGCCTTGTCTGAGCACCAGATTATGTCAGACCAGAGATGGGGAAAGGCAGGTTTTCAGCCTATCCTGCCCTAATCTCTGTTTTCCTTTCCTCCTCTTTACTTTATGTAACAAGTTGAAATATAAAAAGAGTAGCTTGGTGTTCTTAAAAATTCCAGCCTCCAACTGCACTTAAATATATTTTCTCTAAATGCCTTCAGGCTCAGAGAGAAAAACCTGGATCCCAACTCTTAAGCATCTTTCATAAAGGAGACTTAACGTCTTCAGGTCATATTACCACAGAGCTGATGAAGTCAAGCAACAACACTCTTTCCCTTCTTATCCTGACCCATGACCTACACTGATACATAAATTCCAGTAAAATAAGCCATATTTTGAATTATTGCTAAATTATTCATATCATAATGCATGATTCTGACTTAAGTCTTTGGTTGTTTATAACAATAAGCTTCCACATTAAGCAGATTTCTTTATATATGGGCCACACAAGAATTGGAAACATCTTATTTGACTAAAACATCAGGCTAACATGGGATAATACAAGCAGGACAGCACTCCAGCCCCCAGTCAATGCTCAATTCAACACTGGGGCAAATGTGTAGCTTAGTAGTTTTTTCTTGAAGGGTTTTCCCTTTTCTTTCACCTGAGAGATGGAGGTGAGGGAAATCAAGCATCACCTGTATGGTATAGTTTGGGAGTGCAGTCTTTTCCACATGGGCTTAGAATCCTTTTAAAGCTTTTCACCAGAAAGGTGAATTTTAACTAATATGTCCCTGCAATTCTCAGTTTTCTTGGGATAAGAACCTTCATTCTCTTACTACAACAGTGTTTTGTACTGACTTCTTTGTCATCTCTGTCCTTCTGAACCTGATTGTCTCCTTCCATAAAGCTCCAGTGCTTCCCACTGGACATCAAAGGCATCAGTACAGTTTTCCAAGCCATTTTTTCCTCAGTAATACTCATTTCTGCACTTTCATAGTCATAGAACCATTTGTGTTGGAAGGGACTTTAAAGATCATCTCCTTTCAACACCCTGCTGCAGGCAGGGACACCTTCCACAACCCCAGGTTGCTCCAACCTGGCCTTGGACACTCCCAGGGATGGGGCAGCCACAGCTTCTCGGGGCAACCTGTGCCAGGGCCTCCCCACCCTCACAGGGAAGACTTTTTCCCCTAATATCTAACCCAAAACTACTCTCAGGTTGAAGCCATTCCCTCTTGCCCTGTCTCTCCATGCACTTGTAAATAGTCCCTCTCCATCTTTCTCCCTTGAGGTACTGGAAGGTCACAATCAGAATCATCCTGGCTCAGCATCCCTTTCTCTGGGTAATATGCTTTCCACTAATTCTAAGTGAGGATAAGCTGACAAGCACCACTTTCTTTACAGGTCAGCATCTATCAGCAGCCACAATGTCTATGACACCTCTCTTGTTTCAGAAATATATTAACAAACAGCAGAGCAATCAGCATTCTAATGAGCTCACCCGGGTAAGCAATCCTCACTTTTTCAATACACAGCAAACCATGAACAAAACAAGATTTAGCAACTTGGCTGAAGAAGCAGCTAAAAAATGCCACAGTTAGAATTTGGGTTTTATTACAAACACCTGCTTGTGGCTCTGTGGAAAGAGGCCTCCTCTACTCATTTCCAAAAGCATCTTCTTCAGAGGGCTGCCTAAGACAACGAATGAAGATTGGTTCTGCGCCCTGAGGATGAAGAGGAAAATCTTTCCCTGCCTTTCTCTGAATACATTCGTGCAAACAGATGGCTGGAAAACACTGTGATACTGCCCAGCAGCAACTGTGGAGGTCCTGGAGGCTGCAATCAGGGAGGAGCAGCTCCACTGTACCTGCCAAGGTGAGCAAGAGGAACGTCCTGTTTGTCCAAGTGCTGCGGGGCTCCAGCCTGTGCAAGACACTCTTTTACTGCTATTTTGTCGTGTGAAGGAGGCAATAACTCCACTCCAGAGGCAAGGGAGGGAACTATTCCCTCTGAATCCTTTGCAGCCTGAGCAAATAAAAGAGGATTGAATGGCAGACTGGCCAGATGTGATACTTCAAGTCAGACTCTTCCATATTATTCTCCACCCTCAAGAAGTCATTTCCACACTAAAATGGTGAATTCTAGAATTCTGAGCCTGTAATACTTCTCCTTATTCCCCTGCCAGCAGTTTCTCTGTTTCCTTTTATTTCTCTCTGATGTGCACAATTTAAAATAAAAAAAAAAAAAAACAAGAAAAAAAAAAGGAAAAAAGGAGAAAAAAATAAAGAAAGGTTTTATCTAGTTATTGCTAGCCTTCTTCTCTTTTTTTTGAGAAAAAAATATGTAAGTCATTCTGATTTTGAGGCAATTTGGTACTGCAAAGATCCTCACCAGAGCTACTTTTTGGAAACATCTGCAAAAACTTACACATTAAACTGTAATCTTCACTAAATGTTGCTCTGCATATGCTTGCACAATAGGAAGACTGTATTATTACTGCTGGCATTCATCAGAGAACAGGCTGAGAAGACAGCTGAGCCTCCACACCAGCTTTTATATATTTTTATATATATTTAGAAAAATGGCTGCTCCACCTACAAAGTATAAATGCATCACTATAATGACTAATACAGCAGAATACACGTGGATAGTATAGAGTTGTTCCCAGCTTGTTCCCTGATTAAAGCAGCTAAAAGAACTTGAGGAAACTAGAAAAATCACAAGACATCCAGAACATTCATTGCCTTTCATCAGTTATTTCTTTATATTACTTATGTGGTGATGTATAAGACTAGAACTGAAAGAAAAGCACTTGCTGGAATAAGTTAAATCTTCTGTACTCGCCAGAATTACTTCTGGCAAGTTGAATTTTTGTAAATTTGTATCCAATTAGTGTATACAACAAATGTGCTTATGCACAGCTGAACTCAGCTCCCTGGAAAACGTCCCTACAAATGGCCAACTGATTAGTCCCCATCAGGAGGAACATACTGTATCTGAATAGGAAGACCGGGAGAAAAACAAACGGCAAAAAAGAGCACCAGGCACACTGCTCTGATGAAAAGAGAGAACAGTACAGCACCTTTGCTCATTTGAGGTACAAATTCGAAAGGGTGGAAAAGGAATCCAGCTTATCTTCCAAAGTCTTCTACTGCCTTTTTTCAGGTCAATGACTTAAACCACGCATCGTCTTTCTGGAACCTAAGTGAAGTTTTCTGGTGCTCTGAACAAGTTATTTTGAACATTGAAAATATCTGGATTCCAGCCCTATTTCATACTCTTTCTAAATCATGTCACCAAGTAACTGATGACTTCAATCACACTGCAACACCGATTTCCTCTCCTGGATCAATACAAAGCATTACTTGATTAGGTTTTTGGTGCTAGGAAGAATTTCATCACTATCAATCTTATTGACTGGCACCTTAAAGTACTTGTATATGAAGAATCCCACATTTATTTTAAAACAGAAGTTTCCATGTGTACACATGGACTGAACTCCAAACAATCCATGCTGCCAGATAGCTCACAAACAATGGCAAAGAAAGGAGACAACAAAGCTGTAAAGGGAGAGGGAGTGAGAACATAAGGAGGGTACTGAAGGCAAGAGCTACTGGGCAGACTTCAGAAGCAGTGCAAAGTGCTGAGAGCACAACTGCAAGAATATTTTGCTTAAATACAGCCCAGAGGCACGAATGTACAATTGAAAACTCAGTAGATATATACTCTAAGACAGCAAATGTGTCACTTGCTGCTCTCTATTTCAGTGAAGAGGCTTCATCTTGAATTATATATTGAAATCTAAGCCATAAGATTATTTTTAAATGTAATTCCAATGTTGTTCCGTATACACTGGACACAGTGTTTTATCTGCCATATTTATATAGCCACTTCATCCTCAAGCTTCCTTAAGCATTTCACAATCATGTATTTGCAGTACTGTGCAAATATGATCATTGCTGGGGTGGCTTCCATAATAAGAGAACAGGATATCCCTCAGCAATTAAAAAGAAAGCCTGTACACATTAATTTGGACAAGCATTATGATACAGTCCAGTTCCCCCTGACTGCATTCAAGGACCTCACTCACATTCTGTATATAAACCATTTCACTACACAGCTCCAAGTAGCTCCTAGGACTGGTTCAGCCTGTGCACTGGATAAGCCAGCATGTGATTAAGACTATTTCTATGTATATTCACAAGCAGGGTGAACTAGATGTGTTCAACAATGTTTCAGATTTTGGCACTTCCCCATTTTCTATCTCTGTGCAATCTCAATAGCTCATCTGTGTATATGTGCTGCATGTTTGTAAGGTGTTTGCTTTGTCTGCACTGAGCTACCTAACATGCCTAACCTCAGTGTGATTCAGGAAAACCAAAGTTAGAAGCACAAACTCCTTATATAGTAAAGGGAGAAAAACAAGTGCCTCCCGGAAAGAACTGAATTCACAGACCTAGGATGATGACCTAAAGTGGATGTTGTGAAAACCTCCCTAAAGCAGCAAGTTTTTCCTATTTATTCTAAATATATATCTTTTTCCCCTCTGCAGTGCCAAAGGTCTGCTTAATTCACACAGATCTAATCGACACAAAAGGAACAGATGGCTAGAGGCCAGTGTTCAAGCATGTCTGGTTGTGTAAGACAGCACACACTTCCAACATATACATGAGGAAGCTTTGTGTGTGAGAGGCAGATGAACATGAATTCATCTGGAAAAAAAGGAAACACAATAGATACCATACAGGAAGTTTGTAACGAACAATTGAGACAGGGTCCTCAGGACTGAGTGACACTGGCCACATATGTGGCCAAGAAGCCCACGCTGATAAGAATAGCTGCAGTCAGGCTGCTTTAGCCAGGAGCCAGTTTGAGAACATATGGCAAAGCAAATGATTCAATGCAATCTGCTCACTCTGCCGCTTCCTCTAAATATTGCTGTACTAACATCCTCTGCTTTCTGCCTTATTACTCTGTGTTACTATTTAAGAGCATGGAAAACACCTGTAGGGATGACAGTGACCTACAGAATTCCCAGCATGATAAGGTGCTGTGGAGATTCTCATACTGTTTCCACAGATCAGCTCGAGATGTTTACACATATCTTGCTCCTTACTCGTGTGAGAGGAAGGAAGAGAAGGGAAAGCTAGAAGCCTTATGCTGTTTGCTGCTTTTTCTTCCTCACAGGGAAAGATGGATGCGTTTTCCCAGTACATCTCTGGATTTCACAGATTTCCTCTACACTCTGTGAGGCTCTCAGCAACAGGAGGTTTACCATTTAAACCCCTATCACATCCCTCTAAAACAACTTTCTAAAGCATCTACCTTCAGGCCTGTAGTCTCCTGAGACAAAAATCCCAGTAAACAATGGGTGGTTTGGGTTTCTTACGTTGAAAACTTTTTATAGATGTGGCTGTACAAATAAAAAAGCAAACGCACTATCAAGCAGTGACGTCTGAGACATCAGTGTCGCCACAACTCATCCATCTATCTTAAGTCCTGCCATGTTTATTGTTTTAAAATCCACAGATTTCCCCCAGAATCTGAATAGACTATAAAAAACTCTGGTCTGCTGTTTTTTAAAATTAACTTCTCCTAGTGGCAAATGGAAGATGTTTGAAAACAAACTTTTAAAAGTGAGACAGCGGGAAGTAAAAAACATGTACTAAGGTATTTTCATTTAGGTCTGTTCTGTAAAGCTTAGGCTTTAAAAATAAGTATAACCATTTCTGGGGCTCTTAACTGCATGTACTCAGGCTGACAGACTAGCCTTGACTTCACTGAGGTTCTTTTCCTGGTTCTGGCAGTAACCGGCCGTGCAACTTTGGATTATTCTCTCTTCTCTGTGCTCTGCCTTCTCTTTCCTCTTTTCCTTCCTTGTCATTGTTTGAGTCACTAATCCCACACCTTTGGAAGCTCTAAATATGTGCCTTGGCATGTTGTAAGTAGTCTATTAAAATGATGGACTGCTCACAGAAAACATTTATCCATGTAGCAGTTATTATATATAAAATAGTGTCTGATTTAACAATGGAGTTTTGTGTATCTATGAAAACACACCGAAACAATGGAAAGCTAGTTACTAATCTCTGTCTACTGCAACTATACACTGTTCCTTCCTTTGGACATTTCCACTGCCAGCTCCAAGTTCATTTGTTATCTAGATTCATCTTATGGGACACAGTACCATGTCACAGTGCAGCTCCAGGTTCAGGTCTCCTTTATTAGTGTGAAGTCGCACATATCCCTTCTTCTTCACATACTGGTATCTCACAACATCATCTTCAATAGCAGCTGCATCAAAGCAAAAGACAAATAATTAACTCCCTGGAAGTTTACTCGTTGATCTGTAGAAATCACCAGAAAACAATTCATAGATTTTGCTGTCTGACCTCTTCCTCTGGATACTGGGTCTTCAGGGACTGTACTCTGCAATTCATCCATGATAACCTCACATTAATCTCTGTGCAAAACACTTTCCATTACAGAAAACCATCAACTCCTTGAGAATTAACAATATAATCTATATTTTAGATCTGAGAAGCATTCAGTATGGCAAACTATAATTTTCAAGTAATGTCTACCAACCACAAACTTTACTTTAAAACCAAACTGTTTCTTGTTAATCTTGAAAGCCAAGCAGGTTGTCATCAGTCAACCACAAACTGCTGACATACAGAGACCTACCCAGTTCTGAAAACAAATGAAGCTGTTACTGGAGACATTACTGGAAAATCAAACCAAGGGATCAATCTAGGATGTTTCCATCCTCATTTTGTCAAATTGTCCAGTTAGTCAGATATTCTCAACACTCGAAAGAGTCACCTGCAAATCACTGTAATCCACCAAGTAAAGGATCTTGGTTATGTAAACATAGTTTTAGCCATGTATTCAATCTTTGCCTAACTATGTGACATCGAAATTTTAGTGCCCAAAGCCAGACCCTTCTCTTCAACTGGAAATACTAATCATCCAGATAATTCATCAATATCCAAATTAAATAAATTTTACACATTTGTGTTTAGGCTGGAGAATAAAATAAAAACTTTATTGTATTAAAATGCATTTTCATGTTACCTTGAAAAACAATAAACCAAAAGTTATCACCACAAAATTTACTGTCATTCTAACCAATACCAGAGTAGGCCAAAAAGGTGGTCAGGACTTTTTATGCTATTTGAGGAGAGATTATGTTTCATTCCTAACTTACACACGGGAATATCTCACTTTGTGGTTCCTGGGCATAGAAAATGTCTCATTAATTTCCATTCAACATAAGTAACTGCCATTCAAAGCCAAAGCTAATTCACAGTTATTTCGTTATTTTCAGAATGATCTCACTGGAAAGTAAAGCTATATCTGCTCAGGGAATACACTTCCATGGCATCAATACTGGCCAATTATCAATGCATTCCTTCAGTCCTTATAAATGCATATGTGCTAGGGAGCACACTTTAAAACTGGAAAGTAAAGAAACAGCTTGTAGCTTTGGTACCTGCTTCGTGGGTAGTTTCAGGCACCATTGCAGTGGAGGTGAAGGAAGCGCTTACAGCTCCAGTGGAATAGTGAGCCTGTTGGCAGAGGAAAAAGCATGAGAAAAAGGAATTAGATCTAAGAATTGATCTTGCAAAGATACTATATAAGCACTAGAAACACACAAATGTCATTCTTCTGAAGGCAGACTTTCCACTTTAGCTCCTACTGAAAGAAACAAATACCCAATGCAGTGATAATTCTCCATCTGTTACCCACAATGTTTGCTCTGATGAAACTGTAGTTAAGGCTGCTCATGCACTGAGCCAAAGGGGCTTAATGTTTCCACTAAAGTTTAATACATCACTATGCAAAGCCTCTATTATGAGAATTTATTTGTATGTCCACAGGTAAGGACAGGAAAGGGGTACTGCTGGCAAGACATCTGTAAAAGTCTCCAGCATTGCTGAGTAAGCAGAAGAAAAATCCAGTGAACCACAGAAATACTGTGGAGGAAATCAAACCACCCCCACCCCACACAGGGCCCTTCTGCATGCAGAGACTCTGTCCCTTGGCTCCCAATGTCTATTTTGAGCTTTGTAATTCTTCTGCAGAAAAGAAATGCTAACGTCACACATGGATTTTGTAGTAAATTACAAAGATCTAATAAATCCAGAGGCACGTTTAGCAGCTTTGTGGCAATGCCTGTAAAGAATCCAGGCCAGGCCAGCTCTCATTCCATAAGGTCTCACTGCATCCTAAGCAGGTTTAGAGCTATGCCCATCCACGTCATTAGCTGATGATCCCACTCCCCAACATGTGTAGAGCTCATTGTTGCCTCTCCCCTCTTTTTTTAATCCCTACATATTTTTTTCCATTATAACATTACAATGCCCTGAAAAAGGGGCAAATGTGATCCTACTCCTTGGTCACATACGTTCCCTAATCCGTCCCTAAGCCTCCTCATTAAAAGCTGTGTACTGCCTTGCTATTTGTTTTCATGTAAGTGTAATCAAAGCAAGTAGGGACACACATTCCAGAATTATTAAAGGACAGAAGTATACTCTGCCTTGCCCATTTCAAACAGCCTTTGATGTAGGAACTCTAGATGCAGATGAATTGCTTCTCTTAACAACCATGAACACACAGTAACACGCACCTGGAAGAACATCCTTTAAATATTCCACTAAAACCCTGCATTCCAGTGGAAAAAAAATAAATGGAGAAGCAGCTGTGGATGATTTATATATTTGCCCATACCAGAAATGATTCACTTGCACTGCCCTTAAGGTGTGCTCTCTCTGCCAATAACTGCAGGAAGCAATGATAAACAAATTCAAAGCAAGAGATTACAACCTGGGAAAAAGGTTCTGCCAACATACACATCATAACCACATCATAAGGATTCGTTCTTCTTATTGTGCTCCAGTTCTCAAATGTGTAGGTTCATTTACAACGATTTAACAAATAGAAACTCACTGACACATACAATGTATTTCTAAGGAATCCCAATATGATTCTCATATTTTCATCTATGACAAATTTCTGTGTGACAGAAAACAGAAGGAGCAGTGTCTGTTTATGCTGCAATACGGCCTCTAAGCTGAAAAACATCTACTACCACTCTTGAAGAACTCAATCAGTGCCAAACTACAAATTAAGTCAACTTACTGCATTCAGCTTATCCACTTTCTTCTTTTCAGGGGCCTTCATAGTAGCTGCTAAAATATCGTCGCCTTTGAATTCCTTATAAAGCTCCAGCAAAGTCTCTCGGGTCTCTGTATTTGTATTTTTCAAATAGTAAGATGGATCTAATTTTGCTTTCTCTTCATCTAGGTAAGACAAAGTTAAATCACTCAGAGTTAAAAGACACATTGTATTTTGTTCTTCAGTTTATTACACATCTAATTACACAAAAATCTTCCAGGTATTAAGTCTACCTTTTTTTTTTAAATGAAAAGGACTAGTTACCATATTTTTTTCAGTGTAACTCAAAATATAGCACAATAAGTGCCAATATGATGTACAAGAAAAGAAAAATCAAACCAACTACCGTAAGAATGTCTTTGAAACCACTAGAAATTATCTAAGTACACTGAAGTCTTGTAAAATTTTTACAGAACAATAAAGACAAAATACAGTTGGGTACAATAAAAAGTTCTGTCCTCTCTCTCCTCACTGATTGGGCAGGTCTGTGCAGAAAAAATCCCAGGCTTAGATCAATTAATGTTATACCAGGGGAAGGAGGCTGCTGGACTGCACCGTAGAATTTGATTTATTTAATTTTTTAATTAAATGTTTAAACATTTTACTACACTTAATATTTACTGGATATTAAATATTCCATCTCTGAGAAAACACTCACTTATTCTGAGCAGTAAATAGAGCTTGCTTGCAGAATAGTAGATAAAAAAACCTCAAAACAGAAACCAGACATAAGTAGACCCAAAGAAACACATAATGACTAGAATTAGCAATTAGACCTCATTATAAACAGGTCTAAAGGAGCCTATAAGGGCAAAGGAGAGAATTTTTTTTCCTTCAGCTCTTTAATATTAGCAAATATTACTAAGCATTTAGCCATCAAAAAAAATCACAAAATAAATGAGAAGTTCTTAACATATCTAGGAAAAAAGCATTTTATTTTTTATTATAACCATAATACTGAGATTATTTGAGAAAAATCTAACTGGTGAAATGCCCATTGTTATCAAGACAGAAGGATGGGCAATACATTTTTGATACACATGAAAGAGAGTCTAGCAGAGAGATAGAAGAAGATGTAGGTTTCCCTGTCTTTGTTCTGGTACAAGGCTGACTTTTGCAAATTAGTTTTCCTCCTCACTTCTCTTCATGTACCTACTCTTAAAGGATATGGGAAGCTTTCTGCATCTGCACAGCAGTCAACAGAGACAGTTTATGATTTCTCAAAGAATCATGTCTTTGCTTCAAAATTTATTAACACTTTCTCATGTGAAAGGGAAAGATTCCACAAGTCATTCATGTTTCCAAGAAGCTTTCAAAGGCACCACCAGCCACTGAGGGATGTCCATCCAGAAAACGGAGTCAACTCCATGTTGTCTTTAGATTTTGTATATATGAGTTGGTGTTTTTTCAGCCTACCTTCAATTCATCCTTACCTGGATCAACTACTTTTATGTTGTTCTTAACGTGAAAGAAGTTTGAGACATTGAACTTATCCAGGTTTGTTGGATCCTGAAAATAACAGAGAGCTCAGTAGGCACCAATTCCATGCAACAGAATAGCCTGAAGGGCGGTCACCACCACAAGAAATGAACAGGGAGAGACAGAACAACTTCCTTATTCCCCAAACCACAGAAAGATGAAAAAAACATAAAGCAATCAGCACTAAACCAACATCAGCAATGAGCCTGTTCACACAGACTCCTCAGAGATCTGGAATTTAGTTCCAAACATAGTATTACACATATACCTCCTAAAGAAGTTACTAACAGAACTAAGTTGAGTCTACTCTGCCCTAGTGAGAAGGAAGAACAAGGAGCTGTAATGCCCTGATCCTTTTCTTCATTCTGTGGTTTGGTCTAAGGTCTATGCAAACGCACATCAGCTATCTCTTTCTATTTATAACCTGTGCCTGATTTGCACATGCTCTGTGAACTTTTGCAATGCATTTCAAAATACAAATAAACCTCAGAGCAATCTCTGGAGTAAGAACTGTCTTGACAGTTGTTTTTTTTCACCAGTGCCTACAGAATTATGTTCAAAAATAAAAAAAGCAACAGAAATGCTATTATGAAAACTCAGTTTGGTGACCACTGGAGGAAAACAGCAAAACCACACAGTCCACTAACTGGGAGTCTTTATACTATCTCTAGGCAACTTTCTGTAAAACTTTGACCTTTTGTTAGAGAGAGTGAGACAAGGAATGCCTACTGGTGATCTAGGTTACATTATACTATTATTAAACAATCCTTAACCTTCTTCTTACAATGACTTCAAGATTTTCTCCTCAAGCTGCTCTGGAGCACAGAAAGGTCAAAACATCAGTCCGGGACATCCAGCCATTTATGGGAATTCTATCTTACAGAAAACAATTCAAACTAAAATACCAAAGTAACAGAACAATATGCAGTAGTTTCAAGTTCAGGATAAAAACAGTGCAATACAATATTATGCAAAGAATTATGATCTGAAAGGAATAGTATTATATATATTATCTCAAATAAATTTAACAAAGCTTTTCAGACCACCAGTGTTGATAAAAAGTTCTGATAACTTCATCTCTACTAAGAGTAATGCATAACACAAGCAGAGCTGGTAGCTCCATAATTTATTAATTCGTGCAATTATGCCTTTTATTCATCCCTGAAATGATATGCTTCCACCAGAGAGTGCATTTTTAGTTTTATTGTTGGTAGTAAAACCAGAACACATTTATGAAATCAAGCTGTGTGATTCTGCACTCTAATGTTGACCTTCGGGCTTTCTGCTCTCCCCTTTCCCAACCACTATACAATGATTTTCTGTTGTTTCCTGTCCCACTATACCCTCCAACAGATGTTCATCAGGACATGGACTGCCAAAAAAATTGCATCTTTAAGATCTTGTATTAGAAACAGACAATCTTGAAATTAAACTACTAAGAAATAGGAAAATTGGACCTGTTTTTTAACCAATTTTGTATCTCCTGACACCAGCACTCAGGTGTATTTATTATTTATTACCTCACATACATATTTATTTATGTGTGAATAGAGAGAGTTTTGAGCCTTTCTTTCTGACAGTTGCATGGAGAAAGTCTATAGAAAGAGCTCAGTGTGTTTCCACAAGACAGAGGTTGCCTCTTCCCAAATACTCTTCAGTAATCATGAGCTGCAGCTTTCTAAGATAGAAATCACCCTGCACACATAAATGTACTACCCTTCCAGAAAGAGAAAAATATCTGTGTATTAATATTAATAGAGACAAATGGATTTATAGCAATCCACAAGTCTGCCATTCATAGCAGAGGTGAAGGGCAAAATTGACTCCTGAAACCAATTTTTCATGGACAGGAGAGAAGGCAGGAGACAGCAGTAAAAATGAAACAGAAAACATCTTCACTATGTTCCTCTAAATAAAGCATCTTCATTTATTGGTTTATTGATTGTTTAAAAATAAATAAAATAAAAGGACATCACAACTGCCAGTGCCTTATGAAACCAAGGGGCTTGTGCTCGGGGTACCAGGAATCAATTAGTTCAAACTGTTTCACAGCCACAGTTTATTCAGATGTCTATGTGGCTTAACCAGCCTAACTGCAGGCACTGAGCAACTCCAGCAAAATGTTTACAGTCTCCTTCCTTGCAAGGGATTTCTCAGGGCTCTCCAAATCGCCACTGGCCTCCCCTTCAGCAATGCCTCCATTACTGTATGAAGGACAGCAGAGCCCACAGGGCAGCTCCCTCTCCTATCCAAATTAAACCATACATCTCCCCTGTGGAATATCTGAGACAACCCCAAACCCCAAAACTGAGACCAAGGTCCTGTGCACAAGGCCCTTCATCACATCCATGTGATCCATTTGTTCTAATGGAAATCTTGACAAAGGTTGGTTTACAGTGTTGCCCCTTGTACTCCAGATTCTGCAAAGCAAGAGTCTCACCACGCATCAAGAAGATGGACAACCCACACACCTACTCCTCTGTCAGTGGAAAAAACCCTCAAAAATGGTTTCTCAAGTGGAAGCTTGAGTATCATCTTCCACAGCACACCTAGGACGCATTTATTCCTCTCTCTAAAATACAGCATCATGATACACTAGGAAAAGTTTGATTAGAATTAGTTTGATTAGAATTAATGTGAATTAGAATTAGCATCCTAAGTGTGAGAGCACTGTGGTGAATATTAAGTTGAACACAAGACACCATTTGCCTCTACCACCCCAGGAGCAGAAACACATCTGACCAGTCCAATTTGCGCAGCAGAAGACAGAAACTATTTCCTTACTGATGGTACTGAGTCCTACAACATGAGATACACATTTTTCAAAGGTAGGACTATGTAACTTTTACAAGTGTGTGCAGTCTCTAGACATACCACTTCAGGAACAAAACCATCTAAACACTAATAGTTAGCCTACCAAGCTCCTCTCACTGCATCCTCGACAGCTACTGGGCACAGAATCAGAGCAGTGTGAGCAAGATGCTTCAGGGATGGGCATATGGATTTACCCACATCACCAAAATCTTAAGATCCTGGTCAGAGAAAGGCTGGACACCTGGTGATACTCCAAATCCTGTTAAGATTAAGGCCTAGAGTCCAAAGAAATAAGTTCTGTGTAAGTGCATAAAACCAGAAAGGAAGATGAACCATGAAGAGCAACTCGGCCTACTTCTGTGTGTCTTAGCATGTCTAAAAATATGTATTCAAATCACCTTGGTTGGCAGTCTCAGGTTTTTTTCTTATTAAGGTTACAAACCATAAACTTTAGTTTATCAAACTACCAGCACAGCTACAGACTTCAAAGAGTTGCCAACTATCATAACTACTAAAAATCTCATATTTAATGTTTTCATGAAAGCTGAGCTCTGAGAACAATTAACCTCAAGTTTTATTCCACTTGGCTTTTTCCCTTAATTTTCTGGTTTTACCTACTTAGGGAAACAGCTTAAACTCTGTTAATCTTCAGAACCATACACACAACACCCTGAAAGCCAGGTTAAAACCTGCAGTTTTAGACCATGTGATTTCTTGGAGGCCTGACTCTTCTCTTACCATTTGGTTGGCCATGCTGGGTCCCTCATTATCCTCAAGACAGTTACCTTCATATGCCAATCACATCCCACTCCTTCACCAGCTGCTCTGCACATCCACTGGTGCAGGACTGGCCCTCGCAGAGCCCTCACCCACAACCGTGAGGAAATCTGCTCTGACCTTCTGTCGCACGATGAGCAAACGAGGAGGAGCTGGGGAGTGAAATACCAATTAACAGTGTGCAGCTCAGCTACCTCCAGTCTGCTCATTAGCCATGCATCCTGCCACAAATGTCAGTGGTGTTTAACAGCTTGTTGGGAACCATGTCTTGTCCACAGTTGATTAGGTTATATAGAAACAATAAAATCAACACATGGAAGCACGTAACAGTACGAGCCTTTTTTCTCCTTTAACGGCAGCAAGCACGTTAGCATTCGCATAGACTTTTTTTATTTCTTCTTTTTTCTCCCATCCACTTCTGCAGCCCAAAGAAGATGTATTTTTTAGCATGGGTCTACCAGGGAAGGCTCTCTGCAGGCTGCCACCAGAGCACTGTGCCTGCTACCACTGGCACAACAGGACTGGGGGCCTGACTGCAATTCGTCCAGCAAAGAGGAACAACCTACATCTGCCTCTGCTTCACCTGCAGCATTGCCATGGAGCAGATCCACACTCCTCATTAAATCCCCTGCCAGCACAAAGCTCAGCAGCAGCTTTGAAGAGTTTCCAGAGCAGGAATAATTTCTGCTGTATCCTCACAAATCTGAGTTTGTCCTGTTTGTGAACATAGACACGGTGGAGGATGACAAATTGACAGGGTGCTAAAGGGGAAATTGTTCTTCGCTCCTCTGAACGCTTCCTACCAAATGGGATGTGAAAGCAGTGTATTGCAACATTCTTACTTTGTGGTCTCCTCAGGGCCTCTCACACACTTGCTGGGATAGGAAGAAGTCCCTGGCACTGTCAGAGATCACCACAGTGTCCATCACCTGACCCTGTTCCTCTCCATCTTGAGCTGGGGCAGACACTTGCTTCAGCCTGCCCAATCTTATATGAGGGAATCCAGATTGTACTCATCTATGTGCTTGCTATTAAGTTCCACATCATTACACAAAGAATAATCTGTAAAATACAGGCTTGAAACACACATGGAATTCACAGTCACACTGATTAATAATAATTCCAGACTGTTGACTAGATTTTGTAATAAAGATTAAATGCTGGACAGACAGTGAGATCTAGCACTCAACTACATCTCCCAAAAGATTTACTTAGAAGATAACTTCAAAATAGGCTAAAAATCTTGCCTGAATACTAGCTATAAAGCTCTAAAACATAGGACTGAAAAAATCATCTAGTTTTGAACTGAGGTCTAATGCAATCTCATTATACCAAAACTCTTTCAAAGCTGTGCTGAATCCTACCTTGAAAACAATTGCAAAGTGAAATGATGAACAGCAATGTACCAGAATGGGAACCAGAAAAGGGAGGTAAGAACACTCCAAACAAGTGCTAATAGTATCAGCTTTCCCACTACAGAAACTGATTACATCATACCTAACCCATTTAGCATAACTAATACATTTTAGTTTATTATAAATAAAACAGTTCTGAAGTTATCTGCCAGCTGCTGGCACATTCATGATATTTGCAAGGGATGATGAGTTAGGCTGAGCTGACAATCTTTTAAGGTAAAGAATATAACTGAGTTTAAAGTTATGAGAAACACAGACATCAAACAACAGGAGTATTCCATTTAAAAGAGATGTGAACTAGTACAGTTGAGGGAAAAATATGTGAAATGATGATAAACTGTAAGGAGAGAGAAACTTGGAAAATTTAAGTCCTGCACTGCAGAAGATAGAAAGCCTGACTTGACTTTGTGTCAAGCTAAGAAATGGAAATTTCAGCTTTAAGGTAAAGAGGTACAGTCTAAAAAATCCAGTCATACTAGGAGTGCTGGTGTCTAGGAAGGGAATATGGAATAATGTCACGTGTATTTCTGTCAGTATCAGCAAGATATTAAACTAGAATCCATGACATCTTTTGCCTGAATAACTACAGTTCTGGGCATGTATCGTCACACCAGGATATGGTATTAGTCTTTACCTCCTGCCCTGAGTGGCTGGATAATATCACCATATGTTGATGAAAAACTGCCACACTCTACCCCAGGACATTTGCATTTCAATAGGGGAAAAAGCAATTTCTGTAGATGGATGTGTAGGAAGCACTGTGGATTCCTTTACAAAGACAAGCACAACATAGATCTAAGACAGGATTATTAACAAGTAAAGTTTTAATTTTGCATTTTTTAGGTTACAAATTAAAAAAGTTGTATATTCAAACAAGTAAACTTAATAGCAATAGGATACAAATAACTATTACTAAATTCAAAGCAACCAGCTGAGAAGGTTCTTAACAGAAAAGATAACAGGGAAGGATTATGGTCAGAGTATGAATAATGTTTACCACCAAGAACAGAAAAATAATATTATGCAATTTTGTCTTCTGAAAAGAAAAATTTTTTCTTCTTTTGTTTTTAATTGTATATATTAGGAGAAGTTTTAGGTCAATTGCTATTCTGGTAAAAGAACATCCCTAGCACTGTAGGATTGCCCTCTATGCATCAATAAGGAAAAATGTGATCAAACAAATAATCTCTACACAAACATTATTTATATTTTCCATTTATTATGTTGTATTCCACTACCAAACACAGGTACCCCATCTGCTTCCTGGGACATTCAGAGTCAGCCTCTGGAAATGCTATTTTCTATTGCTAAAAACAGCTATTACAGACAGCCCTATTCAACTGTTATTTGCAAAGCAAAGATTGCCTCTTTTATAGCAACTTCCTTTATGTCTACTTTTTTGCCAAACAGCAGGGTCACTGATATCAACCCACTCTCAATTCCACCTCTCTTGGTGCTCAATTTACATGGGAGAATGAGAAAACAACAAAGTAATAAATTTCAACACGGAACTGAAAGGTTTTTAAGAGAAGCAGGATTTGGGATGGAGCTCTAGTGCGACAAACTGAAACACAACAGATTGCAGTCATGAACTCTGGCTAAGAAACAGAGCCACAGGTGGCAGAGCTTGGCAGTGTGAAGCCTCCATGCTGCCTGCAGTGTTGTCAACAAGAGAGTTAGTACAGGAGACATTAGTCTCCCTTTCAATAATTTATATAAAGAAAATACTATGAGAAAACAACAGCACATTTCTATCCCACATACACTGAAGCAATTTTAATACCCAGGCTAGTCATGCCACTTCAGGTGGAAACTTGGCCTCAACAAAGCAAGTCAGGGTAGGGCAGCATTTGAATAGGAGAAATCAAGTTATACGTGCAAGTTTGCAGCGGGTGTTGCACACTGCAGCAAATGGTTCTTACTTCTCCTTCAATGCCCTGAAGCCATTTCAGCCTGTTTCTTGAAAATTCTTATGTGAAAAAAGTATTTAAAAACTAACTTGGTGAAGGGTCAAACTTTATCTGGTCAACAGCATTCAAGTGGTCAAATCTCTTCCAGTCCAATCCCAAGATGGGAGGATTTGCTATTTCTGAACTTTTTTAAGAAGAGTATACCACAAGATTGTACACTGCAGAAGTTAAAACCACTCCATAATGAACTGTTTACTTAAGAGGAACAAATCTACTCACACATTACTACCACCCTAAATGGATGTGAGAGGTGCAGACAAAGTACGGCCGTGCCCTCCTTGCAGCACAACTGCATCAGTGACTGCACAGCTACCAGAATACACTTAGTGTCTGTCAACAGACACATTGCTCCAAGCAAGACAGAAGCACAATATGCAAAGAACTGAATGAAGATAAAAAATATTGATAAAAACTGTGTGGGTACACAGGGAAAAACTAAACTGCTAGCTGTTGTACTTTGAGATTTAGGGGACTAGAGCATCTGTGAAAAATCAAAGCTAAGCAAGTAACAGGAAAACACTCTTTATACATACATTCAATTCCAACCCTACAAAACATACCAAAATATTTTTTTTAGTGACTGCACATTTCAATTATTTGTTCAAAATAACTTCATTTTCCATACTGGTGCACAGACACATTTTTAGCCACTCATGTTGTCTTTTTTGCTTTCCAAATCCATTACCAACCATGCAGTTACACTGAAATAACATTCTGTTGGGAGCTTTCAATCTGAAAAAAGCTGTATTTTTTTGCTTCCACTGCATTAAAAACATTTTACTTTGTTGCATTAGCTTGAATAGCAACAAGCCCAAAGGAACAGAGGAAAAAAAAATTTAAAACATGCTGTGAAGCACAGGGGAACAGGGAAAAAAGGGCTACACTTTATTTAAATCTAGACAAAAATGAAAAATATTTTTCTGTTTGAATTAGACTGCATTAGTCTTGGTTAGTGTCAATTAACTGTTCATGAGATGCATACTAACTTATGACTTCAATAATAATGATCCTGGAATCTTTTTTTCCCCTATTTTCAAATCATGCAAGCTTACAAGTGCCTGCTTTTAAACAGAAGTTTTAGATATTTTCATACTAAACTTCATCTGTAAATAATTATCTTTTACAGTCTGAAATTTATAATGTTGTTTCAATTTAGATTTTAATTCTCTTCAAGTCAGTAAAAGACAAACACTGATCTATAAGGAAGAAAAACATTCTAAAGTATTTAGAGATAATCCTGATCTGCTGCTTATTTTACCCTCTGTTTACAGAAACATTCTACAGAAAATGCTTTTTTGAAGCTTTGACTCTTTTAGACAGTTTCTAAAGAGTAAGATGGACAATCATCTTCAGTCTTAATGTAACATGTCAACTTCCTAAAAGTTTAAACACTTTACATTCTAAATCACGTTTCTTTTGATGGCACAAACCATGTGGGGACACCTCACTACTCTTCCAGATTGTGCTATATGGCATCTTTGTGGCTCACCTGGACAACAAAGAAAATACAGCAAAACTTCTCTGTTCAATTACTGTTTTCCTGCTAGAATAGTGTAAAAGCAACCTTCCACCCTCTGCAAAAAGAGCTGCACAGTCCAAGATGTAACAGAGGGAAAAGTTTACCTGCAGTGTCACGATGTCTTGCCGAGTGAAGGGCTCATCTGTCAAGAGATCTTTGTAGCTCTTTGGTTTTATGTTCAGCTGCTCAACTGCCTAACAGCCAGGTAAAAGATACAGATATTAAAAATCAGACTCTCATGTGGAAATATTACAAGTAAATATGTTATATCAATAAAATCTTAAAGTACAAACCATAAAGAAAACAATTTCAGCCTCGTTCTCAACTGGCAGTTGCAATAGTTTCATTTTGTGTTTTATCAGATGAGCAACTTTTGTCTCTCATCCCTAAAAAACTTACCATTTTGTGTGGCTTTGAGTGACCTTGTAGACTTCATTCCATAGTTATGTCTATCAATTAAACGAAATTAATCACAGAAGTACTGCCAAAATTAAAAAAACTCTTGCTTTCAGTTTTCTAAGCTCTTACCTGCCTAAACCATCCTGAATCTGTCTTACCCACCCAAATGTCCTCTGTTCTCCTCAGACAAAAATGATAATAATTTTCTCCAGAATTCCTGAAGTTAACTCCATGCTTATAACAAACCAATGAATGCTCTTGCTTCCAGTGGTACCACATGGGAAAACAGACCCTCTTGGCACAGCTCCTTTAAGAAGCCTTGTATTGTAAATTGTAGCAAATAGAGCAAGACTTCTGCTGTCTCACAAAGGTTTAACAAAGACCACTCTTAAACCATCCTTGCCTTTTAAGCACAGCAATCAAAGCACTTTGCTTCCAGAAAGAACAAATAACACCTTCTATTTTAACCTAATTTTGACAGCTCTCACAGCTGGAATGAAGACAGTTCAACTACATCTAAGCAAGTTTTCAAAAGCCTTTTCCTTGATTGCAATGGTTTCAGCTTGTTCCTCTCTCAGTATCTCAAAGTCCCACCAGAATTTCCCATTAATGGATTTCAAAAACTAAATGTTTCAGTGTTCAGACTTTTTACAAGACTGGATATGGATTCATTAATTGAAGGATTCATTTATTTATTTTGAAAATAAATAAACCTTGTTTTTATAGTGAGGATTATGCAAAGAAGTCACAATTAAAATTCCACACAAGTTCACATAATTGTTCACAAAACACAAATAAAAATTAAGTTCAAGTGTCCATTAAGGCATTCTTTCTGCTTTTCCCCCAGCTCCAGCTAAAATACTCCTTTTTATTCATTGATATGACTAGAAATGAGACAATAGAAAATCTGGCCATTAATTCAACTGAGGAGCATATAAAAGCTACTTATTTTGACCTACAAGATTCAGTGCATGCAGATTAACTTCAGAAAAGGTTTTAAAAATATAATTTAATTCATATTCTAAGGTTGTTCTTATTTTGATCAAAAGTTGGAAAACAATTTGTGAAGTCAATTTAGCTCACTGTACTTTAATTTCCCTGGCTGCAAAACATGAATAAATCCTACCTGTCTTTCTAAAACATTCTGTGATCTTGAATGAAATGCATCAATATTAATATATTAATAATGAAATGCAACAGAAAACCTACCTCATAGGCAAACACATTTCCAGTAGTCTTGATGGCCACAATATGGGAGTTATTGGTGAACACAGTGAACAGCACTGGACAGTGGTATTTACCTGATACAGAGGAAAAAAATTTCACATGAAGACCTGCAACTGTTTTGAAATAGTTAATTTCTCTTATCTCTGTGGAGGATATTTATATTAATTTTTAATACAAAGTGTAACTTGGGTGTATATTTGACAGTGCTTTAATAATATTTGATTCTCCAGTGACAGATAAAGCACTAGAAAAAATAACACTTGAGAGAACTCTAAAACAAGCAAGGAAAATGCAGTTTTGAAATCTACTGCCTTCAATCCCCCTACACAGAACTTTGTCCAAATTTCTTGGTATCTATGAAGTACCACAATATAACTGTTATTTGTGAATAAAAGATCTATTGATAACATACCTTGTAATGTGCCTAAAGCTCTGTTGCTCCCAGGAATAAAAGTTTAGCTTCTATCCTACAGAAAAGTTCACAGCAGCTGTTGTGCTTTTAGGAGAGGGGAGCATTTTGTATTCAAATGTGGCAAGCAGAATGCCATTAAATCTGAACACGTTACTCAATAAGGAATCCAGCTTCTGCTCTAATCAAGCTGTGAATTTTCCCAGGAGGGTCAGCATAAATATTAAGCATGTCAACAGCAAGCAAACTGATGGGAGGCAATGTAGGAGGAAAAAGAAAAATGTCCGGATGATCTCAGCAGAAAGCAATTAGAAGAAGGTTATTAATACTTGATCAGTTTGCTAGACCTGGGAGTTTGGGTGAGATTTTTGAAATAAGTTGGGCCTGCTTGGTTCTTTTTTTCCTAATTACTACTTGAAAATCAAAATCAGCAGGGAGGCCAGAACAGGCTGCTCACAGCACCTGTGAAGACAGGAGAGGCAAACACCTACAGAGATTTACCACTCACTGCACAGTCAGAGGCAGCCCTGACCCCAGCACAAGTCAAACCTGAGACTGTTTCTGTTAATGCCACCAGAGCTGAAGGAAACCCATTGCCACAAGGGACTAAAATCCAAGAGGAAGTTTAGAAAGGGATCTCTGGAAGTGGCCTCAGGGTATGGCCTAAGTGATGGATACAGCAACACACTGGAAAAATGTGAGACCTTGTTCCAGCTGCAAAAAAAGAGCAAATCACCCTGTTCTTAGTTCTGGCAAAAGCAAAACTGCTGAGGGCACACACATGCTGATCTGGATAGAAGGTACTTAGCTCAGGAGGGATCATTAAATGGAAGAAACTGCAATACCCAAAGATCTTTTGTATCATACAGGTGTGACCAGAGAAGATCCTACATAGGAACATTTGACATGTTAAGATTTAAAGAAAAGTTTGCTGATAGACGGAAATGCAACATTTTAATTTTCCTCATTTGTTGCATTTTCCTTTGATCAGTAAATGACACAGAAGGAACATTTTAAGAAAAAGGCTTCTAAGACTGAGTGGCTGTCATCATTCCACCCCAGCATTATGAACTGGACTTCTTTAAGGAAAGCATAGTACCACAGTATTTTTCAAAAACCTTGGCCACAGAGACTATTGATCAATTTTTAACACCCTGCTCTTGACACAGATGGACCACAAAATGCAGAAGAAATCCATCAGCTACAGAAAAGAGCTTGTAGTCCATGGACCTTTGGTAAGATAAGGAGACAGACACTCTAGAATTTTATTCCCACCTAATCTTTGCCACTCTCATTTCAAAGAAATCATTATCTGCTTTGTAGGAGATGAACTCATCTCCACTCTTCTCTTTTGTTCCTAACATCCTCTCTTAGATGGCAGATTTTCTATCTTGCAGAAATAAAACTCAAGGCTGCTGTCTTGTGTGCTTCTATTCATAAAATCCCACGTGTTCATTTAAGTCTAATCCCTTTTATAAACAAAAACCAAGTGAATAGCAAATATTGCCATAGGCAAGTTAGAAGTAAGATAACATTACAGAAATTTAGGCTTTTCTGATTCTTTCCTTAAAGTAAACAGTACCTCACTGGAGGAGCAGCTATAGTAAAGTGAAATTGCTGAATAATATACAGCTCCCCAGAGTGAAGAAAAACAGAAATTGAACTTTAAAGATAAACATATCACTCACAAGAAGTTACTGTACTCAAAAAATAAAAACCACATTAGAGAACACAAACTATGTAACTTTACCGTAAGTAAGACAAACAAGAATTTATTAAGACACTCATTAAGGGAAAAAAATCAAAAACAATAAAACATTACCACAGAAAATGACTGCACTTACCTTCACTGTTTTTAGCAAAATTCAGCTTTATAAGTGATTTGGCATCTAGTTTCTAAAGAAAATGAAGCATCAAAAAATTAATCACAACAGAATGTAACCATGGAAATAAAAGGAAACTGTAACATCACAGTTAGGATTTTAATAGTACATAATTTATTAATAATATATTGCAAGTTGTCTGAATCATCGGAACCCCGGGAATTTAAGTCACAGACAGACCACAAAAACAAGGCTCATGGAGCCTGAGAACTGGGATACATTTGTTTACAGGGCTGTTTGTGACAGCACAGTGCCGACCACAGGGAATAAGCTGGAGAAGTTGCACAACTGTCTCAGCACCAACCGAAAAGGGAGTTTGCATGAAAAGCTAAGAGGCAAAGATCATTGCTGCTGATCAGAAGGGGCAATTCAGCAGGGACCTGTGATCAAAGTCATAATGCCAGCAAACCATTTTGGCAATCAAGCTTGATGCCTTTTCTGAAACAACTGTATTTTTTCTTTTACTCAGGAAATGTGCAGCAAAGGCTACATGATAACTATCAACAATAAAGGGAAATAGAGGCACAAGTTCTCTGGAAAGGCACTTGGGGTCATGAAGGGTGAGGTTTTCACAAGAGATTTTCAGACACTTAATCCCTAGGTAACAATTCCACGGAAGAGGGAACCGAGATGGCAGCTGAGGTTGGGATAATCTCCTCCTCTAGAGAGGACTGCAAACTAAGCTAGCTACCCTTTCTCTGGAAGGGTTTTCTGAAGTGGAGAAGGAAGAGCTATCAGGCTGGAAAAACATTTCTGGACGATCAGGCTGCTCCTTCCCCGCAGCCCTCCCTAAGACATGAAAGCTGCTAACACACCCAAAATAATGATGAGCTCTCAGTAACACGACAGGGCAGGCCTTTGTATGCCAGTCATTCCACAGGGCCAGTATGTGATTTGGGCACATCACTGGCATGACAGGGCACAACACAACCAGGGTCACCCCACCACAGGATGGTCAGCTAGTGCTCGACTGGGACACCCAGCTGGAGACAAAAGTCCAGCCCAGCAAGCTCAAGGCTGAGTCAGGATCCGAGACCTACAAAAATAACAACGAACCTTTTGATTGTATCAGCAGTTAGAGACAGTTTCACTGCCAAATTGATCTTTAAAATGCACACACAGCACAGGCTTTTTAAAAGAAACAATCGGTTCTCTTCTCAAAACATGCACCTGAAGAGATTAGGGAGGTTTTTGTAACCCAGACAGCTCTTTATAAACTGCTCTGAGTGGAGATCTGCCAGCCCTGGTACTGACACTGCTACTTCAATCATTATGGCAAAGAGTGATAACAAAATCGTGTGAAACTAAGTCAGTGGGCTTTTTGTGCCTAATCAAAATTCATATTCTTAGTTCAGAGAGTACATGTTGTGACAGCTGGACTCATCCATTTATAGGAAGGCACTTCTCAAACTGCTCTCAACCAACTGGCAGGCTCATTTGCTGCCAGAAAGGTAACCATCTCTCTGATTTATTAGCAGGAAGAAAAATGAGGACTAGTAGGAATAAGATGGGAAAGGAAAAAAGAGGCAAGGTTAGGTTATATTTAGTTATGTGATGGGAGACCTGTACCGCTGTTTTTCCATAAGCAGATTCTCAAAAAAACCCAAAGCAAAACACTTCAGTATGTGCCCACTAATGGGGTATAAAGGACAGCAAAGGCAGTGGCAGCTTCTGAAATGACTATGTGAATGCAGAGCTTTATTGCTTTATTCATTTATCTTCTTACAAGAACAAAATTACCAAAGAAATAGTAGGAGAACAGCAGAGTTGCCAAAATGAACATCTGATCCTGGACAGATCAGTTCAACCTAAACAACTATTAACACAAAGCAACATCCATCTGTGCACATGTTGTGCAACGGCCCAAAAATTACATTTCAGAAAAAGCTTCTTTAGAAATACAACCACTGGAAACAATAATAATTTGAAGGAAGGTCCTTAAATTATTTTCCTGGCAGCCTTTAGCTATCCCCAAAACATACCAGCAGACTGTCTTTAAACAAAAATGGAAACAGTTCCCTAAGAAACAGTTTAGCATGATTGAAGATTCAGATTTATACCTTGACAGAAATTTAGTGGAAAAGACAGACTAAACTGCCATGCAGACTTTAAGGGTAGCAAAAGCTGCAGTGCACTGTTTCACCTGTCAATGTATGATCCACTGTTAAACGTGCTGCCAAGTCCTCAGACTCTTGCTCCATACCCAGGGAAATGGTATGGTATTTCAGGTCACATCTTTCCATAATATGGAAAAAGGTTATTTTTCATCATCAGTTATGCTGGAAATATGTTACATGTCATGAGTAATGGGGCATCAACTGCTTGGGCTGGGTCTGCTGCCCACTGAGACCAGAACTTATACGGTCTTGTATGTCAACAGAAAATAAAAAAATGGTGATTGTCATGAAGGAGTTGAAATATGTGCACTGCCTGGAGTCTTTTTCCAGGGTGGGAACTCTGTAGTGAAGTGCAGTCTGACTATTGTAAACTATTATTGCTGCAGACTGGCCTCCCAACAGGCTTGTGTTGAAGAAGTAACCTTGGCTTGTCAACTCATACCCTTTTGAGCAGCTCTGCACACAGAGCAGCTACAGAGAAGGGAGTCCACACACCAGGCCTTCCAGCAGGTCCAGTTTTGAAAGCCCTACACATTACACAGGAAAGTATGAAAGAACATGATCTAGGCAACCTGTGCAATATTATTTTTTTCCTCTCAACTTCTTCTTTTCACATGAAAACAGGATTAATCTTATGTGTGGGTGAATCTCCTTTTATTTATTCTCCATCAAAAGTCAAAGCTTTCCAAGCACCATCAGACAGTTTGTTGCCATGGAAATGACCGCTATGCCACAAACGGGCGCTGGTCTTCACGGGAAGAGACAGCAGGAGTGAATGAATCCTAAAATGAGTTAAAACAGGTTTTCATGTATTTCTTATTATCAATAATGTATAAGAGAGCACACATATTGCATACACAGCTCAAGTTCAAAACCATTTCCAACCCAGGTTTCCTTGACACACACCTACCAACCGGTTTCAGCCACTCTCCAGTGAAGAAAGCAAGGGGGAAAAAAGTGTTTATTAAAAACACTTCATCTAATTAAAATTCTAAATCCTTAATGAAAACGAAAGGCCACAAGCATCTGCCACTTCCCCTAAGCAGAAATAAGAGCTGCATATTCACATCTAAAAATATTTTATGCAGAAATACTGGAAAGCAGACGCATTGCACGGCACGTAATGCCAGCTGCTCCACGGCAAGGAAGGGCTGAAAAAAAAAACCACAAATGCAAAACCGTGTGAGCTCTTTTCTCAGCTGACTCCTCTCTCGCAGGCACACTTCCACAAAGGCAGCCAAGGCTACTTTTGGCCATGACCTACTTTCCTGCAGCAGCGAGGAGCCCCACTGCCCCGTGTGCTCTCATCTGTCAGCTGACAGCACTGGCTCCTGCGGGATCCCAAAGGGCAGCATCTCTTATTGATACCCACCCAGGGGTTATTACAACACGTGGGTTAGTGGGGCACTGTGGCAGCTCGTGGATGGAACACGCTGATTGTTTCCAATTAACCCACTCTCTGTCCTCGCTGCGTGTCTCGTGAAGATGTGACCTACAATCCCCGTGCATCAATTAATTACACTCTCTGAATCTCTTCGCGCTCTGGCTGCACGTTCTTGCTGTTAATGAGGCTCTGACCCTGTTGGATACACATCAGCCTGAAAAGCAGTCAAAAAGGGCTCAGCTGACTCTCTACTCACACATGGGCAGAGGTGGTGATGGGCACCAAAAGTCGCATTTAGCAAAGACAGACTTTCCCGCTCTACCAACAGCAACCGAGTGTTAAAATGTTCAGCTCCTGGGGATTGAACACCCTGATCAGACACTCTGAATGGCCTCTGTCAGGAACAGATAAAAATCTAGGGCAGCTGTCATGGGGGAAAATTGATGTATCACATCTGAACTGGTTGACAGTTCAGACATGGGGTCAAAATCACTCAGAGCTGGCACGGCCATTTGGTAGGCTTTGAGCCCACCAAAAGAAGCAATACTTTAAATAAATCAGCTTAAATAGAATTTAATTACCTTAAACAGAAGAGAAACCCACAATAAACACTAATATTGAAACACAATGTTGCCTACCAAGTACTAAATTTAGCTTAACAACATCAAATGAATTCTGCATTAAATGCTTTGGTTCCTTTAAAGATGAGACCTGTTACACGTAAGTTTGCACACACCTTCCCAATTTAAGAAGCTCTCTTAAAATTTTCCCTGCTATAAAAACTTAAAAAATATGAAGGTATGAATTGAATGAATAATACTGGAATCACCCTGTGTATAATGTTACTTGTTTCAGATCTTGTAAATGGATTTAAGGATGATAAAGGGCGTTGGAAATCCTCAAGTCTATACAGTAGGATGTGTGACTGGAAGCAGCAGCACTGTTTTAACAAGATAAGCCATTTTCATGTAGTTTAGTATTTCATTAAAAATTCAGGGTCAGGAGCCAAGAGGATAGAATAGCCTTATGATTCAAGGTATATGCAGTTCAACAGCAGAAAACATCAGATATTTATCACATGGGCAACTGTCTACCAAATGCTATTTTGGTAATTCACATTCTTGGGTGAAGCTGCTGTTTAACTGCAGCTTTCATGTACTGCTGAATTGGTATGGAAATGGACACAAAAGATCCTTTATTACACACTTCCAGACCACTGTATTCACATATTTAGAAGTTAATTAAACTGACACCATATGGTCACCAAAGCCTTGTCCAGAGAACCATAAAGATATGCTTGATAACACACATGATTCACAAATAAGGTTGCACTATTAACAGAAATTGCCATGAGAAAAACATGTGTTGCATGTACAAGGTTAAACCTGCAATCTCAATGCAGTTAGAAGTCTATCAATTCAGAGACCCACAGACAAATATGACATGGTTCAAGGAAAATAAAGCTTTGCAGAAGAACCAAAACCTAGCCTCCAATTTTAGTGGAAACCAGGCAAGCAAGAATCTGTGGGAAACCTCATGCTGCATCTCATTTAAGGCTAGAGCACTTCACAGCTGCTAGTTTTTCAAGTGTCACAGTCACAAAATCCCATCCAATGTGCACACTTCCACCAAAACACAGAAAAGGGAAAGAAGAGACCATCTGTTCAGTCTGTAAAACCTAGATGTAAATACTTTTTTGCTGTAAGGGACATAATGCACTGGAAATAATGCTAGACACATTTATCTGCCTGTGTCCAGAGGTGGGTTACTGGATCAAACAGTGCCCACCACCAGCACAGTCCCCACCAGCAAGGTGTGAAGGGGGCACAGCACCTTGGCCAGTGACTCATGACACTGGAGGGTTTTAAATGTCTCTTTTTGATAAAGCACTTGAACAGTAAGTAGAGGCAAATCTCATCTTCTTTGCCTGCACTGTTTCCCAAAGATACAGGGAATTGAAAAATAAATCCCCTTTCCAGGACAGATAAAGGATAACTCTTAGTGGTGCTGGGTACACTGCTCTAAAACACACAGAAGAGAAACAACCAACTATCCATGTTTTTCAGTAAAAAAGGGGAGTGGGAAATGTTCAGAAAACCCAACAAAGAAGGAGCAATCAGGACACCAGCCTCAGCTGAACTTTCATCCCCTTGATCCTCCCCGTGTTTTATGACCATTTTCAGTTATGACACACGACTTCCTGGTCATTCCTCAGGGCAGGAATCGTGTCCTCATATGTTTCAGTCCAGGGGCCTTGAAAATTTATGGTCACTGGTCAAATATTAACTCATTTAGACTGTTGACTAAAAGCTAATAATTTCTGAGGCAAATGCGGTACGACGACACGGCTCAGTTGCTGCATATTGAAGAGTTCATCTCGTGCAAAGTGGATTCTGGACATTTGAGCAGCAGCCTGTGTCTGCTGCCCCAGAAAAAAGTGCACCTGGAGAGAGATGCTTAATGATGGCAGCTGCAACCACCCGTGTCTGAAAGGCTGCTACTGGCCACAGAAATAAAGGCAGCAACATTCAGCTGGGAACAAACAAAGAACCCAACCAAAAACCAACCACCACCACAACAACAGAAACACAACAAAAAACACCCCAAAAAAAGAGAAAAGGAAGAAACACTGCTCATCCTGGCTCTAAATAAGTACCTGTTTCTGAAATTATACAGTCTACCAAGAGAAAATGCAATAAATTACCATTTTCTCAAAGCACCCTTCCATCTCAACACATACACTGAAACTGTTTTCACTCTTATACTATCTATCACATGTGATAAAACAAAGTATTATCAAAGTATTTCAGGAAGAGATTAGAAAGTATTCCCACCACTGTACCAGGCATTCACACAGCATTCACTGTGTATGATAAAGATTAACTCTGTTCAAAGAAGATATATTAAAATTCAACAGATGTTGAGAAGGGCAACTGTGACCATTTAGGGTATGAAGAACTTAAAGGCATGAAAACATCTGACAGGAAAACACAAGTCTCAACAAGAAAATGTCAAGGAAGCATTAATTTCCTCTGTGCCAAATACACAGCTGTAAACACTAACAGAGAGAAGCACAATTTTGGCACAAATACAAACGAGAGCAAGTTGGTCAAATCCAAAATTTACAGAAGATATCTATCAGATGAGAAACCATCAGAAGAACCTCTCAGTAGTCATAGCAGGCAGAAAGCAAACACCAATTCAAGACAGAGCATGCATCCTGCAAAGCAGACTGTGAGAGAGCTGAAGATCACAGACAGTCTTCAAGTTTTCTGTTCCTGATCACTTCACCCTTCTTTCTGCAACACACGAAAACCAAGATGGATTTGTCTGAATCATTTTTCAACAACAAAGCTTCCCTTGGTCTTATTTCTGTAAGCTTTGTTCTGTGCTCAGTAATAATGCATTACTCACCCAGAAGAAAACTGTATTCCCACTCCCCACTGAAACTTTTTTAAAGAATAAACAAGAAAAATAACTCGCTTCAAATGTACAGCAAAAAATATCGTAAGTTTAACAAAAGAGAAGAGGGCAATTGACATTTAACCTTATGCAGTATCTGAAAACCGAGTTGCATCAGACAAATATACTTTGAATTCCAAAGCTGAAGATGTGCCAACTTCTTCTGACATGTATGTGAAAAGCATTCTCTAGAGAAGAATTAAAATTCTCATTTATACATCACTCATATTACATCCGAATGAGGCCTGAAGTTACTGATCCACCTAAATGACAACTCAATTCCAAATCCCCAAGGAGAAAACGCAGCAGAGACTACTTGGATTCCAGGTGCTGTGTTCTGATGTTGAGGATAAAAACAATGAAAGAGGGATATGACTCACTCCTGAATTTTTCTACATAATGAAAAATATCTCAACTGGTCAAACTATTTTGCTCTTAATTAGACAGTCTCAGCATCCTGGATATGGAAAAACTGATGTGGAGACAGTCTGCCTGTGGAAGGCTGCACAGCATTTTCTTCTCAATATTTTGTATCCAGACCAAGATAAAAATGCTCAAAGTAAGCACAATTTTTTTAGAAATCTTTAGTGAAGAAAATTTTCAAAGGAAAAAGAGGAAAAATCACAAGGAAAATCTGACTCCTGCTGCAATGTGCCATTTTCAGATCACCAGAATCCTAAGGTAACATTACCACCATGTTGCAAAAAGGTCTCTACAAGCATCTGAAAACACATCAGAGTGAACATTACCTACAGCTATTACATTTTCCTGACAATATACGCTGCTACACTGGGTCACCTTCAAACCACAGGTTCTTGTTGATGACATCCATTATTTGCAGCTCATTATCTAGAAACACACCTGGAATAACACAATTAAAGCAGCAATCTGCAGTAAATTACCACACAGGCCATATGAACCCAGTTAAAAGCCACTGTCACTGTTGATTTAGCCCATGAGGGTCATGTAAAACCTGAACTTGTCCTCTTCCCAGTTCAGGCCTGAGATTTGTTCCACTCAGCCCAGGGTTGGATGAGTTTTGTCTGTGATCATGATCTCAACACCTCTGACTCATCAATGTGTCAAATTCATCCAAGTCACTTATAGGAATCTGCTCCTGAAATACACAGGCCCTGCACTGATTATTTGACAGAGGTGGAAAGCAATTTGTAGCAAACCATAAAGCCATGGATGGAACTTAACCTGCACTTTAACACCTGCTACTACAGTACTTGGTATTTCCCTCATTGCTCACACACTGCAGCTCTTTACTCACAATATTGCAACAGTAGGAAAAAATATCCAAGCCCTCTTTCTCATGTTCTCTCCTCAGATGAAGAAATGATTATCAATGCTTTCTATTTCTATGTCTATGCTTTCACAGCACATACATGGCAAAAACACCTTTGCTCCAATTTCTGCATCCTTTTCAGGCAGGATTTCCCTTATTTAGACAGCCAAAGACTTTTTTAGTGCATAAAAAAAAGTGTTGTAAGGTTGCTTGTTCCTTTTCAAAGTGGGATTAATAAATTCACCAGTGAAAGAAGTCATCTTCTCTATATCCTCTTCATTAAACCATCAGCAAGCTTCACTGCAAGACCAGCAACTGATTTCTATGAGATCTATGAGACTGACTGAAATCTAGTTGATCAAACTGAAAAGAAACCATGCAGGAGTCAGGCACCTGTACTGCCACAATTATTTGACCATGTTAGTCACAATTTCACCCCAGCCAGTTTTATTTGGTAAATACAGGATTAAGAATGTGGGAGAAAACCAGCAAATATTTATATTGTACACAAAGCAAAACTCTGTGTCCAGCTCCCTCTTTTTCAGAAGGCAGATTTCTTACTAGGAAAAGTCAGTTATTTTCAGCCTTGTGAGTCCAAAGATAGTTCTCATTTTTCATGCCAGTGGCTCTGTCTTCTACTACTTCCCCATATGCACCAAGCTCCTCTTCATGGTTATCTGCAGAGACAGGCCCAGCAAAAGGCTTTTCCAACCCTTAATAAACACTCAGAATTTATAAAAAACTTCCTCTTTAACTTAGGAACAAGCTTATGACACTCAAAAAAATGCTCCCTCTGGCCTGCAGGTGCAGATCCCAACCTTGTGCAAGATGGGGCACAACACAAATTGTGTTCTGCCTCACTGGGACCAGAAACACGACTCTCAGTCTCATAAATCCACCACAGGGCATCTCCAGGTCTCTTAACCCAACTCTTGGGCATATGTCAAGCCCAAACTAAATTAACTCGACTGAATTGTGTTTGCCCTTCAAGACAAACAAACGCAACAACCACACCAGTGCACATGGCCCTAAACAAGGGGACTGGCTCCCTGGGATACACAGACACATGGACTGCAGTGTGCTCCGAGCAGGGCAGAAGGAATTCACACAGGGAAGCCCTCTACACAAGTTTAAAAGTAGATGCACTTAAAACAGCCATAAAATTGACTTTGGACCAAAGCCTTAGTAGCAAACATCAGAAATTAGCTGGCTTTCCAGAATCCAAAAGAAGTAAATTCTCTCAGAAAAGGAGGAAGAAGGGACAAAGACAGTAGCTACTTCTGAGACAGGCAAAGAGAGACATTTGCCCAAGGTTACAAAGCCTTGATCAAGGCTGAAGTACAGCCACAATAATCTGGCCTGCCCACACACAGTTAGAATGTCACTGAACCCAAGTGGAAAAAATAGGTATTGACATCAGACACATTACAATGCAAGGGAGGAAAAATAGCTCAGCCCACATATAACATACCCGTGGCAACAAAGAAGTACAATTTCCTTGAAATTCCTGTCAAAAGGCACGCTGATCCATCATCTGTTCATATCTGAGATTCCAACAGACCAGACATGCTCTGGCCAATCTCTCTTCTTGGAAGCAGGTATCCTGAGCCCAGCTGGCTGACTTGTGTGGGCATGCTGGTCAGGCTGTCATAACGTCGCCATATGAAACATCCTGGCAAGCTTGCAACTCTCTGCAAGCCCAAGAAGCCAGAGTGCTGTTCTCAGTGAAAAGGAACGAGCTAACTATAACTTTCCTCTTTATTTTATGCAATTTTAGTACAAAGAGAAGGTAGGGCAGTGTCCTGACAAAGCTGACAAAAAAAGTAAGTGAGCCAATGCCAACTGACAGGTTGTAGTTCAGCTGCAAGAGATGTGCTGTTTCTTCCAAAATCATTTGTGTAGTTAACTTAAGCATTTTTTTAACCCAATGCATTCTTAAAAATGGGGGGGGGAAATAAATCTATTATCTGGAATAATTCATGAGAAACTTTAGACAAAGGTCAATGGTGATTTGTTTCTCCTAAATGAATACTGATGTCCCTTCTGCACTTCAGGAGAATGTTCAGAAAAGCAAAAAAACCCAAAAAACAATAAGACATTAGAAAGTCTAAGGAAGGAAAGTAAAAAAAAAAAGATATTTCAAAGACAGAATAACTGCAGTCTTGGCATTGCAGCATTTCTTTAAGAAGGAAGATTGGTCCAATAGTTTAAGATTCAGAAGACTCAGAGAAGTCCCTTGTAGATCAGCTCACAAACATCCAATTAATTAAAGACTAGCATAGTTGTATCCTCTGAAGCACTGAAGATAAATATATTAATGACTCCAGTTCTCCACTGAGGGGTCCACTTCAGAAATAAGACAGCCAGACAGAATTAGTGAGTGCCAAGAGTGTACCATTAACAATGCCATTTGTAGCCTATTGACTTCTTTAAAGCATGTGTCCTGTAGCAAATCATAACAAGAGATGTACAAACCACAAAGGGTTTCATTAGAATTTTTTACTTCAGGACAAATAAATGGAAAAATTCTCCAGAGCCTCATCACCAATCTATGCAAAGTAACTTCATAAATCACTGTACAAAACAAGGCATTGCAGCTCATCTGGCTCAACTCCTTTCTAAACAAGCCTGGAGTCTTTCTGTAAGTCACCAATTCATTGCAGAAGACACTCTCTGGTTTCCATGAGCAAGCTGCACAGGGAACAGAAGGTGCACACACACAATGACAGATTAAATTGAGGACAGCACAGTCCAGAAATGCACAAGCTCAATTCATTGACTTCCTCTGCCATCTACCCCGCCTTGTCCCAGCACCTCCATCTCCTTCCTGCCCAACACCGTCCTCCCCTTCCAAAAATCCATTTCCCTCTGGGAAGCAAAGGCTAAATTATAACCCTTCCTTCAGCCCACTCTTCACCTTACAGCTCCACAGGGCTGGATTCAGCAGGGCTGTGTGCTGTTCTGGAGAACAAGTGTCTTTTTTTTCTTCCAACTGATCTGAACACCTTTGTCCTGTGGAGGACAAAGCTGTACAGCACCACTCCACCACAAAACAAAAGGGGAGAAGAAAGACAGAGTGATACAGAGAAAAGGTGGGGGATGCATGTTGAGGAGAGCTGGAGGTGCACTGCAGACCAAATACAGAGACACAGGTCTGAGTAAATCAAGAGGCCTCAAAACTCGACTTCATTTGAGCACTTAAGGTTCACCAAGTATATTCTGCACAGTCTCCCTCTCTCTGTATTACAAAAGACCACTGGGCACATTACCCTTCTTGCTCAGTGTTTACTCAAAGTAATTTTAAACCACACTGCAGTTCACAGTCTGCAACAAACATGTGTCATGGAGCTGCTCTGGGTGAAAAAAACTGACTGACAACACCCCAAAACTCTCAACCAATGGAGAGAGCAGCAAGGTGGTGAAAGGCTGGCTAAAACAAATGAAATAGCTGTAACTTTAGTCCTTCTCAACAATACATTGGCCTCTTCATGTGTGAAGAAAGACCCTGAATCATCCCTCCATCACACAAACACACCTGCAGGAAGATAACGAGTTTGAGACATCTTGTTCGTGTTTGGAGTTTGGAATGCTGCATCTGTTTTTAGCTCTTCCTCGTATCTGTCTGCTGGGAAAATCTTTAACAAACACAAGATGTTTCAGAGGGGATCTCACAGCCCAGAGCCACTTGCAAACCTCCCCCAATCCTGGGCAGTGGCTGCCACCCAGTGCCCAGGAAAGTAACTGCACACACTGAAGGAAAAGACAAGTTCCAGTAGCTCAAGCAACAATTTCTATTGAAAATTTTCCTCTATACCCTCATAAACAATGCACTCTTTTTAATACATACAAAAATCCCATAGTTACAATAAGGAAATATTTCCTGTACTTTGTGTTTATTCAGTGCTCCACAACTTCACACCACTACAGAAAGTAATCCCTTCATACTATCATTTATGTAGAAAAAGTGGGGAGAAATCCACAAAGGTGATGAAATCCCACTCTCACAGTGAACTGTCACAACTGAAGCCTTCTGAAATACACTGTCAAGATAACTCAGAAGATTTTGCAGTTGAAGTTTACCATTCATAACATCATCTTTAATCTCTTTTATCTGCATAACACCAAACATCCTTTGGGGTAAGAAATATTTTCTGCTACAAGGATCATTAGCATGATGAAATGAGGGGTTATCAGGTCTATAATCCCAAAGCCCCCTTTTTTCTTAGCTAAAAAAGTAAATCTCTACATTAATTTCAGCAAAGCTGATCTCACAAATATGTTCTTCAGAACAGCACTGCCTTTCAACTTCTTTTGCTTTCTCTGAGGCATTTTTGTTTCTCCAACACATTAAATAGGAAACTGAGCATAAGGGAAGGGAAGACATGATGTGAGCACACCCATCATTACCTACCTCTCCTGTGATTGGATTGGTTCCATATTTCTTTATCCAAGGAACAATGCTCCTGAAAAGAGGACGGATAAAGTAGTAAGTGACAAGTGCCATCAGACATCTCTATTGATGGGCAGGATTATTTTTGCCAAGTTGGTAAGACCAAAAGATGGTTAAAGAGCTGTAACCAGTTCAACAAAGCAAAAATAAAGCTTAGTACAGGCAGTAACTTACAGTATGTCAAAGACTGTCCCATCTGGTGTGCAAACTGGGTATTCAAATGGCTGCAGAGACAAACTACAAGAAAGAAAGCACATTCTTGTTAGCAAAATCAGCTGGAAATCATGGTGACAGAAGCAAATAACATGATGCTGATTCACTTGCACATTAAAGCAAAGCCTGTACCAGTGAAAATCCTGAGTGGCTGCCAATGCCCACTACCTGATTCTACATAAATTATCAACAAGAACCATGAGAGGAACTGGTGCAGTTCAGGAATGTGTGCAGCTGTCCTCACTCACAGCCACAGAGCCATGGAATGGAGTAACACCCCCAGACCCACTTCCTTTGACATGTTGGGCCCCACCAGCACAAAAGATGGTTCAACACAAACAGAAACACCTCCTGCCTTTGCACTGAAATGGGCTGGGGAATAACTGGCAATCACATCCCCTGCTAGGGATGCTTCCATAAGCCAGGCAGCTGTTGGCCAAGCAGCAGTTTGTAGATGTGGAAGGTAACCTCTTGAACCACTCGATTTACAAGAGCAATTCTAACCCACTTCTACCAACTCCCTTCTTTCCCTCCAGCACTTCAAGCTGGAAACTCTAAACAGCAAAAAACTGGCAGAAATACACCTTCCATCTACCTAACCCCTGCCCCAGCAAGATGAGTGACTGACCAAGCATATTCTGAGCAGAGAAAAGTAGATTCAAGCCTCAGTGACACAGATCTGAGAGACTGGAATGTACACAGAAATTGTTCTGCATTATTTTGTCACTTGTGTGTTCTTTCAGCCATCAGCTCCAATAGCAGCAGACACTAATCCTGGGAAGTGCAGATGTTGTTGCAGTTCTTAATCAACTTTTTCTTTCCTTAGAAGAACACGGTTTTGGTTCAGTGTCAACAGCCCAATAAATAGATATGTCAGCTGGTAATGATAAATCTGTAGTCTTACCTGCAGTGATCAAATGATAAACGTCTAAAATTAGTTCGAGGGAGGTCTGTTTATGGAAAAAAGAGAACCCACACAACATTGTAATAAATACATTGCATTCCAGGTCACAAAGAAACATCTGAAAGTTACACTTTGCCACGTAAAGGGTGACAAGCCTGCACACAGTAAGACTTGCAAAACTGTAACTAGAACCGGACTTCCGAACAGGCATCACACGGGCAGAAAAGGATCACCACAGAGCTGCGCTTAAACTCGACGGCCACCACCCAGGCTCGGGCACAGCGGGCACAGGGACTAAACCCGGCATTTCCCACCAGCCCCGCGGTCTGGGGGCTCCGCACCCGCCGCCCCGGGTCCCTCAGCACCCCCGGGGCCCGTCCCCCCCCTCCCCCCGTACCTGCTTTCTTGCCGCCGTAGAACTGCGTGTACTCGGCGCACGTGATGTACCTGCGAGACAGGGGGGGTCACTGAGGGACGCCGCAGCCCCGGCCCGGCCCTTCCCCCGCCCCCCGGCCGCACTCCCGCTCACATTTTGTCCTTCTGGTGCTGCCGCTTGCCCATGGCGGCGCTCCCGGTCCCGCTCCCGCTGCCGGTCGGGCCCAGCCCCCGGACGCGCCTTCCGCCGGGTGCGGCGGGGAACGGCCCCGGCGCGGAAACACGGGCGGCGGGCGGCGCGTTCCGGGGCGGCGCAGGGCCGGGCTGAGGGGGCTGCGGAGCCGCTGCCGGCGAACGGGCGGGTGCAGGGAGGCCGCGAGGGACTCGTCGTTGTAGTGGTAGGACGAGGAATAGTGAAGGAGGGGATATTTGGCGTGGATATTAGGAGGAAATTTTGCTGGAGAGGGAGGGAGGCGCTGGCGCTGATGGATACCTGGGGCACTGGGATGCCCAGCCCTGGCAGCGTTCACGGCCGCGTTGGGTAAGGCCTTGAGCAACCTGCTGTGGTGGGTGATGTCGCTGCCCATGGCAGGAGGGTGGGATTAGGTGATCTCTAATGTCCTTTCTAATTTAACATTCTATGATTTTAAAAAGGCAAGTAAATTTTATGAAGCTGTCTGAATAAATGGCCACAAGTCTTCCATCTCTGAAGAAAGTGTGTATGTTTGAAGTAGCTGCTGTTTTGGCACCTCTGTTATGCCTACTTCTAAGTTTAAAGTTCCATCTCTTATACCTCAGATGAAGCTCAGATACAGGTTACTTTCTTATCATTTACAGGCCAGGCCAGGGCATGGTGGGTGCCCCTGGTGTCACTGTGTGCCCCCTTGGACAATGTGATAGAGCCTCAGGTACAGCCCCTGTCTCTTCATTTAATATGTTCTGTTGCATGGAGTTTAAAATCATAGTATTCTTGGTCTGTTGGGTAGTGACAGAACCTCCCAATAAAAAATGGATAGAAAAACCGACTTGGTGTCTGACATGGAGAGAGCTCTTCACAAGGAGTATTTCAGCATCTCTTCAAAGTCTCAGCAACAAAGAATTTACTGTCTCCTAGCTAATTACCTCTAAATCCCATTGAATAGCCCTCATTACAAGACTGTTATGAACAGCACAAGGCTGAAGAGAAGACAGTCAGAATCCAGACACCTTGAATTCAGGAAGAGAAAACAGCAGAGTCATCCTGGAGCTTTCACTGACTAAACCCCTCCAAACCCATCAGAACCACTGGAGTCAAACCCATGGGAGTGGACAGCCACTCCCACTGACTGCACCAGGCTTTGGACCAGACCCCCTTTCCCTCAGAACACTGTGTCTGCCTCCTGTTTTAATCGTGTCAGTGGGTCCTTGGCTGCACATGAGCACAAGGTGAGCACAATCTGCTCTGCTTGCCTGCCTGTGGCAGGGGGTTAGACTAGATGACTTCTGCAAGTCCCTTCCAACCCAAATATTTCATGATTTCAGATTTCATGTGGTTATGGCTTTCCTCTGGGGAATACAACACTTGTTCCCATGGGTGTAGACTAATTGGCAACAGCATATGAGTAATTTACAGTACTACCACAACTGCTTCTTGCTATTAAACCTTTTGGACAAGAGGTCAGGGGTACTTGGATGGTTCTCCTCATCACTTGCACCTTCCCCACCAGGTACACACAGCATCAAACTCTGCTGTCACTGCATTTCCCCCTGCTTGTGGAAACCTCACTGATGCCACACTGAACACCTGCTAAGTCAGTTGCTTTTACTGCTGGTCAAGACATTGCTGTCAGTGTGCACTGTACAAAAGTAATCTGGTGTCTAGCAGCTAAATACAGGTCACAAAACCCTGCAAATGAGGGAGTTTGTTGCTTTTAAGAAGCCATCCCTCCCTCCAGAGAACTATGTAACTGCAGAGCTGCCTTTCTGAAAAGGGTCAGTTCCCTTCGGACACATGAGCACAGCCAGTCCTTGTCCTGGCTGAGGGTGAAGGATCCTGTTTGTCTCTGTTGGAAGTTTAGGGGAGAAACTGCCCTTTTACAAGGGTTTAAATACACTTATTCATTTCAATTGTCTTACTCAAAACCATTTCAAAGTAAGGCACAAATCCAGGCACACCCAAGTAGTAGGGCCTGGAAAGAACCAACACATTCACTTGCTTCTTTCCCAGGACCAAGCACACTCTGGAGAAGAAAATCACTTGACTGATTTAGTTTCAGTGGAATTCCAAAAGCACTCCACAAGGAATATGGCCAGAACTGCGTGAAGCTCATTCCTTGCTGCAGCACTGATCACTTTTGGTCAGTGGTCAGGGGAGCCTGTTTGGCTTTGTGCTGCCTCAGATGAGCATTCCCACACAGCTCCTGTCCCTCAGCCAGGATGGGGGTCCTAGGCAAAACACCCCATTTGTCTGTGGACATGACCAGCACTTGTCTGATCATGCTTTCAGAGGAAAGATCATCCAAACAGAATTATTTCTTTCTAGACGTGTTAAGGTGATTCAGCCTGCGCTGACAGTTTAGGAGATGCCTGTGCCCTTTGCAATAATTCAGGACCATGTTTTTGCTTTTTGTATTTTTTTTAAACCAATGCAATGTTCTTTTATTTTGTACTTACAAAAAGAGCCACCCCGTTGTATCCCTCCCCCTCCCCCCAAAATGCCTTTTACAAACATTTAAAAATTAAAAACCTGATGATGACATGTTAATTTGGTAGAATTACTTTGAAACATAGCTTTTGTAATTAGAGTTAAATTTCCTACAAGATGACTTTGTAGAGATAGCCTGATTATTGGCCAAATAAAATTCCATATTACAAGTTAGCAAATTCTAGTACAAAAATAGTCCATGTGTTAGAACAGCCTCTTATTATTATATTCACAGGAAAGAGTCTATTGGCTGCATAATACCTTAATATTTATGAAATTTCTTTTTACGTGGCTCATTCATCTAATTTAATATAGTGTTGAGCCTCAATAAATCCTCAGGCAAAAACCCCTAAACAGGGTTAAATATGCTGTTCAGTGTACTCTGAAGTACTGTGCTTTTCACAGGACATCCAAGAAACCGCACAAACAGTTCTCAGCTAGTTTTAATATTAAATGAGATCCAGATCCAAAAGGATCCCCCTGAAGTACATATCCATGACTTTCCACAGACACAGAGGCCACAGCTTCGATGGTTGAGTTTCACTTGGGAAACTGTCCAGCTCCTCCACTCAGCATTTGCAGGCATCCACTGGGACCTTTGCGGCACAGCCCCTCCTTCAGGAGTGTTCCCACTGACTCTTGGGCTCTTGCTCCTCTTCTGTCCCTGGTTAATGCTGTTCAGCAGTTTCTCTCAGACCAGGCCCCGCAGGGAAAATCTGGGGACATGCTACTTGTCTCTCAAGATGTCCAGCTGCTCTTGATACTCTGTGAAAAGCCTCTGGAAGCGGAGGTTCTGTCCAATAACAGGAAGAAGCTCTTTCAATAGCTCTCTCTTTCGTAAACCCTGCACAAAAAAACCACAAAAGCATCCTCAGAATCTATTATTTGATGTCATTAATGTGTTCCATACAACTGTTTAAGATCCATGCCCTTTTTCCTGCCTGGAGACAGCTCTATATTTTACGTCCTTGCTCTGCTTACATGACTCCCAGAGTGAAAACTGCCTTTACATTTACACACTCATGAAGCTGGTGCAGGCTGTGCAGCACAGACTCCAGGTGTTCTCTGAGGGGGAAGATGTGTGAGTGGCACGTCCCCATTTCCAAGTTACTGTCTGAAGAATGTGGAGTTCTGAACATGCAACTCTGTCTGCTCCATCTATGTGACACTCAAGACACCAGCAGAGCTGACACTGGGACAACAGTTATTTCACATGAAATAAATCTAAATGCCACGGTAGGAAGCCTGTTTATGAGATCAGAGCAGAGTATGGAAAAGGTAATGCCCTGTAATTTTCATAGGAAGCTCTTACTTATTTTTTGTTAAACTATTATCAGGACTTACCATAACTGTTGATTCCCACTGACTTCCAGCTGAGTAATGGACTGGACCCAGTAAATCCTTGCATAATTCTCGCAAACGATATTCAAAACCTGGATATTTTCAGAAATAAAATCACAGTCATAAGCATTTGACTACATATAACCACTCTACAATGTAACAAACAACATTTAAGAAAGAATTACAAGTATCTAGAATGAAATAAAGCCCAAAGCATTGATTTCTGAAAAGGCATATTACATAGTAATACAGCAAATTCTTAAGATGATTTTTAGAGTTCTGAATGGTTTTATTTAAAGTTCTCAAAACCAAAAACACTACTAAAGATGATTTAAAATCAGGAGAAAAACTGGAGTAATTACTGCAGTTTGTTTCAAGAGCTGCCTTGATCTCAACCTCACTCCCTGCTCTCACATGATACCAGCTTTTAAAAAACCCAAACACTGGAAAAGTCACAGACTTCAACAGCCAGAGAAGAATACAAAAAAGACAATACAAGAGTTGGAAAGCCACAAGATGAAAATCATTGAAGAGGAAAAGTTGTTAGGTTGCATTATAACAAAATTAAAATGGATCCATTTACATGCAGGAGTTTAAAAAAACCCCAACCAAACGAAACACCTTTATCAAAACCACACATCAGGCCAGTTTATTCACAAAAAAAATCAGAGGGGGGAATTCCCTTCCAAGTAACAAAGTCCGTTCTAGAGTAACTTGAATATTGTAATGGATTAGAATTCATCAGATGTTGAAATAGTCTTAAGAATAATGGGTCATTAATAGGATGTGGTATTTCCAAAGTTTAGCAGCCCTAGAGAACCAGTGAAACAGCAGCACAGGTCTGACCAAGCAGAGTGTGCTGTAACATCCATCCACACAGACAGGGCACTGACACTTGCACGGTGCCAGATGAACCCTGTGCACACAGCAGAGAGGTCTTAAATTAGTGAAGACTTTTAAAAGTACAACCATCTCCTTAACACATGATTTTAATTTCAGCTGGGGAAGGACAGAATCATATGCAGTTCAACAAGCTCTCTTGTTAAATAAGGTAAGGGTCAAAAGGAAGAATTAAGTAGCTCGATTTTAATTCTGCCAACACCTATTAGGTGGCCTAACATGAGCCATTTCACTTCCCTCTGTGCAGAATTATTATGCATGGTGAGGAGTAAGGCTGAATTAATACAACAGGAACTACTAAATTAGGAATGCAGACAGGCAGAGATACAACAGGGATCTTTAGAAATCCAAAAAGCATAAAGTCAGTGGGTTAACCTTATTTAACATAATAGCATAGAGATACAGTGTATTCAAATATAAAATAGAGCAGCCTTTCTTGGGGGTTTCTTTCATTACAGAATTTAACCCATGGAGCTCACCAATATTTTAAAATGTGAAAAAAGAATAAAGTGTAAAGAATACAAGCAAATTCTCTGAGGAATGTTACACATTTTACAAAGTGCTGCTGGTTTCCCTGAAACTTCTATAGCTGCTCCCAGACAATACACATGATGTGCCTGACAGACCACTGGGCTTTCTCACAATGCAATTCCCATTACTGGAGTCCACAGATGCCACTTCTTCCCCAGACCATGATCTGTTCCCAGTGTGTCAAAACAGGATTCCTGAGGACCGAGCACTAGAGAAGCAAATGCACTTCCAGCAATTTGTTTTGGTTTTAAGCAAACCCTGAGTCCAGAAGCCAAGTGGTAAAAGCAGAATGTTAAGTGCAATCATACATCCCTATGACACGAACAGAGAGCTGCAGAGAAGTCCCACAGCGTGGCAGATCTCACCTTCATTAACGAGGTACCGTGCATAGATAAGGAGCCAGTGGCGATACTCGTGACTGGACTGTAACATAAGTGCTGCTGCAATCTGGTTCTCCAGGTATGCAAGTGTTGTTTCTTGTTGCACTAAATGAGGCATGGAGAACAATCTTGCAGCTTGCCTTCCTGAACTGCAAAACCAAAAAGGTTAACGTGCCGTAAAATCAGATACAAGTTAAAGGAACATATAATTCTGCAGGACTTGCTATACTACACTTGTCTTTCAGAGGCACCTAATGCTTCTAGAGCTCAAGCTTTTAATGTCCAAGGCAGCACTTCATAACAAACTGCCTTCACCACACTGGACCACTTACAAAGTATCAAGGTTCACAGAGGGTTTTTTGCCTCCTGTTTTTTTCTCTTTCTTTCAACTGTCTTGTTTTTAAAAACATCTGTTTATCAGTGATCATGGGCTCCTACCTACCTATAGGAAGTTAAGATAATGCCTTTGTCTTTCTCTGCCCCTCACAAGCAGAAGTCACAATACAAATACAATATACAAAGTTAGATTAAACCATTTAAAGATTTTCTTGCTTATAAATGTATTGTCATAAGAAAGCTTATTTGAAAAAAATAACCAGTTATAAGCATTTTTTTCCCACAAGGAAATTTTTCAGTCTGTTATCTTTGCTTTCTCAAAAAAAGTATTGTTTGTTTGGATTTGAAAGATTTTTCACAATTAATTTCCCTTCTCCTTGAGAGAACAGCAATAAAATCATACAATTCTATGTAGTTTCTCTCAGAAAAAAAAAAACCAACTTAGATGTGAATAACACAAGTAGAAAAATCTGCCTGGGAAATCTAATTCAAATCCAGATGAGGATGGGCTATTAAACTACCTACAGGAGCCTGCTGTGGCTCACACAATTCCCTGGTGATGTGTTCATATGTTAAAAATATGCATTAAATGACTAATCACTCAACTTTCTCAATAAGTTCATTAAATAGATCCTTTGAGGCCTACTGAACTACTGAAAGTTTGTAGGCCTACTCCAAAAAAAAAAAAGTTTAGCTAATAAAAATATTACATGTACAAAATTGTCCAATGCTTTACCCTTTCAGTAGAGAGAAGCCCTTAAAACAATTAAGTTTAGAATACGCTTTCCTTCCCCCCAGTCTCAAAATAACACAAAGACACAGACTATAAATGTGGAAAGGTTTAAAAAAACCCAGTGTATGAACAGCTGACCATTTCAGAGCCATTGGCATCTTAAGAATAAAGTCACTGATTCAAGCATGTGAACAAATAACAAGGAAACCCCCAGACAAACACGGTGAGCAGAGGAAGGCAGCGAGCGCGTACTTTGATGTCCGTCCCTGTATTACAGCCAAGGGCCCAGAACACAGCATGGCTTCTTGGGATGGCAAACTAGTCCTGAAGTCTGCACATTGTGCTAGAGAGTCCTGCTTGTCAGAAACTAGATTCCTGGGAAAAAGCAAGCAAACAAAAAACCAAGTCTGAGGAGAGTAAGCAGTGATGTCAGGGGGCCCAGCTTTGTTCTGCCTCAAAGATTGACTTGTACTTTCATAGATAACCAAAAAAATACCACTGAAGTGTCAGGAATTCCACAGACCCTGACTATTCCCATTCCACATCCAAACTGTGCTTGTGTCATGTCCCTCCCATCCACAAGTCCATTAATTGTATGATCGAATTTAGCATTAGTTTTGAAGGGAATAATTATCTTTTTACTTGTCCTTGAACAATCTAATCAGAAGCCGTGACCCCGGCCTGCAGTGAATGAATTTCCCATTAAGAACTTGGTTTTACCCCATGTCAGGTCTCCCCACCCACCAGATACACACGTTGACAATCCCTCCCAGACATTAAAGCTATTCCTTCATATGGAGGGAGCTGACATTACAGCTGCCATTTCCACACCTAATCAAGGATATCATCTTCATGCCTTGAGATGCCAGGGGAGAGTGGCTCAAACCAATGCTAAGTTTAGACCTTCAGACAGCACAGAGGTAAAATAGTACAGACATTTAAAATATCCCTTGCTGCTTTATCATGTTTAAAAGGGATTGCTCTTTTATGTATTTCCCAAGCTGTGGTACAAACTAAGAAATAACAGAACTATGACACAACAGTCTGTCTTCTGTTCCTTACTAAGCTAATATGAAGAAGAAAAAAGGTGTTTTTTTCTTTTCTAGAGGATTCAAATCATGTAATTGAATCACAGCAATTATTCTAAGGAGGAGTTAAAACAATAAGCCCTTTCATAAGCAGGCTCATTACACTAATTACAACGATTATGTTAAGTCTGCAACATGGTTTTTTCCTCTTAGAAAGACAACAAAGAGCCTGTTTTGGAAAGACACTGTAAATAATTTAACCATGGAAATTTTTCATAGGAACTTAGGCCTTTCCATGGAAAAAGCCTGTCTGATCCCCAGCAAGACACAGACTCTTGTGTAGCCTTTCCTCGTGTTTAGGATGTCAGTAATGACTCTTTCATGGGAATTCTCTGAGTTATAATTATTTCTTCCCTACTCCCCTATCTGACTTACTATTTTCAAGTCTTTACATCTTGGAGACAAAGAATTCTCTTCAAAACATGACTGGTCATCAGATTCAAAAGAAATATTGAGGAGTGATGGGGACTGACAAAATCAGACACATACATACACAAGATTGGAGAGCATAGATGTTATTTTCTCTAGAAACTGAGCAAAATTATTTTAACATGCCAAAACTCCCAACGAAACTCTGAAAATTGTTTTGACAAACGTTCCAGAACTGCTTTTTTTTGCCTAGAGAAAGTGAATTGTATGGCCATCATGAAGTGTAAGATTCTCTCCAATCATTGCCAAGTTCTTGACAGATTCAACTGATGTACACAGCAAAAGTATATATAGGTGTATGTTAATAAATAAAAGAGCATACACCATCTAAGAGGGTGATACAGTAAGCTGTTGTTTAACTTTTAATTAAAAACATTATTTAAAACATAAAAATCATAAGAATACAATAGAGTAATGCCTAAACATGCAACAATAAACCAAAGCAAAACAGCCTTGTGTGTGATCCTGCTCAGAATAAGTTTCAAAATCTGAAGCAAAGCAGTAAGTCAGAGTACACATCAGTTCCTCTAAGTTGCAAAAGCAGGAAATAATGTATGACTTACCACGTAGAAAGAGAAGGATTAAAACAATATGCCTTTCCATCAGACATGCTCATTACAGGTATTCCATGCTGAGTCAGCAAGATCTGAGAGACAGTTGCATCACTTCCTACAAATCAAATCAGACCAAGGGGTTTCTTTTGGAGTCCTGCCTAACACTCACAATGGTAAAAATTGGTATCCACAGTAAATTATCAGCCAGAACAACCAAGAGAAAAAGGTTCACTGTTCTCAAGCACTGTGAGGAAGGTAAAGCCACATGCTAATGATGATAAGCACCAGTCTCAGTGCAGTAGCATTAACATCAGTTTTGGAAAATACATTGTCTATCTTGATGCTGCAACTTATGCAGGACATGGAATTAATCAGAAGCATTATACTCATGTAGGGAAAATCTTCAGCAGTTCTGCCATGTCTTCTGTAACTCAAGAAGCCTTTAACTTTCTTTTTCACATTAAAATTCTACACCCCAGCATACTTAGAAAAGTAAGTGGGAAATCTGGAGTCTATTTCCCAGCACATTCCAGGCCCAGGGCTTGTATGTGCAACTTAAAATGAAGACATTTGCAAACTGCTAATACAACTGCTTCTCTAGCTAGTTTTGATTAGTACTGGATAGATTATAGCTAAAACAGAAGCCAATATGCTCTTAGACACTGCATTTCTGATAACTTCTGTTGTACCAGATATTGGCAATGATAGAAACTGAAGGTTTTAATAACAAATCAGAAGATAATCACTTGCTGTTCATCATTAAGACAATAAACATGCAAATTATACAGAGAAATTGCTATAATAGCAAATTTACAGAAAATATTTATTTTATGATTGTTACAACACTGAATTTCTACAATCAGAAGCAATCCAGAATATATGCCACAGAATCTTATACAAGTTTGCTGCTTGCTGATATTTCTACAGTATTTCAACACTGCCAGTAACTACCCTTTATTACATAATCAATGAAGGGAAATTATTTGTTTAGGCTTTTTAGGTTTCATTAAATTTCAGAATGTTCATAAATGGCACTAAATAGTGGAGGTGTGCTCAAAGGTCAGTAATTAAGTGATCCCTTTTATTACCTGAAAATATTGTTTGCAAAGACTCATCTCTAACAATGGCTGTCTGCTTGTGGACATCCCTGAAAAAGACAAAAGGCCAAATCTGTAGTTTACAAACAACTGAAAACTCTAAAATCATTTAACAAATTCACTTCTTCACTATACATGATGTAGCGGGGTGTTTTGGGAGTTTGTTTTGGTGGTTTTTCGTTTTGGCATTTTCCTCATTGCTTTGACAAAATTATTTTGGCAAACTCAACCCCTTAAGGCGAGGCAGAATTCAACAGCAGAGAACAACATTTATGGCTCTTTATCAGGAAATTTCATTACAGCCGAGCAAACACTTAGGATCCAAATAACTCCTTTAGGAGCTCTGAGTTGCATGAGACGTTACATTGAATTCAACAACTGTAAAAGAGTTACCACTGTTTCTATCTTGCCATCTTGAAGATGCCTGGAGTACTTCTAACTCTGAAACTTTGTTTTTATATATATATACACATATACATATATATAAAAAAATAAAAAGACTTTATTACATTTCACTAAGCATGATGGAAGTACCAATATTTCTTCTTTTCCCCCCCAAATCCATTCCACAGGCATTACAAGCCTATTCTAGGGAGGCTGTTTAAACTAGCAACTTCTAGCTGATCCTTTATCTTCATTCTAGAATGAAATTCAGTATTATGGACTGTCCTAGAACAGAGATGAAATAGGATTCAAGTCCTGCCCAGTTAACTTTCCATATTCTATCCAAAAGTGGACTTGTATTCAGACCTGATGTGGTTTAACCTCGGTTTCAACAGCAGTACAATGACACAACTGAATCTGTACCTATAAGATAAATATATACACCTATGCCTATAAAAAGAAGCTGATCCTAATATGGCACTTACCAAACAGAGAGCGTAGCAGCAGTGGTGAGAGCCATGATGCAAGAACCTGTACAATGTAGGGTGGAAATGGGTGTATTCAATATTATAGGAGGAAGAAGGCGACGACCACAAGCTGAAAATACTGACAACGTTCGTTTCTCACAGGCCACAGTTACAATCTCACTGAAAAAAAAAAAATCAAATAAAACCCAAAAAGAAACATTAACATATTGTCAAATGCAAGTAGCATAAAACCAGACTGAATTCCTAAATTTTAAAATTAAAAAAAAAATCCTGGGTACCAAAAGGAAAGGTCATAAACTAGACAGTTTATATATGTATATGCATTCCCTGTCTTTAATTTGATTATAACTACGAGTGTCTAAGGAGATGGGCAAAAGAAAGGTTGCAGGCAAAGACAATGTCTTTTATTAGACCAAGGGGCACAGATGGAAATATCAGTAACCCCTTTGAGTATACACAAGCTCTTCTTCAGGCCTCTACTTGTATTTAGCTTTAAAATCTGCTGCTTCTTTTTCAGACCTGGAAATGGCTCAGGCTTCAGAAATACACTTTCAATTTAAACTCTGAGGTTGTAACTAAGCAAAATTCAGAAAAACAAAGAGACTCAGGAAAATTCTTCCACAACATAAAACATCCTGCTACAAATTTTTTACTCTTTAGTAGGTAGTACTTGAACAACTGTGACTTACCATGACTTAGACAACTTCAATGAAGAAATTTAAAGGAGAAATGTAAATATACAGCAAAAATTGTTGTAACTGGCTAATGAAAATCTGTTATGGTTTAAGACTGCACATAGCTAATACTTGAAGGAAAACTGGTCTTGAGACTACAGAGCAGTGCACACTTGTCCACAAATATTTATTATGACTCCCCTCCCCCCAAAATATATTCTCTTACCAGCTTCCTGCTGCAGCAAGAATTCGACTGGTGAGGACTGTCTCCCATTCCTTCCCTTCTCGATTACACTTTAACCTGCTCAACTTTGAACCTCCCACTGTGGTCATTTCATTCTCCACTTCAAGGTACATTGATGGATCTGAACTTACCTGAAATGAAAAAAATTAAATAATTTTTGGAAGAATCAAAAAATCTACTCAAAACAGCAGCAACTACAATTAGATTCAAAGCAATGTTGTCTTTAACAACGGATTTAAGCACTGCATTCTCTGTCTCATGTGGTTTCAAAAGAAGCAGACTTCTGAAAATCAGTCTTGGCTAAAACACAAATAATTTCCTTATATTTGAAGCACAAGCCTAAGGAAACGTTGTGCTAGTCTGTCTGTCCTTCCCAATTATGGGCATCAAGATCAAGTCTGTGCCCAGTCTCCCCACAGTCTTGCAACTGGAACCAGATTACCACAACCTAAACACACAGAAAAACTACTTAATAGATACCTAAAGCAATACTAGTTGCCAGACTCTTCAGATGTAGAGCATCTCCAGAGAGCCCTGAAAAATTACTTGTTTTTGTTCTTCAGTGGTGTACTACCAATACCACTGCAGTAACAGTGCAGCAGCTACTCCTGCCAGAGACTCTTATCTTCACTGCACACTTTGGTTAACCAGAAGGAGGGACTGATGAACCAGAGGAATTCACCCTCCTCTGAAGTTTAGCTAGTTCAGAAGCATCCTAATTTTAGATGATGTGCCATTAACTTTACTCTTACAGACACATTCTTAGAAGCTGAAGTATACCACTGTCTTGCTTGAACAAATACATGCATTTAAATGTTAACTTATCAAAGACTCTAAAGAGCCTAAGAATATATTAAAAAAGCAGGATTTTTTTTTTCCTTATAGTCCACTTACTTGCAAAGTAAACGATTTCTGTGGGATTGGGGTTGGCAGTTTAAGTGCTAATGCTGGTGCAGAGATGCAAGCAGCATCCTTCTCAGAGGCCAGTGCAGCTGAGGACTGGAAAAAAAATTGCAGAAGTAGTTAAATTTTTTGACTGAAAAGAAGTTAAAACGAAATTCTACCATACAGATTGATTTGAAAGGGAATTTTAAAAACAAGTTCCAAATAATGCCAATTGCAAATTAGTCTTTTTCCAATTAGCTGTACAAATACAAGTTTTTAAAAATATCTTCTAAGAATTAAAAAACCAAAACAAATTTGAAGCGTTTTTTTTTTTTAATTGAACCCTGCCCTATTTTCAGCTGCAACTAATTAAATGGAAATTCTGGTATTTTATATGGAAAATCTCAGCTCTAAATACTGAAAACAGAGGTATCTATATGCCCTAAAATGATGGAAATCTTAATGCAACTACTTCAGGGTTCCAAGGACATTTATAACCATTTAAGTCACCATATCCAAGTAACTTTCTTGTGCTTGAGCCACTCTCCATCATACACCACCAAAAAATGATGATATTTCATTTTATTCTATACAGTCATTTGGCAGGCTATCACTAGTTGGCATGCTGGTACCATTCAGTAAGCAGCTGTTTATTTATATAAAGATAGACATGTTTGCCACTTTCTAATCCATTTTCTAATCTTAAATTCTAAAAAGAATAAAGGCATGGAAGAGGGATGGCTAAAAATTTTGACAGACTGATACTACTTGTGTTTCCCTGAGTTGACGGAACAACAAACGAACACAGGACTGACTTTATTAAATGAACATTGAAAGCCACAATGAATCTTCAATGAATCTTATTTATTTCACCTGAACAGTTAAAGTTACTGGTACAAGTCTGGAGTCTTTCCGAGGCCTTCCTTTTTTCTTCTTTTCTACTGTTTCTCCCTCAAGTTCCAGTTTCCGTTTGGGTACACTGAGTGGTTTCACAGCTGGAATCTTCTCTTCACTGTCACTACTGCTCTCCAGAATATCCTTGGGCTTATTGTCTTTAATTAAATTCTGATCCTTCAGTCTGTAAAAAAAAAAAATAAATAAAAAAATCATGTTTTATAAGAGCAGATTCCAAGAGCTGCCACATATCCTATGCATGGCATTCTTGTAGATAAGAAAATAGATTCTTAGCCCACTTGAATGTATATCAAAATGCACAAAGGCAAGAGGAAGAAGCTGAAGAGGTTTGGCAAATCCTCTCCAAAAGTACAATATGCAATATATATAAGCTGATCAGACATACTTTCCCCTTTAAAAAAATTAATCAAACTAGCAGCCTCGGGGAAAAGCTGGAAAGGGCAACCTTATTTTAGCACTCAGTTACAATTACAATCAGATCTCTTTCCCTAGGCTGACACAAATAATTCAGCACTCTAAGGTGCAAGAATAGTTCATCTTTTCCCCTTCAATGGACATAACACTTTCTACTTAGTCATGTAGAACTGCCTTTGTCATTCTGTTGTCTATCCCCAGAATTTGTCCTATCCAGTTCTAACTGCTGTAAAATGTATATCTGCAAACCATACAAGTGATCTCACTGCTCCATTTTCCACTTCAGAAACACAATATCATGGAATCATAGAACAGTTTGGGTTGGAAGGGGCATTAAAGATCATCTTGTTACAACCTCCCTGCTGTAGGCAGAGACACCTTCCACTAGATCAAGTTGCTCCAAGCCCTATCCAATCTGGCCTTGGGCACTTCCAGGGATGGGGCATCTACAACCTCCCTGGGCAACCTGTGTGTGTCTCACCATCCCCACAGTACAGAACTTCTTCCCACTATCTAATCTAAATCTTCCCTCTTTCACTTTGAAGCCATTTCCCCTTGTCCTATCACTACATGGCCATGTGAAAAGTCCCTCTCCAGCAATTTTGTAGCACCTTTAGCCACTGAAAGGCCACAATAAGTTCACTCTGGACCTTTCTCTTCTCTAGGCTGTACAGCATCAACTCCCTCAGTCTGACTTCACAGCAGAGGTGCTACAGCCCTCTCACTCCATCTCCTCTGGTCTTTGAGTTCCAATAGGTCCATGTCCTTATATAACTAAATATAATATAACTAAATACAAAGTGCAAATTCCTGTGAACTGTCTTGCTAAGCATTATACCTTAAAATAGGTCATTTAATCATACTCTTCCCATTCCATCCAATAGCTAATTATTAACTCACACCATTTTGCCACTTATTCCTTAACTGCTCAGCTCCACAGAAATACTTTGCATAACCCAAACCTTTTGTCCCTGGCATCTGAATTACACCAAACAATACATTTTATCCATGCTTTACTCATGCATCAGCAGTAATTATGAGAGTAATTTAATAGATCTGTGTTTTGCATCTCATGGTTAAAACCTTTGACATAAAAACATTGATGTATTCAGTAAAAACACATTTTATTGATAATAAGCTAAGGAAATACATGCTTCTTTCTCAAGATTGCTATTTTTTTCTATAGTTTGTTTTGGTGAAGCAGGACTACTTATGCCACAACACACTATGTCACAAAACCAAAGGCTTTTTTTTTATTTTAAACATGTGGAACCAGAGCCAAAACTCCTTAAAATCAAAATGTCTTCTCTGTATGGCTTCCAGGCATAAAACTGAAATACAACTGCAGCTGTGACGATGATAGGCTGTCTGCTGACATGTGTGGTAATTTATCTTGAAGTAAATCTCTGTTGTGCAGAGATGCAGGCTGGCTATTTTTGGTTTTGTCTTCTAAGGAACACAGCTGCATGCAGCCACACAGGGAGGCATGTGCAAACACAGCCTTTTCAACAATAGTTTTAAATTTGAATATTTTGAAGAATCTGCTTGATACCAAAATGCCAGGGAGGAATGTACAAAGGGATAATGCCAGCACAGAACTTACCTATTTGCAGATGTTCCCTTCCTCTCAATAGTGAAAGAGACACAAGACAGTTTCTGGAGCACCAGCACCATGACATCTACACCACAGAGACTCAGTATTTCAACTCTCTACATTACTATGTACCCCTCTCCTCAGGCTATGTCTTACCTGTCCACAACAGTCTGATTTGTATTTGTTACAACAGCAGTCCCTGAGGTGGCTTTGGATCGTTCTGTGAATCTAGAATCAAATGCTTTCATGGGTTCAATCTTGGATGGAGTTGTCAACACAGAGGAAGATGATGCAGAAGGAGCAGTTGAGGCAGAGGTAGCATTTACACTGTCAACAAAAGTGACAGGAAAACAAGGACAAAGAAATTTAGCATTGCTCATAACAACTAGCTAGCACTCATTATACTGGCTAGAAACTATGTTGAAAACCTTCCACTCAGGTACATCAGGAATTATAATGTGCTTTTTCCATCCTGTCATGCATCAGTATCTTGCAAGCTTTGCCTACCCATATAAGATGTCTATGATAGACTTCAGAGTTCCATGTGGCTGCATATCTAGATTAAAATACTCTAATTCATTGATTTGGATTTTTAATTCAGGAATGGAATGATACTTTCAGCTGGTACTTATGTACCCAAAGGGAAAGGATCACTATTTTAAATGATCACTGGGGTTCCTGCTTTTACTCCTTGTTCAGGTTAGAAAATCCATTCCATTACAACATTATATGCCACAGTTAATCAATCAAACAATTTGGGCTGAAACAATTCATGCCAAGTTAGACTTTGTTGTTGAAAAATTCAAATGTTATTAGGCCTTTCCAAGCATAATTCTAAAGCAAAGGAATGTGTTTTCCCCACACTAAAGCATTCCAGGGATCTGTTATTTGAATAGCTGTTTACTTTAGAGATTTTTCAATTCATTCAGAGAATGAATTGAAAGAAAGAATGGCTCTAAAATAACTGATGTTTGCACTAAAAAGCTGCTAAAAGTTAAACTTTCAAAGAAAAGGAGACAAATAGTTTCATCTGTCAATCACTTCTCAGAGACTACCCGCTCATTTTTTAATCTGTGGCCAATTTCAACTGAATTTGATGAATAAATAGTAGTTCCAAAGACACTTGTGCTGTTACAAATGCTGCAAAAACACACTGAAGAGAAAAACCAAGTCAGTGCTACTACTGAGGGAAAAGGAATTAAAATTTAGTTGTTCCAGAATTAATTTGAAAGACACACTGTCCAATCAGCATTTGTGCACTGACAAGTCCATGTCACTGTGCTCTGATGGGGTTGTTACACAAGAAAGGACCATCATGTTTGAAGAGAGGACAAAATTTGATGTAAAACAGGCTTCATTCCTTCCAGTTTTGGAAAACCTTCTATTATTTACTAATAGCAAGCCAACAATCCATAAGCAAGTAATTTTGTTATTAGCATTAGCAATCAACTGCACATCTCATTGCACTGAAGTTCATTGCCAGAACTATGCACATGGATTTATTAGTTCCTGATTTATCATTATTTAAAGCAACAAAATACTAATAAAATCTTGATGTTTTCAGGAAGACTAGATTCTTGGACTTTTGCAGTAAAGAAACTGCTTTAATAATTTCTTGGTTACAGAACTGTAAACAAGAATTAAAAACTAAGCAGATTAATGTAAGTGAAAAACAAAACTGCAAATACTGACCCATCTTTATTGGCTGCATCATCTGTTGGTTTTATACTGGCTGCTGTTGGCTCTACAGAAGGCTTTGAAGTATTAAGGGAATTTGCTGCGTTAGAGTCTAGCGACATGAGCTGCTGGTTACTTTGAGAAGACATCATTGAGCCAGACAGAGTTCCAGATATTGGGATACTATTGAAAAATGCTGTAGAAAAATCCCTAAGCAAAAAGACAAACAACAAATACATTTCTCAAACACGCTTAATGATTGAAAAATAGTCATTTTAATCACACTATTTATTCCATTCTACCTTTTTCCACATGTGGATACTCATATACAATCTAAATAAAGCACCAACATCTAACTTTACAGAGTTGTTTGTCACATCCAAAGGATATTAAAGTCAGCACTAATACAGATATGAATTCTTCATCTGCAATGGTAGATGATGAGAATTAGCCTGCTATTGGAAGTGAGATCTTATGGCAAAGAGAATATAGGCTGAAACTATATTTCATATATATACATATTTCCAATCAAGTTAGACTTCTGGGTTTGCATCAGGGAACAACAAAAAAAAGGTAAATACCTAAAAAAGGATTTTAAAGATGACTTCCAAACATACCCAGTGTCCAGCTGAGCTATGCAGAGAGGTGTGATCCTTCTCCGACCATCTGCTGTTCGTGTTTCAACTTGTTTTTTTAAGAGATTCTGTTGGGAGATACATTTCATCATCACTTCTGATAAATGTGAAATGCCTTTTTTAATTCTTTTTTCCAGCTGACAAAAATAGGTATATTAGAAGAAAGATGGACCTCGATGAAAAATCTGTCAAGAAAGACTTTTCCCTGTATCATCTTTTAACCATGCTACTATTGCATAGTCAATCCACATTTTTATTAATACATGTGTATTTTAATACCACAAAGGTTTTTTTGACCATTGGGTAGGTACTTTGGTAGGAATTAAGTAGAAGCTCATATAGTACAAAGTACAATAGAATTCTGATTCTAATTACTACTCTCAGTCTGTACCATAATATACATTATTTTTAATTTAAACACACCCATTTCCAATTTTCAATCTATCCATCTGTAGAAAAGGTATCTGTGGGGAACAGAACCTCTCCACATTAGAGAGTCAAGTCCAAAACATTCTTATCTGTGTGCATTGAATCCTTCATTAGCAGTTGTGTTTTATGTTTAGGAGAGAATTAAATAAAGCTTTCAACCTCTGCCACTGAGAAACTGAAGCACAGTTCTACACCTGTTGTGAGTTTCTTTTGGTTTCCTTTCTGCACACCAAGAATTTTGTATCCATCACAGACACATCCACGAGCTTTTTTCCACATAGCCTTAGTATTTGACCCAAGACCTACCTTTCTAATGTCCTCCAAACTCTCCCCATTAACCATGCTTGCCACTTTGGGAGCTGCTGCATTCCCAGATCCCTCCCGGATTGACGCGTTCTTCTGATCCACCTGCTGTTGCTGTCGCTGCTGATACTTGAGCATCTCTGGATTCTCAATAATGGTGGTAGATAACTGAGCTTCAGTCATTATAGCCAGGCTTTTACCATAGGTGGACTGGTGAATGTTGCTCTGTGGGCGTTAAAGATGTGAGTGACTACAGCTGCTACAGCAACATCACTAGTTAGAACACAATGGAATCACATAAACCTATTGGGATTCATAAAATGCAATTGCCCTCTGTAGCATTTATATACCAGATCTTCTTTCTTTATATTTTCAACTAACACTAAATCAATTCATAAAATAATTGGAATTCAAAGCTCTAGTTGCTAATAGCAATGAGAAGAAAAACAGCCAACAGCAATCAGTTTAAAAAGACTTGCAGAGATGCAAGTCAAAGAGTAATTTTCAAGTGTTTTGAAGCACCCACTCCTTGCTTCCTTGGCCAAATAATTACTTCAAATGTATAATGATGTGTAAGCAAATGGATGTTTTCCAAACACTTTCTTTCCAAAACAGAAACTAGTATGACAAATTCATTTCTTGTCTACCCCTTTTTAATGATTTATAAAGCAGACAAGAATGCATTTTCTGTAATATGGAAATCAGTCACTCTGTACTTCTATAAACAGTCCAATATTTTAAGTGAGTCAATATATCCTTTAAATATGATCACAGGTTCCCTGAGTGCTTACTGTACCTTTTCCTCCTCGCTGAGGGGATCCCCAAGCTCATCCTGGGAAAAGTCCAAAAATGCCACAGATCCATCCATGGAACACACCAGGATACCGAGTCCATTAAGTGTCCTGAAGAAAATAAAGGTCCAACTTTGTTTTCAGTCTCTTTCATTGATGCAAAGGAGCAACATGACAAATATGATCAATAAAAATCTCTGCCTAAGATTTATTATCCCTGCAACAGCTGATGGAAGCAAAGAAGCGGGACAGTGAGGAGATGGGATGATGGGCAGCAGTGGAGAGGCAGGAAGATATGTTTTATCTTGTTATTATTAATTTTTTGGGCTTTTAAATAAAATGCACATATTCTTTTTATTTTAGGAGTTACATTGTAACCCTCTTCTGGAGGTCTCAAAATGTTTCCTTAGAGAAGAGAGGAGAAACTACACATTCTAGTCTTAATAGAATTATAATCTTTCATATATAACCTATTACTGCACATTTAAAAAAAGTATTTGATTAATTTTGACTCCTAACCAAGACAGTTCCAACTACAGAGCTCACAGAGACAGCAACACAGTGGCTTACAGATTAATTGTTAGAGAAGGGAAGAGGAAAGGAAACCTGGCAGAACTCCAAAGTCCTATCCAAGTTACTCCAGCAAGACTTAAAAATATATTACATGCATTATGGCTATAGGCATTTGAAAACATCTATTTTTGTGGTGGCTGGAGACCTGATAGCATCACATCCACAGAAGTCAGCCTCAGAACCATGAACTAGGTAAACCACCAGTACTTCAAGTTAAAAAATGGTAAAATCTTGTTGAGAGTTTTCTGCTTGCTTAGCAGACAAAACTGCTGAGCTCCAATTGACCTCTGGAACCAAGCAATTGTTCTGTGAAAACACAATCATTTGCAGATATTATGATGATAGATGTTAAGTCTAAACTCCAAAGTAGAAATGATAGAGATATAACAATATAATAGTATCCTATTTCTTTGAATTTACTCAGTCTGTATTCAGAATGAGGCATCTTTCTGGGAACACTCCATATTATTGACATTTTGGCCATCCCTTTCAATTTGTAAACAGGATATAAAATATCAAGCTTCCTGATGATCCTTTGTCTCTCAAATATCCTACAAAACCATTTCCTCTGAAATGGCAAAATGTTAACCAGCTATTACTTTGAATGACTACATGCCATGAAAAATGTGCAAACTGCAGACTGAGAAATAAAGAACACTACAGGAAAACAAAACTATTCAAAGCTATTGTACTACAACAATAGCAGCACTTCTCATGAAATATTCCACTTGCTGGCTTTCTAGCCTTAGTCTGCTAATGAAAGAAAAATGTTTTGGTTTGTAAAACTTTTTATCATGGCTCACTGAGCTTCATGACAAAATCCACATGGAACACAGAAACCAGCAAGTTATACAAGTGTAAGCTTTAAAAATCACAGCATAAAACCACTGAGATTGTTATAATTATTAAGGTAGAGTTTCAGAAGCCAGGAAGTGATAGAATTAAGACAACCTATGTAATCAGCTGTGTGTCTATCATGAAAAAAATATTAAGTCTTTTTTTTTGTATACAATCCTAAAACCTCTCTACATCTCCTGATGTACATGTGTGGAGTATTTTTAAAATACCATTTATAAGTGCTCTCATGGTTTTTTCCTCCTTGTTATTTAAACCTTGCAGTGAATGAAGAACTATTAACTTCTGCATTTTTATAACCAGGCCTTAGGAAGAAATAGGAGAGGAAAGACTACCAGCCACTGCAGAAAGAGGAAAACAAGGCTTGGGACAGTAGACAGCCAGGCAAGTGGGTTGTCCAACCAACTTTTCATAGATGTAATGCACATAAAACTCACCAAGTCATGTTACAAATAAGTATTCTATGAAAAATGTCAAAGAATTTAATAAGCAGTAACTCATTCCACAGGTATTTTACTGTGTCATGTTCTAAATATGTTGGGGTTTATTCAGTTTTAATGTCACATCCTCTCAAGTGACCACATGCAAGTTGCTATGTTATTACCAAAGATACTGCAGCAGAACCAAAACCATCAGGAACCAATTACTTGTGTTCCAACCACCACAATCTGTAGCATTTCAAGGAATTACCAGCTAATGCATGAAAACATCTAAAGTTGATAGCAACACTTTGCCTTCTGTACCAAACAGCAGAAATCAACTTACCAAGAGATGTCCATGATTGACTTGTCAAACAGCTCGTGTATGACAACTAAAGGTCGTTTCAGACACGTGAGCTTAAAAAAAACCCAAGAAACAACACTCAGAAATGTAGAAGTTCTACAGATATTACCTCATTAAGACTCTCCCAGAATCTAACAGTATACACCAAACAAGACCTGGCCAGGAAACAGCTGCATGCCTGGTGGTGTGTCTGAAGCACCAAGTCACCCATTCCACTGCTGGGACAGAGAAGCTCTAGAGAGGAATAGCTGACATTCAACCCTCCTTTCTGACTGACTTTCTTAGTCAACTTTGCCTTTGCATCACAGCCATAAGACACTCTCTACCACTCAAAAAGCAAGTCCACAGATGCAAAAGACAGCTTCTATTCTAAGCTGCACTGAGATAAGGACGTTGCAAACTGCCAGCACAAGAGGAAGACAGAAAACAGATTAGGTTTCCATGTCCTCACTTGCTCTACTTGTCTAAGAAAGTGAAGCCTATCAAGAGCAAAGGGACTTTAACTCAATTATTCTTAAAGAGGATTCCTCTACAGTGATGAATCAGCTTAGTAATAAAGAACTGAATATGAAAATTCCCAGTAACCTGTTCTAAATCAGACATTCTAAGCTCTTTACTGCTATACCAATGGACTCAATATCTATAGTGTATAGTGCGACTGAAATGAAGCAGGAGAAGCTGATGTGGAGAAGGAAGTTTTATGCTCAGTGGTTCACAGATGCAGTGATTTATGCTTCCATAGGTCTGTGCTCTATACATATCTATGAAGCTCTCCAGGGCAAAGATGGCCTACAACTTTGCATCTCTGTAAAACCTAATATAACCTCAACAGCCACTCTAAATGAAATCTTTATATTATAAATAGACAGCAAAATATACTGAGTGATACTTTGATATGGGTATGCATTGGTAGCACTGCCAGACACAGATCTAGTGTTATGCATCCAGCAATTGATGGATAAATAGCACACTGGAATCTATAAATAGTAGATAGCAGTCAGCAATTGGTGTGTTCTGGCACATGTTCTGATCACAAAGCTTTACAAAACAGTTAAATTTATTCCCTGTATTTTGCAGTTGCCAAACAACCTGCCTTGCATTTATAAATGTGTGAATAGCTACACTTCTCCTAGCCAGAATAACAATTTTATTGTAGATTTTAAAGTAAAACCCAAACTAGATATCAGAAACTTGAAAGTATACTTTAAAAGCTCATTCACTTTCACATTCCTTTTCTTTGCAAAGACAGAAGACAAGTAAAAGACATAGGAAGGAAACAGGGCTGAATTTGTTAACTGTGGTAACACATTATGTCCCTTAACAGTTCCTCCCCCTTGTCAGGGCACATACTGTGCCAGTGGCTCCTAACTGCTCTTGGCTTTAGAGAAATGAATTAATACCAATCCACTTCCTTCCCCCCCAGTTAAACCAGCAACAAGATGCACCTCAGTGTAAGATCTACTGCTGTACACACGACCTTTGTGCTAAACCCCCAAGTTATCCAAATGACCACGTTAGCTCAAAGGCAGCAAAAAAGCCACTTACCCAGACAGAAAGAGATCGATCTTTACTACCAACAGCACAACAGCAGTAGGGACAACTTGACTTGGTGGAGCTCCCATTCTTTTGTTTCTTTTTGAAGATTTTTGGATTGAATTTCTAAACAAATGAGATGCCTAAATTTTATTACAGTAATTATATTTTAGCAGATCTGCTTTAAAATCAAATTTTCCACTTAAGAATGAAAAGGAAACATTTCATAGGAACAAAGTCTCAAACCAGACTCTACAAGAACTCTGACAAAAGCTGCAGAGGCTTTCCTGAGGGGCTTTGTGAATGCCTTAACAAGAATGGCAAATAATATTAATTTTACTAGGGATCAGGAACCCCCTAGAAACCTAAACCACTTTAATCTAGTCACTGAACAGTGAACAAATCCAGTGTTTTACATTCCTAACATGCTCCTGTACTCTCCCTTATCTTGTTCATCTACATCCAGTTCTCTTACCACACAAGCAAGTTGATTGCTTCCAACATGTAAAGTTGACATTTTTTAATCACCACCATGCATTTGCTTTACTTATCTTGACACCCACCTTCACCTCTTATCCCGTTTATACGTAAAATTATCAAAAAGCACATATCAGAAATCCTATTTCATGGATAAATTACTATCACTCACTCACCACTACTGTAACCGCCTTCCGATGCCCGACGAAGTCCATGTTGGTTTTCCATCCATCCCTCTCAATGATCTGAGCAGTGGGTCCAGAATTATTCATGGCATGAGCAGAAACAAGATAGTGACCATCAGGCGACCAGCTAAGACGCAACACATGCGTTGTCCCTCCACACTGACAAGAAAACACACTAGAGCTTTAGAAGTGTTTGGCAAACAAAGTGTTTCTAATAAAAATTATTTCAATTTGATTTAGGGAATATGATTATAAAGTAAGTTTTTTTTGGAATATGACCTTACACACAATTCTTAGCACCTGACCATGTTTACACAGGTGATGATGTAACTTAAGAAGCCCTATCAAAAGGGGGAAAAAGGAACTCAGAGAACTTTTTCAAAGGAAAACCAAGGTTATATCTTTTTAGATACTGTTCCCTCAGTATTTACAACAGTCCTAGTCACTGACAGGGCTGCAGCACAGCAACTGCTAATGATGAGATTTCAGCTTGCCACAGGAATTTAGGCAGCTACAGTCTACTACAAAGAGTAACTGCATTAATACCATAAGATCATTCCAATCACTAAGCACCAGGTTCCAACCTCATAAATTTGATCTCTTGATCAGAGTCATCACATAACAGCTCTATGATCCCTCCTAAGTACATATTTCTGATGATGGCCAATAGAAGATGAACAGGGAAGAACAAAAGACTATTGGAATCAGTGTGCCAATACTTCCCTGGAATAACCACTACATTTCCAGAAATTTACTTAATGGCTTACATAAACCCTGTAAACCTTTGGCAACCACAATACCCAATGGTAATGAGAGTTTCTAGTCAATCATATTTTGTGAGAAAGTGCTCTTTTTTCCCCTTTTTGAACATGCCATCTGAGAGCTTCAACTGACTCAGCACTATTAAATTAATTCATGTTATTCAGTTATTCTTCTAGGCTGCATCAATTCTAAAGAAATTCACTTCGAATAGTCACACATCCTGAAGTACCTCATCAAAGGGTTTTGTGATGCTGGTTTCCAACTGCCAGTCCATGGTCCTCCACACCTTTAGACTTCGATCATCAGCCTGGGAGGCGATGTATTTTCCAACGGGATCCCACGTCAGCCCTTTCACCAAGCCTGAATGGCCCTTCAGAGTGGCAAGAATTTCTGTGCACACAAAAATTGACAATACAGAGTAGTTACTGATACCTCCTTTAGGACAGATTCACATCTTTGAGAAATGGCTTATTAAGTATAACTTCCTTTACGACACAAACAACCAAACTGGATTTTGTATTTAAGCTAACACTGGTATAAAAAAGAGGCTAAGAGAACTTTGGCCAGAATACAGAGCACTTTCTAAGAATTAAATAAGAGCAGGAAGACCAGGCACTTCATAATAGCACCCTGAAGCTGTGGAAAGCAGCACATTAACTGGAACTTCAGTTAAACATTCACCCTTTCCTCCACACCCAAAGATTATCACAACAAATTCAGTTTTGTGCAGCAAACGTGAACTAAGTCAAACTTGTGACTCAACAGACACACAAGCCTGGCAGACCTGGTAACCTACTTACAGTCACTCTATTGCTTATCAGACTGTGGGAGCACAGAACACAATCAGCTTAGAAGTCTAAAAACTCTGGTATCAGTATTGGAAACCATCTTAAAGTAAATGGCATGTAAATAAAATACATGTAATGACGTTGACATAGAATCAGCAGCAGAGCCTGAATGCAGGTGTTGTCTACAGCAGAGTGGAATCCACTGCCCAATGAAACCCAAACCTGCAAGAAGGACTGACCTGCTCGATTGCAAATGTGTCATTTTAAAAAACAGACAACCCATTCCCACATAGAGATTTTCAGAGCTAGTGAAACACACTGGTGGAGGAAAGAGTTTGTCACAAAGCTTTATATAGTTGCACAACTGAAATGTCAGAATTCTCACCTGGAAATTTGACAGCATTCCAGATGACAACAGTGTTATCCACACTACAGGATGCCAGCCAGGCATCATGAGGAGACCATGCTACATCCATCACATCTGTTTGGAAAAACAAAATTCCTATTTAAGAAGTTGATGGTAATCAGAAAATCCAAAAATCTTTTTAAAAAGAACTTGTGTGGCAACATTTTCTGTCACTGAGAAATTATTATCATCTCCTTTGAGTGGAAAGAACTCATTGGAAGTGAGGATTTCCAACTTTATAGAGTTCAGTGGGGATCAAAAAAAAATCCAAGGCAGAGAATGCAATATTTAGTGATTGCAGGAAGTACTAATGCCTGTTCAAAGAACTTGTCTTGCACTCACTTTGTTCCAACACACATGGAATGATGAAAGTGATTTCCATCTTGATTTTAATCATAGTTTATGTCAGCAGGTACAAAATGCATTTGAAATTATTTGTTTATTCATCTTTTTCACTGCTCTTCTATTACTTTGTTTTAATAAGTATTAATACTCCTTAGTTTACAAAAATTTTGTCTTTTGCCACCCAGTAGATTATTCACTGCCAGTGTGAACATTTATTTAAATAAAAATACAGTTTAGCTTCCTTTATTCAGATTCACTTTTAAGCTAGGAAATAACAAAATGTAGATTTCTTAGTTGCTAATTTTTCTACTTCATAGTTGCCAGAAGTTAAATGTACTAAAATCACACTTGATTAAAAATTATATGTGCTTTTAGGTTTTTATTGTTGCTCTTAAAAGGAACTACTGATTTGACACCAAATATCTATGTTTTGAACAAGACACTGTGACACTGAAAAACAGTATTTTTTCCCAAATGCATGCAAATTATTCAACACCTTCTGACTTACCCCCTGAATGGCTTCTGAGAATTGAAACACACCTCCATTGCTCAACATTAGTAAGTTTGCTACTGGAACCAAACACAGTGCTCGGTCCAATGTACCTAATTAAAATAGAGACAGTTACCAACAGAACCACCTAAGGTTCTCCAGACTCTCTTTCTAAAGAAAATCAGTTGCACAGTACACTTCTGTTCTAGTCAGTCATTCCTACAATGAAAATGGAATAGAAGGGAAAAAAATGTACCTTTTTTGAGAAAGAAATACCACTTATTAAAAAATTCGTTTCAATAAAATGTACATTTTCTATAAAACTATAACATTTAAGGTGAGTCTTCAAATCTCACCAGGAAGATTTCTTCAAGAACAGAAGAAAATGTCTGAGCTCCTCGTGAGGAGGGAGACTGTGATGTGGTGTCACAGGTTTTGGCTCCAGGAGCTCACAGAAGGCCAGGACAGGGAGGAAAATGTAACAGAGTAACCCACTTGAAATAAAGTCTCAAACTGAGAAGGAAGAAACATTGCTTACGCAGCTCGTTTCCACACCATAATCAATTTGTCATCTCCCCCTGAAGCCAAGTAAACTCCATTGTTTGACCATCGCACACAGTTCACACAAGCTGAAACGTAGAAAAGAAAGTTTGTAAGATGAAATATGTGAATAAGTGGTTCTGGACTGGGGACAGAGCTTACAATAAGCAAAACTTGACAGGAGACATTTAGGATTTAAGTGTGCTTTTTCCACGCAAAGCAGCTACTCTGTCTGCTTTAGATAAATGAATTGGTACTTATCTTTCAGTAGCAGTTGAGGAACTTCTTAAAAACCCCTATTCCTTATCTAAAAAAGCTTCACCAAAAGTAGCTCAAAGAAGCAAAGATTAATATTCATCTAATGAAGGAAACTGCTTCCAGTAAATGAGGTGGGATTAAGAGGGCAAAGAAGGAAAGGTATATCTTGAATAAAGAAGGGATAACTTGGCAGGTAACCATAGTAATTCCAAAGGTAATGTGCAATAGATCCAGAATAATTTAGACTCATAACCAATATACTTCATGAGATATTTATTTTACACTTATTCCTTCTTCTGCCCTTTCCTTCAGAGTTCCCCAGTTTTTCAAAATGTGCATCATCAAATACTTTGTGGCCAGCTGGAAAAAAGCTGATAGGGAAGAGCTTTCCAAAAGTATCTGTATTTCTCTGCACATATTCCCACATTTTAACAAAACTTTCTACTGAATATCTTGAAAAGTGCATAGCCAAAGTATGAGAACATTCTGCTGTATTTTATTGATTCTTCACCACTGCACAGAGCATGACTTTTTGCAATTACATGCATGTAATGCCTAAGTTTTGGCAAATTACCAATAGTCAGTAACAAAAAAAAAAAAAAAAAAAAAAGTTACCTAAGTGATTGTCCATCTGACAAAGCATCTTGGGAATATTTTCATTCTTTTCATCTTCCTCTTTCAGCACAGGAGCCATATTCCAGATCACAACTTTGCCAGAATCCTGACCTGTAAGAGACCAAAAAGCCCCCACTTTTACACACATGCAAAAATCTTTCCAAATTAATCTCAGCTCCAGAACAGATGCCATTACTGCAGTGGGAACTTTGGAAACATTTTTATACAGATCCCATTTTGATATAATTACACTGTCAGAAGTGCTTTATTTTTCTTAAAGCTATTAAAACCAAATTTATACAGCCTTGTTCAAAAATCACACTGTACATGACTGATACCAACTATAGGGACAACTACTTATAATAAAATTGTATTTTAAAAGTGAGAAGATATATTCAAATACTAAATTGCAATTACAGTAGCCAACATAAAATTATTCACTATTGTAAACCAAATAATATTTTTGCACATATTTCTTAAGCTATTCCATTTATATAATTGGATTTTTCTGTCCCAATAGCTCTATAATTTAGCAACTCAAAAGGCCCCACTGCACATTCAGTTCCTCTTCAAATAAAAAAGAAATTTGGCCATGACTGAATTATTGCAGCTACTATCTCAATGATATCCAAAAGGAGGAATACATCAGAACATGGAATCCTGCCTTCTGCAGGAACAACAGCACTTTTCAATACATTTTAATTACTTACATAATCATCTGTTTCTTAGAGATAAAAGTGATGTCTTTTTGAAAGGGTCAAACTGATTAAAGTGCTGTGAAGGCACAAGATTATTATTATTATAGCTCAAAATTCATCCTTGTATCAGTACACAGACATACCTTGTCCTCCTGTTGCAAACTTGGTCCCATCTGGGTGAATGTCCACTGAAAATATTGGCTTTCCTGGAATTAGAGAACAAGTGACAACATACTGAGTTGTTTTACTGTCAAGAGAACACAGTAATGCCAGAACCACCATAACTCTTCTGGTTGGCAACTTTCTTGTTGCAAAAGCCCCAGTTTTAGCAATTCCAGCTGACTACAGGACCTGAGAGCACCCTGCTGCCAGAAATGGCATCCCATGAAAAGCCTGTAGGGAAGTCACCATTCCACAACAAACCAGTGATAACCAGGGACACTTAATCCAGCAGGATGTGCCAAATACCTCCAAGCAAAATGACACCAACAAGGCAAAATTGTATTTGAGTAAGGAATTTCTTGCAGGTTTCTACAGTTCATTAGCTGATGACTTGAAGTAAGTTTGAGTTTGGTTTTTGTTTTGCTTTTTTTAAATCGTCCCCAATCTCAGGATGCATCTGTTAGTCACACAATTACCTGTCTTAAATTTAAATTCTGTTGTTATGAAACTCCTCTACTCAAAGGTCCAAGATTTTATGTCTTTTATATAGACAGAGGAAGACTAACCAACTCTAATATTACTCTTAAATCCTTTAGTCCTCCATGTGCTACATCTTTTATAAGAAACCTAGCAATTTTATTGAAATGTAAACTCTGTTACAAATGACTAACACAGGTGGGGAACAGCTTTGGAAACCAGACAACCCTCACTCTCAGCCCATTCTGCTCCATCCACAGGGTAACAGACACTTTCAGTTCTCCTCTACCTTATGACATGGATGGGAAGGTTTTTTTCCCTAGTATAAATTTGGGGTTCAATCAAATGAATACTGAGCAGACACTTTCATAAATTATTATAATCCTAAAAACTCAGACCTCAGTGGAAGTTGTCAGGCCACAGGACAATACTTTGTATGTGAAGTTTCAAAAGGGTAAGGACTTTGCACTCAGGAAAGGCAGAGGTAATAAATGAAGCTCTCAACAACAAATTAAGTTTCCTACATGGCTCAACTGTGATCCAGGAAGGGATCTTATTCCACATACATAATAATATACCCAGTGAACCTGGGCTTTTCCACAGAAAAAGCACAATGATTTGTGGACATGAGGCCCATTAAAATAATCTCCTGCAAGTGCCATGTAAATATTGTCTCCATCTGATGGGTAATTCTTAATAAATAGGACTAGCTTCATACATCTCAGTCTCACCTCCAGTGACCAGATGCATCCAGTGGTTAACCCTTAAAGATATGCTTCTTCTCCCTAAAACATTAGTTTACTAAGCCAAATTCCAGACTTCCACAATTTTGTACAGATAAAAGTCTTCTATTTTACAAATACAGGAAATCTGTCAAAACTACATTCTCTTCTTAACAGACACTCTGCATTAATCAATATACAAGCAGCAGCTGCAGAATGCCATGCCATACACTGGCACAGAGGAATACTTACAAGCCAACCCAGACAAAATACCAGTTACAGGTCAGTCTGGATTTTATTGCATGGATTTTTTAAAATTAGTTATTATTTTTTTATTATAAAGATATTTTTCCAAGATCCAGGTTTAATAAACATGGACTGAGTTTGTTCAGATCAGTTTTCAGCCCACAACACTTTCACTGTGCTCTTCTACTTCAACTTACAGTTGAAGTAATTCTTTTCCTTAAAATACAGAGTAAGTTCAATAATTATTAGATTGTTTTCCCAAGTAAACCAAGACTCATATTTGTTTTCAGTCTTATCAATCTAGAGACGTCAAATTATTAAAAAAAGCCAAAAAATGAAGCAACTGCAAGGCAGAAATACAGCCAGACAAAGGCACTGCCAGGGTGCTCTTTCCTCCAGAGTACTGTCCTTTACAGCGCTGAGTAACTGTCACAGGCTGCAGTTGTAAGACTTGGTCCACACTACTTGTGGTTTATAAATTGAGCACAAATATTGAGTTTTGCTTCACTTTCTTCATTTTCCCAAAATAATGGAGAAGGAGCCACTATTTGACAGCAACCACTTCCTTGCCTGGGTGCATGCCTTTATCAGATTATGTTGTTAGATCCTGCTGAACCAAGACAAAAGGCACAAGGTCCCTGCTCCAAAGTGACTGAAGCTTTCCCACGCTCCTAACTGGAGATATGTTGAATTTCCTGACAGTAATGATGCATCAGAACAAAATGTAAGTGACACTTAGGCAGCAACACTAAAATCTATGATAGTGTATTTTAAGACATTTTGACCTCTTGCAATAATTTCTAAAAAAAAAAAAAAGCTTAAATTATCACATTTCACGAGGAAGCAAACCAGGTTCATTAAAACCAGAACACCTTATGATAGACCAGATGTCCTGTGGGTTTATTTGTATAAAGATCCCAAGTATACATTATGTACTTAAAGAAATACCGGTAATAAAATGAGCTTGGAACAAAACTTTCCAAGTAGGATAACTGAAACCCCACAAGAAGGCTCCATCTTTTAAAAAAGGACACAAGCAGAAGAATAAAAGCCATTTTAAATACTGCATCATTCTTGTTTGTTACTTAACTTTAGACAATAATCAATGAAACACAAAGACAATTTAAAGTGAATTTCTACCACAAAATGAATGAGTTTCTACTCGATTTGCTTCTAGCTCATCTAACACTTAACATCCAACATGATTCACAGATCAATTCAAATATTTACATTCCACCATTACAGCTTGGAGAGATAAACTCTGTGCCTATATTTAAACAACAGCAGGCTCCAGTTTCCACAAGTTGTTATACATGAACAGCACCTTGGGGCTTGCAAGGGTTTCTTGGAACAGCAAGGGACCTCCTTTCCCTCAGGGATCAGTGTTTCCCTGCATGAACCATCTTTAAGCACCTGGGCTTTCAAACCCTGTGGGCCAAATATGCACAAACAACTCCTGGATGTATCTTTATACTGAATGGAACAGTGGGAAGGAGAAGCAAATACACCAGTTGCATCTCATAGTCATCTGTTCAAGCCCCCATCAGACTGCAGTTTTCAATATTCTTCCTTGCCTTAGGTCAAAGGAACATGGAAGAGAAGAACACAGCAAGAATGATAAATGAATGCAAGATCTAATAAACCCACAATAAGTGCATTAAAAGCTTAGGAAATATGCATCTGAACAAGAAATATTTCCAGTAAGTAGCCAGATAAAGTGACATTAAGAACGTGTTATGGTTTAGATTCCTTTTTGGGAAATTTTCCCATTACCACCATGATGCTGGCAAACTGAGGAAGGGAAAAAGGTAACCCAACTAAGCCAAGGACAGAATTCCTCACCTGGGTGAGGTGGTGGAAGATCGCTGTCTTAGGGCCTGAGAGCTAATGGGGAGGGGTGCAGAATGGCTGCCTTTTCACCCCTCCTTTCTCAGGACAATAAAAAACTCTGTGAGGGACCAGCCCAGCTCCCTGGTTTTCAGCTGCAATGCTGGCAGAGGGCCCAGGGCTGCCTCACTGGTGCTGTTCTGTCCCCTCTGCTGCCCTGGGACCAGACCAGCTCTGGCTGCTGCCTCTGCCCCTCTGTCCAGGTGGGCCCTGCAGGGCCCAGGGGAGAGAGAGAGCAGAGCCCTGCCTGCACCAGCCCCAGCTCAGAGCCCCTCTGTCAGCCTTTCCCCATCTCCTGCTGCTCCTGGGTCAGACAAGTGGCTCAGCAGCAGAACTGGGGGAACCCTGTGTGTCTGTGTGTGTGTGTGTCTCTGTGTGTGTGTCTGTGTCTGTGTGTGTGTGTCTGTCTGTGTGTGTGTGTGTGTCTGTGTGTGTGTGTGTGTCTGTGTGTGCTGAGCCTTTTCCCCACAGCTGTGGCCACACCGAGGAAAAATACCCAGAGGGGGAAAGGAGAAGGGGAAGAGTTTGTTGAGGCGATTTTTCTTGTCACTGTTGTGTTACTGTTTCTTTTCATTTTAGATATGCCTGTATATTATTTATTTATTTAGATATACCTGTATATTGGTAAATAATTGTTGCTTCCTTTTTGTACATTTTTTGACTGAAGGCCTCTTGATTTGAAGGGTATAGTAAAGTGGAGAAGCAGTTTTTCTTTCCACTCCAGGAAGGTTCCCTTCTTCCCTGGAAGGTATTGTTCTAACTTGGTACAGAACTCCAAGACAAAAACCTGCAGAGCCAAAATGTGTTTCAGTGCTTTTACCACAAACAGCACACAATTCCCAGGTGTGCTGAACTTCCCAGCTACAGCACTGACTTCCAGTGTTTATGGAGAAGGCATGCCTGTAAACATCAGACTCATTCTAGTCCATTAAGTAATGGAAAAATCCCAGAACCGAGTGAGGAGAGGGAAAGGCTGGAAGGACAGCACCTGGATCTGGTGTGTGGAAGAGCCAGCCTTGCTGCAACAACAGTGAAGCAGCTTCGTGTGCCCGTGCAGAACTCAAAGGAATAAAAATGATCACAGAGTCTCCAGGACATTTGGTGCAAATTCTCCTGATCCTGTTTCTGGAGAGGCTTCAGAGCCAAAGGGAGGCCCACTAGGAGTGATGGAGACTCCAGGGGGTCCAGAACAAGGGTGTGTCAGCAGAGGCTGACTCACCTTACCGGGGTTTCTGCTGCACTCCCTGCCCCAGGGACAGCAATGTGTGGATGTCACACAGCCCTGCACACCCTGGCAGCACCCACAGCACTTTACAAATGGAGCTGGTGGCGAATCTCTGTTCTGCAGGTGGTGAAACTGTGACAAAGTGACTTGGACAAACTCATCCCAGCAGGTCAGTGGCAGAAATGGGAATAAAATTTGGAGCTATTGAGACTCTTGAGTAGTGCCTTATCCACCAGGAAAAGTACCACAGGCCCTACAAACGGAACCCCACTGCAAACTGCTTGGAAGAAGTCTGTTTTCAGCAATATTTGGATGTGTTTTAACTTGCTACAGATTTCAAAGATATATCCATATCAAAAGGTTCCACCATTAAAGAAATAAGGAAAGAAATGACAGGTCTAATCTCTGTGGTCTGCAAAGACTTTGGCTGGAAGTTTTTATTCAGCTGCTCCTAAGTGTCCTCCCACTGAAGATGCACAGAGGCACAGGACAGCCTGCCCACAGGCAGCCAGAGATCAAGATGTAAATGCTACATTTGTTTAGATTAACCAAGCAGAAATGTAAAAACCATCTCAAACAAAGAACTTCCACGTTTTCTCACTTCACTACAACCTTTAGTTACAAGGCTGAGTCCATCTGCTGCCTGTACAGTCCCTGGAGAGCAGGCCAAGTAAAGGTGCCTGGGAATGATAACTCGAGGCTTAAGTCACTATTACAAAATCTCCAGCCTGAACACAAAGACAAGGACACGTCAGAGAGGCAGTTGTAAAGTTGTATCTGTGTGTTTTAAACTCAAAGCACGCTTTTCCAGCCTGAATATTCCAGATACCAAACAGTTACAGGTCCATCTAAGGACATTTGTACATTGCCAGGGCGTCCAATTTGCAGTTGGCATAAAGCTGTATCCATGAATCTGAGGACAAAACACGAAAATTGAACTTCACCTCAGATTTCTTCTCACTGCCTCACCAGGAACAGCACAGGTATTTCTCTGGAAGTCCACCCTAAGCAGTATAAATACATAATACTGGTGCTATCCTGTATTTGCCGAACCAGAAAAGCACAAAGCATTCTGCCAATACCAACATTTCACTCCGAAAGTGTTTTAGCTCACAGATCTCTACCAGAGAACTGGCACACAGAATGCTGTACAATCTCAGGGAGTTGTTTTGAAGGCGGCACTGGAGGAACCCTTTCCCTCCGTGGAGAAGGACAGCTTGGCGCACTCGGGGGCTTTGCCGCCGAGCTCGCCGCGGCCCCGTGAGCCCAGCGCGGTCCGTGCCGGGCGCTGCTCCCGCTCGCCCCGAGGGGCAGCGCGATCTCCGCCCCAGACGCCGCTCTCCCTCCTGCCCAGGCTGCGCTCGGCTCCAAGTCTCCGCCGGCACTTTTCTCCAGCACCAAGCTGCCCCTCACCCGCTCCCGGCCGGCGGCAGCAGCTCCCGCTGCCCCGGGAGCCCTCAGCCCTCCCTGCGGAGCCCGGGCGCCGCTGTCCCGGCTCCGCCGAGCGAAGGCGCCGCGGCTGCCCCGGCTCTGCCCCGGCTCTGCCCCCGCACCGCCCCCGGGAACCCGCCCCGCCGCCGGGACACG
>VXBA01000861.1:3204276-3215334 GCA_013399895.1 Serilophus lunatus | reverse complement strand
CGGGTCTGGGGGGGATCGGGAGCGCGGGGGGACGCGGGGTGCCCGTCCAGCACTGGGGGTGGGCCGCGCCCGGGGTCTGCGCTGGGCTCCTGCGCTCGGAGAGGGCGGTGCGCGCGGTCCTGGGCCGGCTCGGCCTCCCGTGGCACCCCTCCTAACGTGAGGGGCGGTGGTTTTACCTGCCCCATATCAAAGGGGTCTTTGTCAGAGCTTGCGGTTGCTGTAATTCGAAAAGACGTGTCTGCCCGGGTTCGGGGTCAGGTTACCTCACCGAACAGTCTGAGGTCATGTCTGGGCAAACGCTGTATCTGACATGAATGAAGATGATTCAGAACCCATCGGTGTATTTTATGACTAACAAATAGCTCTTGGGCGGTGCAGAACCAACGTCGCCGGGGTCAGTTTCTCCTCATACTTTGTGTTCCTGTTCCTCCCGCAGCTCCTGGCTGCCCCAGACGGCCCCGCTCCGAGGGAGCCACTGGCAGAGCTCTGTGCTCACACCCCGGACATCCCTCCCCGTCAGGTGAGTGCAGCTTCCCCAGAGGGACAGGGAAGTGTTTCACCCGTGGGGGAACACAAATTTTCTGAAGGCCAATTTAAACTTTAACTATGCGTGTTTAAGTCTCTTTATGCCAAAGAGTTAAGAACTGTTGGCCTCTTGAGGAGAGTTCAGTGGTGACACAGTTATCACTTTGTGCTCATCTGTAGAATTTGCTTCCTGTACAACAAAGGCAGCTGGAAATGTTGGCATTTAGGCAGTGCTCCAGCATTCCCTGCTGGGCAGCACCACCAAGGACAGCATTGCTTCGCTGTGAAGGCAAAGGCAGAGTGTGTGTTTACCTGGGTCACAGTTTGGTGTCTGTGTTTGGTTTTGATGCACTAAGTTTAAGATGCCCTAGTAGTTCTTAGGTACCATCAGAGAGAGACTATTTCACCCCATAAAAGCTGGTTTGTTCAGGCAGAAGTGACACCCCTCAGGTCCACTGTGAGGGTCAGTTTGTGGAGTGTGCCATGGTATCTTGGGTTTACAGGATTTGTATGGAGAAGTACAGCAGGAGAGTGACATCTGCAGCCTGAATTCAGCTCCAAATGCAGAAATTTTAGAAGCAGATGTAAGACCACTCACTCCCTTCTTTAATGTGAAATGACAGGAATATTTGTTCAAGGCCAGGCTGGATGGGGCTTGGATCAACCTGATCTAGTGAAAGGTGTCCCTACCCACAGCTGGGGCTGGAACTAGATGAGCTTTAAGATCCTTTCCAACCCAAACCAAACCTGTTAGCTGCTGTGCTGCACCCTGAGCTGATGCAAAACAATTCCAAATCAATTTTTGTGGAACTTTCTCAGATCATTCTGATGTTCAGCAGAAAATTTACTTTTCCTGAGCAGTTCAGTTCTCTCTGCAGAAAATCTCAGCAGACATGTCACTGTCTCCTGGAAATTGCATTACTTGAATAAAGCTAATGGCTGGAACTTCTATTAGGGATCAAATGAAGCAATGGGAAGGAACAGTCCTGACAAAACTGAAGTGAAAGTTGCTGGTGTTGAATTAAAGGACAAAATATCTTATTTCCAATTTCCCTCGTAGAGCACAGCCAAAGAAGAAGAAGAAAGTGGATGTGAGGAGAGAGCAAGCACAGAAGGATCGTATGAAGAAGAAGCTCAGGAAGTTGGAAAAAGCTGCCCCAGAACTGATTCCAATTGAGGATTTTGTAACACCTCTCAAGTACTCAGACAGCAGCAGGTCAGTGAATCTGTTTTTACTGGGCACCTGCATTCACAGAGAATTTCTTGCTCTGCACAACTGCAACATAGTGCCAGCTGTGGTACAAAACCTCCACTTCCATCAGGACAGGAACGTGGAAAGGAAGCTTGATTTGTTGCTAAAAGTAATGAAAAAAATAGTAACATGAATTTCCTGCTGGCATGACCTCACAGACAAGGCCAAATTATTAGTGAATTAAATGTATTCTCTGGGTTTGGTGGTTTTTTTTCTTTTTTTTTTGACTTGGTGGTGGGATTTTTTGTTTTAGTGTTTCTGATTTTTCTAATTTGGTCTGTCAAGTCAGGCTGTTTCTCTATTACAACGTTACCCCACTCTTTCCCAGAGTACGAAGCCTTCCCCCTCTGTCTCCTGAAGAGACTGAAAGAAGAGTTCTGCTTTTGAAGAAGTGGTGTTTGTTCAAGCAGAAGCAAGATGAGGCAGAAAAGAAAGCAATTCAGACCCTTGTGGAATCTCAGCAAGAGGCACTCAAGGAACTGCGCCTGGAGTCTGAGGAGCTGTACCAGGCAGCAATCCTACGGGATGAGGGGCTTTTCCCCTTCGAGAGAGATGGACCCACTTACACCCCCCCAATCCCTGACTACGATCCCCCCGAAGGGAAATGTGTTGATATCACCAAAGTGTACACTCAGTGAGGGAGGGATCTGTGTTCACCTGCCAGGGGCTGCTCAGCCAGCTGAAGGGAGAAAGAAAGAATGGAAGGAAGAAAGACTAAACAGTTCTTCCTGCATGTTCCAATGCTGTATGTATGTGACTGTAAATAAAGTATTAATGAAGTATCTCTGTGTTTGGGTTCTTTTAGCAACTATCCAGGTAGTAAAACACCCAGCAAAGCTACACAACCTTACACAGTGACAAAGCCAATTTTTAAGGTTTTTTATATTGCCAGTTAACTTGAGTTTCTATGGATTTGCCCTAAACCAGACTAGATCTCTCTCTCCATTCATTTAAACCTTTATTTTTGTAGTAGTCTTGAATACTGCCACAACACACCACCATTCAGGAACAGTTCCACAAAGGGGCAGTTTCAGGATCTGCAGCCCCTTCCCACCAAGTGAGAAGCTCTTAACCCACAACAATCCTGAATCTGGGAAATGCCTTTTGAATGCCAGTGGTAGGGATTGTCCTGAAGTGGCAAGAGAGATTCCCAGTTTGTTTTTGTTTTCCCATCTGGCAGGCCTGGGGTGGGTACCTTGTTACAAAACTACTCAGCACAAGCTGAAGGAGCCCCTGTCAAGAGGAGTTGGATCGTGTATACATTCATTTGGAAGTTACCTCCTGAATTGCTGAGATGAAATCCTAGAGTGTAAAACTGTACAACACCAGAATGAAATTAAGCACCTAAATTTTCCCCCTAAAAGTGCTCTATGTTTAGATAAACTCAGTGGTTTTGAACGAGTGCTGAAGTATTGCAGGGCAGAGCTACAGCTGTGTAACTTCAAGATAACATGGAAGAAAAACAAAAGCCAGCATACTTCTGAATTGTGTATTATGTTACTGACCAAACACAGCAAACTGTCTTCCTAGCTTGGTTTGTCTTGGTCAAGTGGTAAATACCAGTCTGGTGGTGGGCTCTTCCTGAGCCTCCACACCGGAGCATATTTCTGGCTTTCCATAACTCGAGCTCTTTCACTCTTGCACAAAGCTTCCTGAAACAGAGGGAAAAAAAGTCACTATGATGGTGTTGGATATTCCAGTCGTACAGAGCTGATTTCCTGCTGTGACTGTTTGAGATAACAGGAGAAACAGAAATTTATCACGCTGAAACAAAAGTGCCAAATGCTAACTAAGCCAGGATACAAGTTTTTAACTCAATCATATTTATATTTTGCCTGCGACTCCTGCATTATGAAAAAACTATCACTTCTGTGCAGCTCTCCCTGCCAGGAGCTGTCCCGGCTCTTGTGCTGGAGCCCTCCAGTGTCCTTGGGGCTGGAGCCGGGAGCAGTCCCGGGCACCGCAGGAATACTTTTTGCCCGTAACGTGGCAGCTTTTCCTATTAAGAAGGGAATGTCAGAGTAATCGAAATCAGGAGCTTTTACAGCAGAACAACGAAAACACTCCCTGGATCCTTAACGGCACGCTCAGACAATCCTTGCCCCCTCCGCCCCGAGTCGGCGCCTGCTTTTCCACCCCGTCTCCACTGTTGCAGCCACGGCCCTGCAGGGTTGGCGTCCTGCGGAGCCCCGGGCCGGGCGGGCGGTACCTGCGCGGCGGCGGCTCGGTGCCGCTCCCAGGCACGACAGGCCTCGTAGTCCTCCCGCCAGCGGCCGCAAGCCGGCAGCTCCCCGTGCGCGTAGTAGTGGTGGAAGGCGTGTCTCAGCCCGCGGCAGTGCTTCCACTCCCACCAGTAGTCCTCGCAGGACCGCGGCGGCTGCGGGCGGACACGGCCGAGCTGAGCTGAGCCGAGCCAAGCCGAGCCCGGCTCAGCCGCCCGCCCCATCCCGCTCCCGCCCCATCCCCTCGGCCGCTCACCCGCCAGGAGCCGCCGGGGTCCGCCATGCCGCGCCGCCGCCAATGGCCGCCGCGCTTACGGCGGAACACGCGGGCGCGGCCAATGGCGAGGGGCGGCACAGAGCAGCCTCAGGCCGGCGAGCCAATGGCAGCGCGGCGGGCGGCACGTGAGCAACTGCCCCGAGGCGGAGGGGAACCGGGACGACCCCGGGAAGAGACAGAAACCGGGATGGCCTCGGGACTGCCCTGGGAAGAGGGAGGAACCGCGACGGCACGGGGTGGAGGTGGAGCCGCCGACGCTTTGATCTCTCGGAAATCACCACACAGGGACGCAGCTGGTTACGAGGAACCTTTACTCAGCTTTTCAAGAGGGCACAGGTCGAGGCCGGGTCCCTCCGGTAACATCCATTCCACAGCAGCACCGGGCAGTGCAGCTGGGTCTCACCTCTCCCTACACGTGCTGTTAGTTTGCTACTGTATGGTATAGTATCTGAACTATTAAAAGGCAAGTTATTAATTATAAATATAAAAAGCAGTTACAGGGGGTTTGCTTAGGATGATTGATAACCCAACACCTGAAGCTCAGCTCAAAGAGAGTCCCAAACACCAGTGTCAGCCTTCATCTGCACCACACCAAAAAGCTTACCTGAAATTTGGGGCAAAATATATAGAGAGGGAGGAAAATACCAAGCAAAGAGCAACATGAGACCATCACCACTCGGGATACGAGGGGAGGATGTAGTCTAAGAACTGGATCTTTAGTAAGTTAGAGCTTGTTAGTTTTACTTGAGGTTCAGCAGAGATCCATATTCTCCTCTTTACAGCACATAGCAAAAACTCCTTCTGAATTCCCAGAACTCAATTTTCAACTGAAAATTGAGAGTCTTGACAGCTCTGATTTTAAACATGAAACCAACATGTGTTCTTGTGTTGCGAAATGATCTCTCTTCTTAACTGCAATAACTAAGATCCAGTATGCTGCAAGTGTTACTTTATTTTCCTCCTAACTAACTGAAAGTACCACAGCTTAGGGCTTTCTTCCCTTTTTGCGCAGGGACTGGCCTTCTCCTGAAAAGGCAATAAACCGGCTTCCAGACTCATCCTGGAAAAGGAAAGAGGGGAAAAAAGGTTGTTACCTCTTGGCTCACTGCTTGTGTGTGATGAAAGCAAGAACATTCCAGAGCAGCCACTGACTGGAGACATTTCACATCCTTAATCTAGAGTATAACCACTTTCTTCCTGAAAATAAAATAGGAGCATTTTGGTGACCTTTCAGCCAACTGAAACGAGTGTGCACTGGCTATTAAACTTACACCAGGCCAATCTTTTTTCCATCAGTAACAAGGACAGCAGAGGTTGCTTCCATGTAACTCAAACCATTTTAAACTATTGCCACTTTTCAGCAGAAGCACGCTGTAAAAAAAATTCAGGATGGAGAGAGGGACCACAAACTTGGACCATAGTTCTAATTCTGTGCAAAACTGGGGAGGATTGAAATTTATTTACCTCTTCGACTTTCTTAACCAGTGGACGTGAGTTTCTAATGAATGTGATTCTACCAATCTTGAAGTCATAGTTGGGAATTCCTCTGGAAAGGAAGAACAAAAGTATCATGAGAGAAGATTTTTACCTATTATTGAACACTGTGATACCTATTCTGTGTCAGTCAACACTGACTGCACATTTTCATTACTAAATAAAACCAGAGTCAAACCATTGAATTATTTTCTGAAGGTAGACATACATTGCATGAAGTAAATAACCAAATACTGGAGTTGCTGTGGTAGCCTGTGGATAAGACTACTGATTTTCTAAAGGCAAACTTACAAGGAAATTAGTTTGTTTACACTGCAGGAACAAGGGAACAAACCCCTAAAACTCTGCTCAGACACTGATCCTTCACTTGCTGACAACAATGACAGAGACATACCTTCGGATGTCTCCTGGTTTAATTGGTGAGGGACTGGGCTCCACACCTTTCTTCTTGCCATCCAATCTGTTCCCAGAACCAGAGAATGCCTATGGATACATAAAGAATTTTAATTTAACTTCTGGCATTTGCAAGCACACTGCACAGGGACACTATACTCCGCAAAATCTTACAATCATTTTTATTAAGTTATTTGATTCAGCATGTTTCTCTTGGGGACATACAAGCTGATGTGCTCAGCCCCTGGGTGCAGGGGTAAGTTTCAGCCTCCCATTTATAGAGTGCCCTTTACAGACAGCAAGTCATGCTGCTCTTGGCTGTAACCACAAAACACAAAACATTTGCAGGTATTTGCTAGTTAAATGATAAGCTCCTCTAAGAACAGATATTAGTACTTTGCAGTTGTTTGAATCAACTTTCCTTCACCATTTTACAACATTCAGAAACCAGAAGAAATAGGGGACTTACACGAAATCCTATGTCACTCACATATCCACTGTGGTCTGCTTCCACATCCTGTGAGGGAAGAAAAGAGGTCATTATGTTCATGTTGTGACACACGTATTTCTGACCAAACAAAACTTCAGAACAAACACTTTCCAAAACAAATACTTACTAAACAACCATCTTCTAAGTAATACATGCAAAAGTTTCTGGTAAGGAAAATTTAACCTTAAGAACTTGTTTCAGGAAAAGAAATTTATGTTGGTGCTCACTGCTCTCCCACAAGCAATGCCAACTTTAGGGAAGTTTGGAAGAACAGAAGTTTAACCTACTGTGGCCTCTTCGTGTTGTGCACTTCTTTCTGGTTCTTTGTACCCCAAAGGAGCATCAAAATCCACCTATTTACATAAAAAGCATGAAAATAAATATGATTAGTATTTTTCTTTTAATCACAAGCTTTATAGTACTATTGCTCAAAACTCCACAAACTATTATCACTACATTTGATCTAGAAAGAAAATGTCTAACAAGCAAACCTCAGTTAATTCAAGATTAGTAAAAGACCAAGGCTCCCAGGAATGAGCCTTAGCATGTAATTGAAACAGAGCAGTAAAGCAGCAGCACAATATTACTGGAGTTGAGCCAAGACAAGGCTATTAAATAAAACCCAGATAAAACACACTGCCCCTCGTCTTGGGAGGACACAGTCAGGGCAGACTTTCCACATCAGCTTTAACTTACATTCATATCACACTCTATGATGGACACAGCTTTATCTGGTTTGGTCTCCATTACCCGAAGCTCATAGATCTGAAACAGTAATAGACAAAAATTTTAAGACTGTACATGAAAAAGCTCAACTTTATGTGTAAGAAAAGCAAACCTGAACCCTTCCTTTCAGACAGCTTCAAGAAAACTAAAGTAAGAGCTCTTTAAGTTGAGGACTGGATACTGCAAGGTGTCTACAGAACTTAAGATTAAAGGTTTTTAACGTAGAAGCCAGAGATCCTACTGTAGTTTAATCTGCATTTTCTGAAAACAAATGAGGATAAATTCTGTCCTTTGGCGTGTAAAAACTTCCACAACAAAAACATTTATTGTGAGTTGATAAAAAGTTTAAACGGCAGCTCAGGGAAAGACTTAAATGACCTTTTCCCTTCAGTAGAAAACCCAACTGTGAAATCATTTGGGATTGTCAACACCACTGCGTGGCTCTGGGCTGGTTGTTTTAGCACCAACATCCAACAACTCAACTTGGTCCACAACACTCAACCCTCATACTGTACCTTTTCATTGTAGTTGATGGCAATAACATCCCCAGTAGTCAGACAAGCAAAGTTTCTCAATGCATTTTCTAATCTTTGGAGTATGTTAAGATCAAACACCTGTTTTCAATGCAGTTATCAAAACTATAGTGTTACTACATTACAGAACTCTAATTCTTGGTCTCTCAAACATGGTTAAAAAGTCTTCAGTACTGCAGAGAAAGCCTTTTAGTAAACAGGGTGTACAAGTTCTTCAAAAGGACACTCAAAACTCACTGGACCTTTAAGCAAAGATTCCTGCTGCTACATTCCAGGCCACACTTCTTGCCAGCAGTTGGCCACATCTCTGAACATCAGCTCTGCACTGCTTTTGTTTTCAGCAGCAGTAGTTCCCTGCTAGGGGAAGAGTACGAGCCACACTTGAGTATTAACACTGCTTTGTCATTCCAGTTTGGGAGAAAAAAACTCTTTTCCATAATCAAATAGGAAGGATACACAGCTTTGGGATTGGTGATGTCAAGAAAATCTGGACTCTGTGGCTGAAATTTTGAGTAAGTAGCAACTTGCAGATTAACACTCTCCACTTGCACCAGGCCTCCTTCTTCCAGCAGCAAGTTCTGCATCATCTGCAAGAAAGAAAACAAAGAACAAACCACTGTCAATATGTCTCATGTTTGCAAGTCCCTTTCCTTGTGTACATCTATTTTTCTTGGGGTCACCATCTTCCTCCAAATGCATCTGTTTGCCATGGTTTAATTCCATCAAGAACAGCCAGGTGCATCTTAAAAACACTTTGCTGCTTTGCTCAGTTAAACTCCTGGGGAGGGAAACCTGAGCTGTGATTGAAAGCTGCTGTAGGAGCATGACCAGCAGAGACATGCACTGCCAGGAAACATTCCACCTCTTTAATATTCAACTGGAAACTTGCTAACCCTACCCTTCAGGTTCTGACAGCTCAGCATGAGGCACCTCACCCAGTGTGGCAGGTAACAGATGCCCTCATCAGCCACGAATTCCAGCACCCCACAGTGTGTCATCCGGTCTGAGTTTTTGTTGGTCAGCTTGAACAGCATGGGGTAAGTGATATTAAGTCGGCCTGGTGAGAAAGGAGAAAGACATTTTGTTTGTCAAAAGCCAACAACACATTGCTGAAGCTTTCAGAGATTGAACATCTCCAAGAGAATGGGCCAGACTGCAGGAAAGGATTCCCCTCCCACCATACTGCTCAAAATTACAGATCCAAGAGAGAAAGCAGGGACACAGATACTCTACTGGCATCGCACTTAAGAACTTTAAATGCTCCCCAACATTTCACCAGGCTCAGATATGAGCAGGCAGCAGGTGTTAGAGAGGAATCTACTACTGTTATGTCCTTGTGCTATTATCACTCAGCATCTACCTAATGAACTTTAACAGGTCCTGCCTATTTTAAAGTTAAATAATGACTAATCTAAGTTCTCAAAGAAATTCTATTAAGGCTAAAACTCTAGAGGGGAAAAAACTCCCCAGGTTAAAAAGATAAAGATGATTTAAACAACTAATTCAGTTTTTTTTTCCCCCAATTTGAAGTTAATTATCACTTATTTTGTCGTTATAATAAATTTTGCTGAAGACAACAATGGACAACAGTTTCCAGAATGAGCTGATTCAGCTCAAGAATTTACAAGATTAACTGTGACCATTACCCTGAGTACTGTTAATAAATACTGACTCATGCCTCAGATAGCCCAATATTTCAGATGTCTGTACTTGAAGGCAGACAAGCTCCATTAATTCCAACAGAAAACATACTTTCAAAATAGATTTTTTTACTAATTAAGTCTGATATTCTCTATTCAACTGAGACTAAAATGCAGTGGCATTTGCCTACATGCTTGCTCATATTCCCAGGGTAAAACATTATTTATTTATTATTTATTCCAGAATAAAACATTCACTTACTGAGTTGATCCAAAGCTGATGGTGGCATAATTACTGCAAAAATGAGTAAGAATGGAAGATTAAGAAAAGTATATCTGTACAAGAGTACACAACACACAATTTTATCACTTCTTTCTTTAGTCTCCTCTAAAAAAAAAACCAAAGGAGATTCTAAAATCTCCTGCAAATTCATTTTTTACCCAGAGATTTCAGTAGAATCAGTAATGACAAATACATCTGCTACTTGGAGACTTCAGAATTTAATGAGGAAAAAGGAGAAGGCAAGGTTTTACAATATCTACTACTAAAGAAAATGTTTCCTAAAACTTAATTTTTTTCATTTGGGTTCCCAAGTGCTCTTCAACGACACCAACTCAAAACAACACAGCACTGATCTGACAGCCCAAAAGTGGAATTGGTCAATTTACTTCTCTCTTTGTTTTTTGCGGGGTACAACAGGGTGTGGGGAGAAAGTCCTTAATCATAAACTCCCACGGCTTAGACTGGATCCAAGGTTATAACAAGAAACTTCAAAAACAGAAGGCTGTCTTCTTTTAACGCTCATAAACCCTGACTCACTGGCTGAGTTTTCTAATTAGAGTAACGCAGTAAATAAGAGACGGCGCCTCCTCCTTCCCGGAGGCCCCACCCAGGGCGCTCAGCAGTCCGTGTCCTGCCGTCCAACACCACCCGCCAACATTCACAAACACCCTTCCAACAGGTCTATTAGTCAAAATAAAACATGCACATACTCTTCCCGCCTTTCTCCACATCTGACCTGTCATTAGGCCCGGCGAGCATGGACACCGAGAAGCAGCGGTACTGCGTCGAGAAGCGGTTCTGGAACACCCGGGGGATGGGGTGGTCGAACATGTTAAAGGAGAACTGGAAGGGAGAACACAACACAAAGACAAGAACGCGTTAAGCGTCACCTACACCTCGCCGAGCGCCGCCGCGGCTCGGCCGCTCCCCCGGAGCCCCGCGGCCTCACCATGGTGCCGGTGGTGCCGGTGGTGAAGCCGGGCGCTCCCTCGGGGCCGCCGGACCGGGCCGGGGCCGCTCCTTCGCCTCACGGGCTCTGCCGGGCCCCGCCCCTCCCAGCCTGCCGCGCGCAGCCCGCCTCTCGGGCGGGCATCGCGGCTGAGGGCGGAAAGGAGCGCCTGGTACCCGCCGAGGCGGCCCCCGCGGGCGGCGCCGGTGCCCGCCCGGCCCCGCTCGGTCACCGGGAGCTGACGCGGCACCGCCGCCCCTGGGCCGGGCCCGCT
>VXBA01000861.1:3165350-3204233 GCA_013399895.1 Serilophus lunatus | reverse complement strand
CTCGCCCGCAGTAAAGATGGCGGACGCGGCTACAGGAATTCAGCGCGGCACTTCCGGCCGAGCGCCTCCCGGGATTGGCCAGACGGGCGAGGGGCCGCGGCCTTCTCCCAACCCCATTGGCGGACACTCGGAACGCGTTGGGCGGGCAGCTCGCGCGGCGGAGGCGGGACCGGCGCGTTCCCATTGGTCGGGGCTCTGTGAGGCGCGGGCCAATGAGGCGCGGCGCTGGTTTGGCGCCCAGTTTGAGCGGAGGCGGCTCCTTCCCGTTCCCGCCGCCCGCGCCCCTTCCCTTCCCGCCGCCCCTTCCCTTCCCTCCCCTCCCCTCCCCGCCGCTCCTTCCAGCCGCCCCTTCCCGCCATGTTCGTCTCCGACTGCCGCCGGGAGTTCTACGACGTGATTGTCACCCAGGTGCGGGCGGCGGGCCGCAGCGAGGGGTGGGGGGTGTCCCGGCGGCGGGCGGAGCTCTCCTCCCTCAGGGCTCTTTCTCCCCTCAGGGCTCTCTCTGTCCCCCCCACAGGGCTCTCGCTCTCTCCCCTCAGGGCTCTCGCTCTCTCCTCGGGGCTGACGCCGTTCCTGCTGCCTCTCTGTGCGGGGTGTTCTCGGCTCTGGGGCCGCGGGGGTCGAGGCGGGAGCTCCGCCCTGGGAGCGATGGGCCCTTCGGTCACTCGGCTCGTAAAAATCTGCTCCCCGGGTGTATTTCCCCTCCCGTACCCTCAGGAACCAGAGACAAAGCTGCACCAGCGTGGTGAGGTCTCTCCAGAGCTTTCGCTTACAGTTCACCTTCTTCCTCACAAGTGCTCTGGGTGCTCTCATGGATCTCGTGCTTAACCACAATACCTTTAAACTATTTTTGGTTTTCCCATAATTTTAACCGTTCTGATGTTATTCGCCCCGACACTCCTGATTTCTGTCATCCTTGAGGTTTCTGTTACAGTCTTTCTTGTAGCAGCTCTGCTGGGCTGCTTTCATTTTTAATCTGCTTAACTCTGTTTGCGGTGGATGTGCACACCGAGGCAGTAAAGCTTTTGTTGGACAGTCCTTTGGCATTTCTACCTGTGGAACTACATCGTGGCTCGTGCAAATTAAAGTATTTCTCTCCATTTCACCAACTGTGAGAAGAATCTCAAAAAAAAACCCCAAAACAAAAAAACAACCCCAAAAAAACCAATGCCCACACACACCCCCCCACATAAAAAACCCTAAAACAACACAGCCACGAGCTAACTTCAATTTAGGCAAAACCATTTATTTCATAAGTTGCCTTGCTCTTCAGAAGCAATCCTGTTTCATGCTTATGATGACAATCTCTACCTAAATTCCTGGCCTCACAGTGATCTGCACATTTCCTGTTCCAGCACATTAGATCTGGCATCTATATTAACAAACTCATTCTGTTATTTTGTTATTTTTGCAGCGTGTTCTTCTCCTTGTTGCTTCAGATGTTGATGCGTTATGTGCTTGTAAAATACTCCAGGTAAGTCCTGATTCGTTATCACTACAGGCTGACAGTAAAAGAAAATATTCCCTGGCATCTTTTTAATGGGTTTGAACCAGGGAAAGGGTGAAATTTTAATCTGCTTTTGTATCTTATTTTTTCCATGAGTTATGAGGCTGAGAACTGGTGAGTTATCCTCTGAATTCGTGTGGATTTGTCATTTGGGATGTCTTTACTAGAAAGATTTGTATGGAATATAATCTATCATGGTGTAGCAGAGTAGAAGATATTGTTTCCCCTCACCTTTTCTAACAGCTGTTTGTTTCCTTCAGGCTTTGTTTCACTGTGATCATGTGCAATACACACTCGTCCCAGTGTCTGGATGGCAAGAACTTGAAACTGCCTTTCTTGAGCATAAAGATCAGGTGAAAAGGCATTGGAAAGTTTTTAAGCTGCAGCTCATTTACAGAGATGCATTTCTTCCCTTCCTCAATTTAAAATGTCAGCTCCTGTGTCAGTGGTTACCTCAAAACTGTGGTTACATTTTAACTGGTTACCTCAAAACTGTGGTTACGTTTTAACAAGTCAGTAACAAATTGTCACGTTTTTAACATCAGCTCAAACTAATGTGCTGTTATTTTAACAGAGTCAAATAGAGTTTGCACACCTTTTGTGATCCAAGGGGTGCTGGTATTAATGTACAACATCCCCAAAATGGACATTTTAAAAAATTTTCCTCTACAAACACATCAAATATGAAAGTGAATCCTAGTTTTGGCAGTGACAAATGTTTTGGGGGTTTTGTAATGTTCAGTCTTCTGTGTTTCCTGCTAATTTAAGTAACAAGGTTTTTTTAATTTTCTGCTTTTGTTTGCAGTTCAAATACTTTGTTCTTATAAACTGTGGTGCCAATGTTGACCTCCTGGAAATCCTGCAGCCTGAGGAAGACACTTTGTTTTTTGTATGTGACAGCCACCGACCCATCAATGTAGTGAATGTTTACAATGACACACAGGTAAAGTCTTTTCTTTCGTAATAAAAGCCTTCCCACAGTGTGGTGGTGATGGTGTAGTGTTTTCCTGTGTTCTGCAGAGCTGTTTACAGCATCAGGCAGTAGGGCAGGAAGCAGCGTTAATGAATATTTGCAACAGTACTGTACATGACCAGGAAAAAAATCTGTTTTCAGTAGTAAAATCTATAGTTTTAACAGTGTGATAGCTGTCAGTAGGAAGGACCTGTTAATCTTGTTCCTATAAATCAAACTGCCAAAAATCAGAGGACAAACATCCTCCAGAATGTAGCATGTAATATCTCCCAGCATCTAGCAACACCTAGAATTTGAAATATTTAATATTTCACACAAATTATTTGATTTCAACAAGCATTAAAATTATGATTCTTTCAGTAAAGCTGTAACAAGGGAATATGTGATTTTTTTCTTACTCTTTTGTACAAATCAATATGGTCTTTCTATTAAAAAGCAATGTTTTTGTTATGCCAGGAATTGTTCACAGCTAAAATTAATTTTTGGTTTCTCTTACTAAGTACCTGAAGTACTATTCATCATTTGAGATGCTTTGCTTGCTAAACAAGATACTTCATCTAAAATACATTTTTTCCTTGCTAGATTAAGCTGTTAGTCAAGCAAGATGATGATCTTGATGTTCCTGCTTATGATGATATCTTCAGAGATGAAGAGGATGAAGAAGAGGATTCAGAGAATGAAAGTGGTGGGTCAGAACCTTCAGAGAAACGGCGGCGCTTTGAAGAGGTGTGTGTCTGAAAAGAAGGAAAATGAAGGAGTTAATGCATATATTTTACATCATAATAATGACATTTGAGTTTAAAATTTGTGTCCCATTAGATCACAAATTCAACTGTAAGTTATAAAAATAATCTAACATGGTAAGGAGAGTTTGACACATACAAAATGTTTATTTATCTGAACTGCACAGGGATATTTTCTTCTAATAAAAAAAGATGTTTAGAACTTGATTATGCATAATGTTTTATGTAACCAGGGAGCTGGAGAGATCTATCTCTAACTACGTGCTCTGGGCTTTGCAGTCTGCAATAAAACTTGCTCAGATATAAGCTTTTTTTTAAATAAATGCTTGAGAAGAGAGAAGCTCGCAAACACCTAATGAGAAAAGTATTGTTATCAAATGTTTTTCCATGGGACACAGCTTTATTAAGTCATGACATTTTCAGTGCTAGCATTTATTTAGCTCTCCCTCACAAATGATATTTTTAACACCAGGACCATGGCATCCCACCCTCACTGAGTATTTAAGCTCCATTAATAACTTCATCAGTTTGAAAACGTTTCTTTTTTCATAGCAATATTCTTTTTTTTAAGAATTCTTTAAAGAAAACCCTTTAATTAAGACTTTAAATTCTACTTCAAACTAAGATTTAATCGTTCAGGTATCTAGATGCTAATTTTTTTAGAATATTCTTTCTAGCTTTTTAACACCAAATTAATTTACAGGATGTGATAGAGAGGACGATGAAAAGGCGACAGAGGAGGGAATGGGAAGCACGCAGGTGTGTTAACTGGTTTTTATGTTGTTTTATCTCTTTTTCTTTCTCTTATTCTTTGATTAAAATTGTGTTAAGACTACAAACCTGATCCCAAGCTGTGACTTGCAATATGCTTTAATTATAAATTTGTTTAGAAAGCTGAGAGAGGTTTACTATGTAAAAAAAAAAAACCCATTAAATGGAGGAGAAAATTTGAGTAGCAGTGGGTGAATTCCTTCACTTAAATAGCTGTAATGCTCTTACCTTGTTTGTCTCAGACTGCAATTTGTGCATCTGTTTTCTTTTGCAATCCCCTGTTGTCAGCAGGAATGAGCAGGAACAAATCAGATAAAATGAGATTAGAGGAATAATGATTCAATACATTTTTCTGCTTTACAAGTACATTTCAGTGTGGTTTTCACCTTATTACTGAAGTCTAACTGCTTTGCAGAAGAACAATTTCTAGCCTTTAATTTTTTAAAATTCTAAAATGCAATTTAACTATTATTCACAATTTCTGCCTTATATTTTTAATTGGATCCAATGGCCAGTTCACCACTTAGTAAAATGTGGATTTTTTCCTCTTTTTAGACGAGAAATTCTTTTTGATTATGAGCAATATGAATACCATGGGACCTCAGTAAGTATAAAACTTGTTTGCCATAAAAACTCAAGGTGACAACTTAAAGCCAATTGGACTATAACCAATGTTATAATAATCTATTGCAATGATATAATCTAATAATACTCCACAATATAATATTGCATTTTGTTATTATCATATCTTATTGTTACAGGTAAGGTAGATCATATACATACAAGTAATTTAACTTATTTTAATTTTTTCTGGCTATTTTTAAGGTCTTGACAAAAGTGTCTGTGCACAAAATACTGTCACAAAAAGCCTTGAGCATATAGTGACCTTGTTTGTCTTTCAAAGTGTGAGGATATCCCAAACATGGCACTTAGGACATCAAACTATTCCTTCTGTCATTTGGCCTTTGACTATATTTATATTTTGTTATAGTGCAGGTTTACAGAGCTCAGTAAAATATTTTACTTTCTGCTTAGTATCTTAGTAAGGCACTGTCAGATTGTCAGACTCCAGTGTGATTTCTAGATCTTTAGTAACAATGCTTGCACTTGGCAAATTGAACTGTGTTCTGTTCGTTTAATGAACTGAGAGTCTTGTGTTCATTTGTCCTGCATTTTTGCTTTTCCCTCTTGCAGTCTGCAATGGTGATGTTCGATCTAGCATGGATAATGTCTAAGGACTTGAATGACATGTTGTGGTATGTTTCCATCATCATTCTTCATAGAGGCTGGAAGCTTAAACCCATAGCAAAGACAAGCAAGATTTCCCAAAATTACTTAGTTTCAGTAGGAGGTTCCAGTTTCTTTTGTGAGTGGATGCATGTCTTCAACTAGAGGACACTTCTGTGCATATTAATCATAAGCAACAATAGATTTTGCATGGAGAAAGGGAGGATAGTACTATGTGTGTGTGACTACTAAAGAGGGAATAGTAGTACATAGATTTGTTATTAAATACTGTGTGCTGTTGATGAACTGTCTTTCTGCATTGTTCTCTTACATACTCAGAGAGTATATAATATATGTATGTATATATGTAATATACTATATCAGACTTTTTTTTCTAATTAATTTTCCAATTCTCTTTTTCCCCAAAATTTCAGGTGGGCTATTGTTGGTCTAACAGACCAATGGGTCCAAGATAAAATCACTCAGTAAGAAAGACTTTTTAATTTATCTTTATTATTATTTCTTATTTGTTTTTCTGTATTTTAAAACACTGGTTTTAGGAGTAACTAACAGCAATTAATATAGATAAGGGAACTATTATAACAGATGTAATTAATAAACAGTGACATTAAATATCTTAATGACAGAATGTGATCTGATGCCTTCCAATATATGTGGTAATATATATCTGAAAAAAAATTCTACTATTTTTATTTTTATTTTTTAAAACAAATAAAACAATCACTTCTGATCTGGGAAGTAATGGTGTTTAATAGTTTACCTAAGTATGAACTTGATGCCAGTTTATTAAAGGAAAAAACTTTGTTCTGGATCCTTCAGCTTCCTTTTCAGTTTTATTTAACAAGTTTAAGATTTTTTTCCCCCCTTTTTTTCTCATTTCCCACTAGATACAAACAAAAATTAGTATTATATGTGTAGACTTTAATTCTGCTGTTCTATTGGTACTAATACATGGAAATTTTAAGGAGAGAAATGTAGTTAAGTAATTTTATTGTCTTTTTTTTAAGTAATTTTATTGTCTTTTAGTTTTAATGGCCTGGGTGTATGGCAGAATATTGAAAAAACATTATTTAACAAAGTGAGATTTTATAAAGCTGTATCTATAGTTTTCATGCTGTTAACTTTGGGGGAAGCATTTTCAATAAATACTCAAGAAGAAAAATTCACAGGGAGAAAGTGAAGTGACAAACTTGCTTTTGTTTTAGAATGAAGTATGTGACTGATATTGGGATCCTGCAGCGCCACGTGTCTCGCCACAACCACCGCAATGAGGATGAGGAGAATTCCCTGTCCATTGATTGCATGAGAATAGCTTTTGAATATGAGTATCCTTTCATGACATGCAGGAAAAATGCTCTCTGCCCACGTGGTGAACCCTTCCTCAGTTTTTATCTAGGAAAAAAAATCCCAGCAGCATCTCCGCTGCTGAGAATGGAATTACAATAAATAGAGATTTGAAAGTTTTGTTGTACAGGAATCTTTCTGCAGCTTCTCCCATAGCACAGAGATGTGACATGTAAGGGCAACTGAATATTTACCTACTAGTTGTGGAGTGTTGATACTGTTTGTAGCTTCAAATGTTTGTGTCTACAGTTATTTGCCATAATTCCTGTTCAGTCTGCGCCTGGCCCTGTATCAGCACTGGTCTCTCTACGAAAGTCTCTGTAACACTTCATACACCTCTGCTAGACTTAAGCTTTGGTCTGTACAAGGGCAGAAGAGGCTCCAGGAGTTTTTGGCTGATATGGGGTGAGTTATAAAAAATCTCTGTCTTGATTAAAGGATAATTTTTTTCAATTAATTACAGAAAAAATATTGAGATTGTATCTTGTAAATACTCAACTTGTTCGTTTTTAAATATGACTGTGAGGCTCTGAGTAGGTAGCAGTGTCTCTGAGTTGAGTTGTGCAATTTGTGCCTTGGTTTACAAGGAATACTTCAGCTCTATGCCTTTATGGAATGGCAGTTTAGTAAATAAACTCTGCTTCCTCACATCTATTTAATGACTAAAAAGTGCAAACAAATTTAGTCAGACTTAAATTGCTAAATTGCGTAGTATTAAGAAAGTCTTATGAAAGAAAGGCAAAATACATGTCTCTTCTGTATACCTATAAATATATTTTTTTCCTTCTCTTTTAGTTTGCCTTTGAAGCAAGTGAAACAGAAATTTAATTCCATGGACATATCTTTGAAAGAAAATCTTCGGGAGATGATTGAAGAATCTGCAAACAAATTTGGGTAAATTGTTTTAAAGACAAAGGCTTTATCTGAAAATGCTTTTCAAATAAGTTCAAATATTTTTGTTGAAGAAGATCTAATGCCTAGTTAGAAAAAAAATATGGTCCCTAGACTGACAAAATAACATTAAGTTCATTGCAAACATTAGGGTAAGATTTTTCTTGCTGTTCTTAACATACCAATATGTTAATGTTGATAATGTTAATAAAATTTCCTGTGTTTATTTCATTTTGTAGAATGAAAGATTTAAGAGTTCAGACCTTCAGCCTTCACTTCGGCTTTAAGAACAAGTTCTCAGCAAGTGATATAGTCTATGCAACAACTTCTCTCATGGAGAATATAGAGAAAGAGGGGCCTGAAACAACTAATTTCATTAAAGCTTTGGACAGTCTCTCCAGGTAGTGAAAATGTGTCTCTTCATTCTTTTGCCATTTTATTTAGGGAATATGGTTTCTGTATCTAAAATATGCATTGCTGCTTCATAAGCTATTGAAGAAAAATCAAAATATCACTGAATAGAGTTTAGATTCCATTTTTGTGTGAAAAGCTTTATTTTTTTGAGAAAGTGTCTATTTTTATTCTTTCTGTTGCAGAGGTAACCTGGACAAACTGCACCAAGGACTGGACCTAGCCAAAAAGCAGCTACGTGCCATTCAGCAGACAGTGGCCAGCTGTATTTGCACCAACCTTGTCATTTCTCAGGGACCATTTCTCTATTGCTCCCTCATGGAGGTCTGAATTCTATATTTGGCTTCTCATTTGAGTGTCCTTTCTGGCTGTAACACTTTTCCTAAGTGCTTAATACCATAAGAATTACTCTGCTTGAAAGAGTGCTATAGTATATAGTCTATATATATTCTATACTGTGCTGCCCTCTGATGGGTCATTATTGACATCTGCTCTGAAGTTCCCAAAGGAAAAATCAGCAAAGGGGAGAAGGCTTCACTGCCATAATTGTAATGGTTCTTGGTAGTGTTCTTTGAGCCACACAAAGCTTTTAGGCTTGTCAATACATAATAAATAAGTGTAAGAATCATCTTGGACTGTAATTTAAATAATTCTTCTTTTTCCAGGGCACACCAGATGTGAAACTGTTTTCCAAACCAGTATCTCTGTGCCTGCTCAGTAAAAACTTACTCAAATCATTTGTCTGCTCTGTAAGTAAATCACAAACTTTTGACTCACAAACTTCTGGCCAGTGTGGCAGTTATTGTTCTGTCAGATACTTGCAGCTGATTATTAAAAACATATGGAAAACATTAATAATATTTTTCTGGTAATTGATTGGGATAATTTTGGCATTTCTGTGAGTGCTGCTCCTAGGAAAGACACCTTTACAGGAAACTTCATATCATTAGAATGAGTTTTCATTACTGAGATGATGACAATCTAAAATCAAATTTTGTAAGTTTTGAGGCAGCACATCACTGAAATTTCTGTTGTGGCTTTTACTGTAAGAAAGAAGAAGATTGAGATCACATAAAGAAACCACCTTCTGTTGAACTGCCTAATAGCTGCAGTCTTAGATGATTATTTGTAATACTATCTCATATGGAGAGCTGACACTGTTTCCTGAGCTTTGTCTAAAGAGGCTTTCTGACTTCCAGACAAAAAACAAGCGCTGTAAACTGCTGCCACTGGTCATGGCTGCACCCATGGATGTTGAACAGGGAACTGTGATCATGGTGGGGATTCCTCCAGAGACAGAGAGCTCAGACAAAAAGAAGTAAGCATAGTGTTTAGAAATTCTTGCCAAAGATTATCTGAAGAGTTTTCTTGTCTCTGAAGAAAATATATCTTTCCTGTACCTATTTAACACTAATTATGTTGACTTGAATTGTATTCTTAAAAACATGCCTTTTGCATACTGTGTGCGTGAAATACTTGGAGAGAGGCTATGGCTCTTCAAGATCTTTCTTGAGAGGGATTTTTTTCCCCTCCCTCTTAAAAGAGGGGAAATAGTTCACTATATGGCCCACGACTTAACTTCTAAAAGCCTCCAGTTGCAAAGATTTTTGCAGTGAATAAGTGTAAATATTTTTGCACGTTAGGTGCATTTAATACACATCTGTAAGCCATTTTCAACTCTCAGCAAGAAAAAAAGCCTCCGTACTGCTCCCTCAGTAAATACACCCTTTCACGTAATGCTCGTTTGTATTTCTGCTCATCTCGCAGCTTTTTCGGGAGAGCCTTTGAGAAAGCTGCGGACAGCACCAGCTCCAGGACGTTGCACAACCACTTCGACATGTCCAGTGAGTGAGGCGTCCGCCGGTGCAGCTCCCGCGCGGGCCCGAGGGGGGCGGTGTTGGCACGGGCTGCCACCCTGCCCGAGCCTCGGAAACAATCGGCCTGTTTGTCGGGCTGCTCTGAGCTGCTGTCGTGTTGTGCAGAAACTATAAGCTGCAGAACACCTTTTTTGAGACAGTCTGCCTTTTGCATGCGTGTACTTTGTGCACTTCAGTTCACCATGTATGAGCTTATCCATGGGAGGTTTGATATTTGTCAACCAAACTAAGGGTGGTGTTGGTGAGACAGACAGATTGCTTACAGAAGCAGCAGTTTTTAACACTGCATATTTATGTATGTGTGTTGATCATACAAAGAAACGTTTTTATACTTAAAAGGTGGCTGCTATATTGTGTCGTGAGCACCCAGAAAGCTGAGATGGTTTATTTTGTGATTAAGTTTTAGCAATGTGTTTTCATATTGCCCAAATGAGTATTTTTTCTTAAAGAGTATAATGAAATATAATTAGTATAATGAATATACCAATGTATGCTCAGGATTATTGTTTTTCAAATGTGACATCTGGTGCATTATGTTTGTGCCTTTTAATATAATATTTAATTTTTTCATATTTTAGTAATTGAATTGAAAACAGAAGATCGGAGCAAGTTTCTAGATGCCCTTATTTCCCTCTTGTCCTAACGGTAAGACACTTTTTAATTTTAATAAGGATTAATTAAAATTAATTAAATTTCAAGCTAGTTACCTGTGGAATGTTTTAGTAAATTGTGGCAACTTTTAGTGAAAACATAAACTGAAGGTAAGAGTTTCTTACAGAGACAGTTGTTTTTCTCCTGATGTGGAGGCATAAAATGTACAAGCAAAATGTTCTTGTTTTCATTAACAGACTTATTTAAGTTTTGTGATCCATGAGCTTCTGTTTCACTGTTCTGAACTTTTTGTGGCTTCTTTACTTCAGAAGGAAAAGGAGCATCTGTTTGTCTTGTGAGCGAAGTAGTGATACAGTTAACTGTAGTTGATACTCCTGACTTTTAATTCTAATGGCTTGTTTGTGCTTTAGATGGAATTTGGCCACAACAGTGCCATTCTTGGCTTTTATGTTAAAGCAGAATTTATGTTTTTTTGTCACAGTGTTAAGGTTGTAGCCTGTGTTAGTGTGTAGTTTTTACCTGGAATAGAGATAGGAATGTAAGGCTTTTATTGTAGTCTTGACTTTTAGCCTCACATTAGTTCAGAGGCTGCAGAGTCATGCATAGCTCCCAAGATGTCTAAATCCATTTGTTTTTCTTTGCACTCTGACCACTGATTGTTTTTGTTTGTTTTCTGCCCTTATTACACAGTGGTGCTTTCTGGCTCCTTGTGCTGGAAGGTGAGGATCAGACCCTCTGGAATTATTTGGGATGTTCCAAAGCTCATGGTGCTGCAGTTATGATGTATCTTGCTTTATCTTAGGTACTGGTACAGGTCTGGACTGTTGTTTTTATACTTCTTGGGAGGTCAAAAGGATTTTGACCTCAGCACACAGATATTGAACACTCCTTCAAAACATCTCACCCTTGGAACAGCAAAAGCTGTCACCTGGGTATTTGTAAATAGGACTTCATTTTGTCAAACCTGCTTTTAGTGGTAGACTTGCTTCTGTGATGTTTAGTTGTTGACTGATAACAAAAATTAAGTTTTCAAGAAGTTCTGTATTTATATTGCCATTCAAATGTGCCTTTAATATTGTCTTGACTGCTCTTCATGTTTTTAAATGAACTATTTGAAATTATCCTTGAAATTTTAGAATGTTGAAGCTGGTTTTTAGTACTATCAGGTTGAAGTCTTGTAGTTGAATTGAAAGAACTGTTTTGTGAAACAAGTTTTAAGATTTTAGGGCTTTTAAAATCCAAATACTGAGTAACTGCCAAATGCCAAATGAAAATTTGAGGAATTCCAGTGTCAATGAAGCCTTTTTAGTCATGCATTGTGATACTGTTTTATCACTTGTAGATTGACTGTGGGAATAATTTTCCTGGAAAAAGTGTGAAATACTATGATGATTCTGTGTAGACTGTAGCACTATAAATGTTGACAGAGTAGCTCATCTGTTCCATAACAGATTTCATTGTGCTTTGGCCTTATGAAATGAAATGGCTTGTTGGCCTTCACCTGCCTTCACCCACCTTCACTGGTGGGTGTGTAAATGTGTACATTTGGAATTCTTTTCTTCTTGCAATGTTTACTTGAATTCTCTGTGACTTCAATGTTTTCATGTATTATAATGAATACATAAAGGCATCTTTACATCATTCTTTGTACATATTTTAATACAGATTAATTTAATATTAAAATGTGAATTAAATGTAGCCAACAGAAACCTAATTAAACTATATATTTTTATTCAAACAAAAATGGCTTTTTTATTTTTTATACGTTGTCATCTTACCCCTGGGCCAGGTTCAGATGGCCAAAAAATTGTGCTTCCTAAGATAAAACATAAGGCTGCCTTTTGGTTTTTTCCACCCCTATCATATATTTAGGGCTTTCATGCTTCTAGATATAAATATCAGGAAAAAATACAGAGTGCTTAAATGTAAGTACTATGTGCTTCAAGGCATGAGATCTCCTTCAGTGGGTACAGAAGGAATAATGTGTGCTGGGAAAAACTGAGTTTTCACTTGCATAGTCTGCTTGCTCAGTCAGTGCATAAAAGCTCTTACACATCCTGAATCTCTGACTCATGGTTCAGTGGCCATCTACCAGGAAATCCTAAACAAACAACTAAATTGCCAATTTTCTCCCTGTACAAAGCATTTAGATGGGAAAAAGATATTGTGAGGAACACTTTCATGCACATGGACCCTTTGGCTTCAGCACATTGCATCATGCTGGGAGGAGGAGAAGCAGGAGCTGGTTTTTATGCTGGGATGTGTGTTAGTAATTACTTTACTGGCAGGTTCTTTCACCAAACAGGTGTGGAATGTAAGCTTTCCTTGTCCCTCTTTTATTCTATGGGGGTTTTGCAGGTTTTTAAAGTTCCATTTTCCCCAAGATTACTGGAAGCACCAAGAATGCTTTTGAAAATTTTAAAATTGATCTCCTGTTGAACTGATCCCAAGACCATCTAAATGTGGTCATAAATCTGTCAGGAATGTGGAATGCTGTGTAAAAAGAAAGTTATTAAATCTATATTGACACCTGAAAAAATCTTTTCCAACAGATAAAACTTTTGCATATCTGCATTTTACAGTATGTGAAATAGAACCAGATGCTCCTTAGGTAGTTTATTCTATGCTACAGAATTTTTAGATTAATATGTTGATACTGCTTGGAGAATCATTGTATGAGGAAATTATGAAGCAGTTCTATCCAGCAACTGTAATTTGATGGTTTGAGTGGCCCATGGAAACTGTTGTGCAGGCTGGGTGAAATGGTTACTTCTTACAGCTTTAGACATTGACTCTGCTAAGAATTCTTGGCTTCTCTTCATGAAGACATAATTACTCTTTTGATTGATTTTCCCAAACAAAAAATGTGGCTCTAACAAGTTATTTTAAAATAAACAGAGCAATAAGAAATCAACTTTGTCCCTTGAATGTCCAGTGATATCCCACCCAACCATGTCTGAATGGAAATAGAAACATTCCCTAAGGATTCTGTTGAAGCTGCAGTAACTTTCTTCCAGTGTTTTCTTGCTGTTATAGTACTTTCCTAATTAGTTCTTCAAATTATTTCTGCTGCTGCTAATCTGTTTCAGAGAACAATAAAAGTATGAAACAAATCCTTTAAAATGTTTTAGTTGTGTTTTTTTTAACAAAATAAAATAATGAAAATCCTTAAATACCAAAGTACTAGAGTAGCTGAGCAAGCTGATTTATACCATTCCTGCTCAGTGATTCATGGCTGTTTTCTTTATGGGGTGATAAACATAATTGAAATTGCACAGTAAGGACCTCACTTGATTGGAATTAAAGTGAATCCCTTTCCACAAAAGAACTGTAGTGACTTCATAGACTAGTACTTAACAGTGTCAAGGTTGCTTAGTGGGTAAGAATTAATTCTCATCTCCTTTGCTATTTCTCATTAGAGGAAAAAAAAAAGGAAAATTAAAGAATGTTACAACTTTCTTGTATGAAAGAGCTTCTGGGTCTGTGCCAATTTAACTGTGGCAGTGACAACCACGGGGGGAGGCCAGTGGGCCACTCTGTCTTGGCCTCTATAATGTCAAAAGCAGGTGCTAGGGAAGAGTGTGGAAACAAAGCAGTTGCATACACTGCTTCCTTCCAGATGCACACAAGTGCTCTCCCAGTCCTTGTGCTCAAGGACATCCTGAGCCAGGTGTGGTTTGGTGTATTTGGTAACTGTCAGTAGTTATCTGTAATCTGAATAACTTCCTCCCAGATCCTTGCAAAATTCTAGCCTGTGCAATATCCTCGCTGAGTAGATCTGCAGCCCAGCTAGATTTTGTATGAAAAAGTACAATTATTTATTATTTTTCTCAACTTGCCAGTTGCTAACTTATTTGATGCTCTGTAGTCCCTACCCTTCTGTGTACTCATTGTTCTGTTAAACTTCTTTGTATTCCTCACTATCATCTCTTACCAGTCTGAAGAACCACATCCCAATTTTTCCTTTTCAAGAAGCTGTTCTGTGTCTTGATTACTGTTGTTGCTCTTCTCTTAATCATTTTCAGACATGGGAGAACAAAAACTGCAGACAATATTCAAGGTGTGGGTGCACAAGTCTATGGAACAACATGATGATGTTGACTGTTCTCTGTCCCTTTGATTAATAATTCTTAACACTTCCCTTGCCTTTTTGGACAGCTCCTGTGCATTGAGCTGATGGTCTGTCTGTTGTGACACCAGATCCTCACTCATGACTGTTAGTGGTCCAAATAGTTGGGGTTTTTTCACCATATACATCACTTTACACTCATCAATGCACGAAGTAATCTGTTCAGTGGTGTTATTCTTCCAAGTCAAAGCAAGAGCACAGTTAGTCTGCTGCACTGAAAGACTGGTGGGAAAAAAACATGTAAGAAAAAAAAAAGGAGGGTCTATCACTGAATTACATATAAGTGTATGGAAAGAGTACATCATAGTCATTTGGTGACATTTGGTGACATAAAATGACAGAAACATCGAAAGAACTTCATGGTAAAATAACAATTAATAATAGTTAGTAGCTGTCATTTATTTAGTAAAATTCAATGTCCTCTAGAGACCAGGCAGGAAAAGTACTTCAGAATTGTCATGTTTGGAATCTATGATTTCAATATCTTAAACTACAAAGGGAAAACTTCAAGACACCTTGCATGCTTCAGTTTAACTTTCTGCTCTTGTTTTTGGGACAGCATTTCCAGTTCTCTCTTATCAATAAATTTAAGAGAAATAAAACATTGCCTCTTTCTAGGAGAGATTGCTCTAACTGCTGGTCTGGATTACCCCAGTTTTAAGATTTGAAAGAGGAAGCTTTAAAATCAGTCTCTTTTGTGCAAGAGTTCTTTGAAGATGGCTTTGTTGAGTTGAATTGGCCACTCAGGGTGTGCTAACTTGTAAAGATGGGAGCAGTGCAGAGCAGTATTTATTAAGAGAGGAGTAATCACAGCTGTGGAGACATCAAAATGTAAAACACCAGGACTGTTCTCAGGGCAGTAAACAACCTCATTTAATTGTTGATTTTATATATACATCTATCAGTCTTGATGGTTTTGATCCCCTCAGAAGGAATATTCTTGAAAACATTCCCTTGAAAGTTCCTTTGTGACTAAGTCCTTCTTGTCAAGAGAGAATGAAAGCAGTGAAATGTTTGTTCCTTAAATGGAAAAATTGAAGTCCCTCTTGGCTCTCACATACCATTGTTGGCTTCAAGGTGGTACTGAAAGTTCCCTTTGGATCAGATTCAAGGACTGAAAAAATGCTGCCCAGGGTGGAGCTCGAAAGTGCCACCTTCATACACAAGCATTTGGGTTATAAACACTTTCTTAGCAGGAAATACTGCAGAACATTCACTAGGGAAAGAAAATTATGTGAGCTTTTATTTTAGACTGGACTCCCAGCATTTGAGTTTTGATTTTTGTTGCTCAGAGAGTGGCAGAATTAGAGATGCAACACGAAAGTCAAACACATTCAAAGTAGGCAAACGATCTTTACTCAGTTCTCACAGAATCACAGAATTAAAGAGGTTGGAAAAGACCATTATGATCATCGAGTCCAACCTATTTTATGCAAAATCGTGATCCCCCTGGATCTGAGAGAGCAGAGAGTGTAGGTTTTCCAGTCACTGCTGCTGTGTGATAGAATAATTGACTTTCTCTGCCCCATCAAGGCAGTTGTGGCGGCTGGGTAGATATCCTGACACGTTACCTTGACTTGCTGCCTTGTGTATCTGGACAATATATTAAGATCTTGATAATGATGAATAAAGTAATTTGTCTAATAATTTGATATCACAGCAAGCATTTAGCAGTCTCTGGTGCATGCTGTTCTCAATCATCCTTAAATCAGAATTAAATTCAAGCTCTCTGTAGAGAACTTCCCAAAGGAATCTGTGGGCAAGCCTAATCAGACCTCATGAGCTAAGCTGAAGTAAAATGTATGCACAAGCTGTATCAAAACTTGGTTCCCTCCAGTGCTGGATCTGGGTTTATTTTATTGAGACATCTGGGGATTTTTATATTCCCCAGTTCAACAACATGCCCTGAAGTCTTTGCCACCTGCTTAAGAGCTGTCGATGACTTCTCTGGCTATTCCTTCATGTTCATAACTAGATTTGCCTGTGTTAGACAAGTACTGTGGTACTCTCAATCCTTTGTTTTCTTTTCAAAATGAGTTTTAATTGAGATTATACCTTCCTGGCCTTTACAAAAAGATAATGCTCCTTTACAACAAGGGGTGCTGTCTTTTTAAATGAGTGAAGCACTTAGAGTCACCTCTTACTGCTGCAGCTTGTCTGTGTTTTCAGTCCCTGTGGTGTTGGTGTCTCTTTCCACTGTTTAGCTCAGTGGAATTTACTTTCATTTAATCATTCATTTGCAGCATGTCAGTGGAAAATCGGAGGTACCTGCCATTGAATTGGAAAGAATTCACAGGGACAGTCAGCTCTTGGTGTGTTTTTATTTGCTGGAAAAAGTCATCAAGGGGCTCCTGAAATAAGTATGCCATTAATAATAATGTACTGCCTGATCTGAAAGTCTGGCTGGATCAGTAGCCTATGAGGAATGGCCATGTAAAATGGTATTTTCTTTAAACACTGTTGTGGTCAGGGTAGAAATTCAGGACTCAAATAACAAGACTGTAGAACACATATCAGGTTCTTATGGCAACTGTTTGCCATTAGCAGTCTGCCTGAATATTCAAAGCTGTAGCTCTTTTTAAGGGACTGTTGCATTTCTAAATACTTCTATGTTATGATACACATGGCATTGCAGAATTAGAATGAAAAAAATTAATTTCAAATTGATACAGACTAGGATAAATGAAGGTAGAGAGGTGTGACTCCTGTGGCTTAGGAAAAGCTCCTTTTTGATGTGTTATAGGCTCCTTTTTGGTGGCTGTTAAAATAGGGCCACCACTATAATGTATTTCAGCAGAAGGGATTAAACAGGACATTACATTTAAAGAAGCAAAGATCCTGCTTTAGTAATTTCTGTAAGAGACCTGATCTGTATTTTTAAAACGCTGCCCAAATACGTCTAATCAGCACTGAATATTTTTAATATTACAAGGTAGCAATTCATCTTGTAATGTTTTCCTACTTTACAAATATATGTAACTATTCTGCTTCAAGGGATGATGGTCAGAAATGATTGGCCCTTTTAAGATTGTGATGGTTTGTATCTGCTGTTACAGTTATCACAACTAGATCCCCTGAAAGGTCACAGGATTAGGACTAGGACAGTTTGCAGGACAAAGCTCTAATAATGTGGTGAAGAATCTTCCCTTAAAAATGTAATATTCTTGATCTGTTTAAGGACATGTGGTTCATGAACAGCAGCATACACTGGGGTTGAGTATATTCTGAGGTCTGAGATGACCTTCTTGGACCCCTGCTATGTTCCTCTTCTCAGACAAACACACTGACCAAAATTTCCTCTCCCTATTGTACAGGATGACATTCAACTTTAGGAAAATTACCATTATAAATTCTTTCCTGAGGCTGCTGTGTTTCCTTCAGGGAAGTCTCTCTGAACTGGAATTGTCTTCGTCACGTTATATGGAAGCTGGTAAAATAAATAAATTTAAATAGATAAAAAGAGACACTCTCCAAATAGTTTTCTTCTGGGCTTTTTCAATGGTAACTCACAAATTCAGAGAAACTCAAAAGAGCATTTGGCTGTGTCTGGCTAATCACTCGTGGTAGGGCAGACTATGTCTTGGGAGCTTTTCTTTACATGACTTCAAATTTGAAAAGCTATTGCCCTTCAGTCTCATGATGCAAGAGGGCTCTCCAAGCTATTCAGGTTCTTCTGCAAATTTTACAGCACTTATTAAAATTCATAAATAAATGGAAACAAGATCTCAACCTCAACAGTTGCAGAACTTGTGCTGTAATACAATTCTGCAACCTGATACTTCAGCTGAGATCTGTGCTGCTTTACAGTATGTGCCACTGCACAAACTGCACTGCTCAAATAACTGCCTTCTAAACCGAGCTGGGAGTTGTTTAGTGCATTCACACCGTGTTTGACTGCCTCAATTATATGTTCATTGCTTTCTAGGATAAATAAATATCCAGTTTCCATATATATCCGGAATATCCAGATTTCCAGAAATCCAATTTAATCTAAAATATAGGGTTCAGATAGCTCTGTAGTACTAGACTCAGTACTGATAGTGGTATCTTCCTCAGGAACTTTAAGGTGTTAAAGGCAGTATTTGTCATTTTAAGCTTCATTTTCTCATTTGCCAAAATCTTTATGGCTGAAAACATTTTCTACTTTAAAAACATAAAACTCCAGTAGATTCTTCATTATTTATACCTGTTGTCAGTAAAATGCATAACTCTTTAGAGTTAATGGCACTACAAGTGTATGCTATCAGAACAGCACCATTTCTGGACTGTGTAAAAGTTACATTTTGAAAAATTAAGCACGATCCTTCAAAGACCTCTGTGCAGATATTGTGAAGCACTCGTGGAATTTCCCAGACATGTCTGTTTTAGGGAGGGAAATACTGTCACCCTAAAGCATTCTGAGGAAAAGCCAAACCACCCTGCAGTTTCCCTCTCTGGCTGCATGTTTTCTCTCCTTGTGAGATTTTTCTACCTACACGTTATCTGTCTCAATGTTAAGCTTAACTGCTTCCCATTCTTCCTACCAAAAGGCTGAATCTCTATCCAGTGTTTAGGTTTCTTTTCCTGTTATTTGCCTGTAGTTTGTTCACACCCACAAAACCCAGCATTTGCTCATGCAGGGCTCTTGGATAAGGTTACCTGCCTTGCAACCCAGTGTGTGCTGCTTCATGAACATGAAAAAGAGGAAGAGTTTTGTTGTTTCAGCTGGTTCCACTTGAAGGGTAGCCCTGTAAGCAGATTAGCTGATATCAGTGTTAAGGATAGAGTAGTCAGAACAATAACTTCATGAGCATATCCTTTTTATGAGACTTTTTCCTTGCAAAAGCCCCTTGCATTCTGACTCATTTTTCTGACTCATGCTGAATTGCTGCCTCCTGTTGTAGAATATGCCCTCAGCAAACTCCCTGGGCATAGCATGGTGTGTTGAAGGGACAGAGCTTTCCAACTGTTGCATGTAAAACTGAGAAGGGAACCTGAAAAGGACTGAAAATGACAGGGTGAAGTACAAAAATAGAAAATAAAGAACTGACAGGAAAAGAGAGACTGAGTAACAATGGAGGGCAAGCAGTAAATCCGGTTTGCCTTTCTAGCTCAGGAAGGTGTCTTGGAATCTGTATTTCAGGGCACCCACTGGGTGGTCACCAGAGCTCTTTGAGTGTGTGAAGTGAAATGGAAAACAATAGCTCAGCAGCAATTGCTTTTTTCCCTCTGATGAGGTGTTCCTTGAATTGCCAGCACGACTCCTGCTTGATTTAGCAGTGAATACAGCCAGGCATTTCCTGAAATGACAGCACTACACAGTGCTATTAGAAATGCTCAGTGAAAGGCTCTGCTGTGAATAACGAAGGAAAGGGAATAGGATATGGGAGTGTGTCCCACTAAACTGTCTCTGCAACAAAGGGGGGAATGAAATGTAGCACAGCTGCACAGGGGCCATTTACCCAGTCTGAAAACCCCCATCTCTTTGCAGAAATGGGTGGTAGGAGCCAACAAGATCTTTTTGGAAGAAATGTATCTTTTTGGAATGGTTGGAAGCTGATGCCAGCATTGTTTGTCTTAATAGCTTGCCTTTTTTTCTCTTTTTTTTTCCTCTTGTTATCTAATAAACCCTCAACTCTCTTCTTCTTCATGGGGAATTTTTGCCAGTAAATGTAGAATATTGTTTGTCCTCTTGGCCAATGTCCCATTCTGACAAGTTTCCACGTGTGTACCTGTCTGCTTACTCATCTGTTCCACTGTCTCCAAATACCAATAAATAATTTTTTTTTTTAGAAAGGGTATCTTGTCTGAGCCTTTCCAAGACAGCAATACAGTGCTCGGCTCCAAGAGTACTGCACTGACTTGGCAGAAACTATTTAAGAATCACTGCTACTCCTCCTCCTCCCTGATTACATCCCTTAGGAAAAAAATGTGATGACCCCTCATTTTTCCCTATTCAGCACATATTTGTGGTCTTTTATTTCATTAAACCTCAAACTGTTTTTGTTTCCTCTTTGCCTCACCTTCTTCCTTCATCGGGGTGGATGTTAGAGAGCATTCAAAGGGACAGGGAGACCCAAAAGGACAGATCAATTAGTTATTAACTAAGCAGTATCAAGTCACATCTCATGCCTCTCTATATTTAGTAACTTGTGTTGGTTTTTATCCGGTGGTCAGTCACTCAAATCAGTTCTATCCTTTTGTTTTTACAACAAAAAACTTGTACATTGCTGAGATCAGTCTTAAAGCCCTCTCTCTGTCAGGACACCCACTCCCTTACAGGTGTTACACGTACTGCTTTCTAGTCTGTTAAGAAAACCCCTCCCTACAGTGCCTTCATCTTAGGTACAATTCTGAAACAGATTCATTTTAGTTCCACATTGACATTCTAAGTTAATTGAGCTCTTTAGTTTTCACTTCTGCCCTGAAAATGTTCATTTCCTTTTCCAGACTCTCATTCCTGTTAACCATTTGTCAGTCTACAATGTCTATACTTTCACTGTTGCCTCAGACACTCAGGTTGGTGTCTTACTCCACCTTTGCTCATTATAAAGCACTTTCATGATGACTTTCCTTTTTATTCCTCTGCATTAAGACCTTTTGTTTGATCCAAACTCACTTACAAGGTCACAAAGTAAAGTTTCACAACAGTTTAAATGCTCCTGTGTCCTGCCTGCTCATGTCACTGTGTGAAGTAGTGACATGGTGGCCAGACAAAGACAATCATTGCTTATTTTCCTGCTGAGTTTGCTCTCAGCCAGCTGATCTCTTTAACCAGTCCCCTGCTCACACCACGTGTGCCAGTACAGGGGAAGGAACTGAGCATGGCTGGTCCAGGACTGATCCTATAGCTCCTGTTACCTCAGGTGTCATCATTTTTGTTCTCTGCTTGCTCTTACATCTTTCCTGAGCTGATTGTGCTTCAGTTCTGTTTGGAGTCTTCTCTGGAGCTTTGTTATTCTTGTGATTCTGGGTTTTTCCAGGGTGGTTGAGGTGTCTGATCTGCATATCTTTGCCATGCCCATTCCCATCCTTTCCTTATAGCAGGGGCAAAATGAAATATTGGGTCAGGACAGACCTGTCCTACACAAGTTGCTGTGCAGCAACAGATGCTAAAACTGTTTCATACTGCAACATGACTCAGACTTCAGTAACTCTACTGAGGGGAAAAAACTTTGTTTTACAATTTACTACCCCCTCCCACCCTGCCTTTGATGTGGACTTGTTTTCTACACCAGTGAAGCTCAATACACTGCAATCTGCCAAAAGCCATTTCTGAAAAGCTATGAATACATTTTGCAGACAGCAAGCCAAAGAAATCTACAACCTTGCGAGGGAGGCAGACAACAAAGGGATTGTCCTTCCCACCACTGATGATCAGCCCAACCTTTGAGACAAACAGCAGTAATGGCTTCAGAGCAAGAAATGAGCCCATACAGTGTCCAGGTATGAAGTCAGGACTGCTGTACTGAACTAAAAGTGCAGGTTATAAAGAATGTAATCAGCTCTGTAGGAATCTGGGCAGGATGCCATGGGTAACAGCTTTCCTTTTAGGAGGGACATTATAATGATGATGGGTATGACTCGGATAGTTGTGGTCATTAATAAACCCAATTAGACAAGAAGTCTCTTTTAATATTATCCAAAAAACAGCATTTTACCTCTACCCTCTTGCTATAATTTTGGCTTCTGGGAAAATCCAGTATTTATTTAACAAAGGCTTTGTTTCTTTTCTTCCCAAACCACACAATGGAAATATCTCTTTTTCTAAACTGCTGCTCAATTCACATTGTAACAGATACATAAAGATTATCTTTATGAAGAAACTATCTCCATATATCTGAAAGGGACTTTAATGCATCCTATACCTTTTTGAAAAATAGAAACCCCTCTTCCACAGCACAAGCTGTGGGAGTCAAGACTTTTTTAAAATTGGCAGGTATTTTGACATGTAGTTATTCTGGATAAGACAAAAAAAAATCAGGAGAAAACAAGACAGCTGAAAAATAACCTGAAGGTCCAGGAACATAATGGAATTCAAGTAGATGTTACATTTCTAAAACTTTTGTTGCACGTCAACATTTAAAATGTCAACAGTATAACAAAAATAAAGGAAATGTAAACAGTGAAATGTATTATGTTGTTTGGATCTTGGCAGCCACCTCCAATGAAATAATAGCAGGAAATTATAGAGGGAAAAAAATGGTGAAATCATTCTGTAGTCATTGGGTATTCTTGTGAGTCTTCTGTGTTGAGATAACACTTGGGTTTATTTGTATTATAGAATGAAAGATTGCTGTTATAATTGGAAACTGTTAAAGGTTTTGTAGCTCAGGCTAAAGGTTATCCAGGCTGCTGCAGCAGATATCCTAATTCTAACAAAAGATACACAGTAAGGACAGAACATTATAACTGCAAGAGTAATCTAAAAATATACATAGTGCAAGAATTCTGCCGTGCTAGGCACTTGTTAGACCTGATAAGAATTGTGGTTGCTGTTTTTCTCCCCAGTCCCTCAAATATGTGAAGTTGTATTGAAACTGAATCGTACCATTCTGAGGTTTCACATATGCTCCTGGGGGATCTTCTGTGCCCAAGCCTAAATTCTCTTAAGATATAACCTTCTGTAGAAGTGCTCTGATAGCAAATACAGTTAATGTGTCTTGTGTGAGTGTAACAGAGGGGTATTGATTCAGCTCAGAATGTGTTAGAGAGTGGGAATAGAGCCCACAGGTACCCAACCACATATGGTTACATTAATTGTCATAGTGCCTGGTAAGAGATCAAGAGGAATGTCACCCAGAGCTCTGTCAGGTAATCTGCTTGGTTGAAACTTTAGGAACATATGCAGCTGAAATCCAAACTGCTTTTAACATTGCAAACTACTTTTACTACCAGATTAGAGTTGTTGTTGTAGGACATAGTTTTGTGCATCTCCTAGCTTTTGGTGCATTTGTTCAACCCATCTTAAACCAATCTGTTCTGCTTATCTTAGAAAAAGCACCAAAATGTTCCACAGCCAGGACAGCTGGTGCTAGAAAGTGTAAGACCTAAAATGTGCACACATGCAACTTACCTCCTGGCAAGATGTAGCCAATGATGTACAGGCTATTACAAGTGCCACAGAGTTCACAGCCTGCTCACTGGATCAGGGTCACTTTTGAGAGGGTTATCTGCTGTTTGCCTGGAAAAATCAGCTATTTTAAACATCTAATTTTGTTCTTCACTGTAAATAAACAAGAGCTTGTTTCATCTCATCTTCTGTGCTTGTGTACACCAGAGCACCCCCCTGAGTCATGCAAACTCTGCCTGTCTGGTGCAGCCTGGAGGATCCACTAGGTGGGAAACTCCCTGGGTTTGGAGCTGAGGTGTAGTAAGGAATGGATCTCCACTATTGCTGTACTTAATAGCAGTGAGGCACTTCAGCCTCCCTAAACTAAGCCTATTTTGTCCAAAAGAAAGAGTCACATGTGTGGATGACATATCAACTGGGATTCAGGAGCACCTTGCACCTGCTATGAATACCCTGGCAGCTGCTGCAAGGGCTTTAGGGAATGTGAGTGGCTTTTGCTATTCAAGATGCTCTGAGGAGGATCAGAGCACAAGATGCAGCTTATTTTATTTTCTGCTTGTTTTTTTAGTTGGTTAAAATCCTTTTGTACTGTTCTGTACTGAGTATTGTAGGTGGCCTTGTAGTTCAGTAAATGCATCAGTTAATTCCATTCAGGATGCTTAACATCCAAGCTCATTCATATATTCATTTTTCCATATAACTTAAAACAGACTGTGATGATGATGTGTATTTTCACATTATAAGTGGTGATGTTTGTGTGATGTGCTTCCCCGTTATCCTGAGGTTATTGAAGTAGGATCATCAGCAACCCAAGCCATAGGTGCCTGTTTCAGTGAAGCAAAGCTCTCCCTCAGGGCAATATATGAATGGCCAGGGTGCAGCTGGACTCAAGTGTGATGGGAAGACTGGCAGGAGTCCTGGCCAGGTGCCTTCAGCACAACACTTGTGCTTCCATGTGAAGTCCTGCTACTCACTACCTATCCTTGATTTTGGCTGGAAGTTACGTGGTGAGCTTTGGGAGGAGGGGGAAGCTCAGTGTTGTAAACAAAACCCCAAAATGCCACAGACAAAGGACACTGTTAAATTAATTCATGATATCCCAATCTGTGCTTAAGAAATAGCAAAGGTGAAGCAAGGCTTGTGTCTCCAAGCAACTGTAAAGCCTTCGCTGTTGCCATGGGAGGTTTATCAGTGACGCAGTGGTTAAAATTGTCCTTTTCATATAATTGAAGGTTGTAGTAGGAAAAAGGGGTTTTTAGACAGAGAGCCTATTCCTGCAGAGTCAGCAAGGAACAGTCTGGAGCAATCACACACACAGACACATACAAAAGTCTGATCTAAATAAAAATGACAGAACCCAGCTATTTCCAAACTATAAATATGTGACCCTCCCGAGGCTCTGCTTTTGGTCCAATTTGTCCTGTCTCTATCAGGCTACACGTAACAAATGCAGTATTTGACTGAAAGGAGAATTCATCTGCTCTCTCCCAATTAATCTAATACAGCAGGAAGACTTGCTGTGTTTTACCAAGCAGACTTATAAAAGCAAATCCTCAAACACGTGTACTTAATTAATGATTTTCTCCTCCAGTACACACACAAAAAGGGATGCATTGTGGGTACCATCTGATGCTGAATACTGCATGGATATCTATTGCTGAATATATGCATGAATATGGCACTTACATGTGGCTTATGGTTCTGACAGACAGGGCTCTCTTGTAGCATTACAGATGTATGGATCAGTCTCAATTAGAGGAGGCCTGCAGTTTGAAAAGGAAAGAAAAAGAAAAAAAAGGCCAAGAAAAAAGAACAAATTCCTTGCATAATATTTGATTGATGATTAGATTTTAAATAAATTACACTGCCCTCTCACTTGAAGAGTAAAATGCTTCAGAATGTTCCAAAGAGCAGATGCCCAACAAACATCTTTGTGCAGGAAAAGGAAATAATCCTTAAACATCCTGCAGCAAACGTGACTGATTGAGCTTCCTTTTCCCTCTGCCTGTTGCGTTTCCCTTCTTTGCACAGACAGGATCTAACCAGATTTGCAGGGTATGAACTGCAGGTTACTTTCAAATTCATAACTATGAAATGGTTCGTTTAGCAGGACAAAGGCCAAGCCGACAGACACCCTTTTTCCAGCTCAGCATGTGCATAGCAATGGGAGGGTGGCAAGGAGCTTTTGTTAATCTCAATCGAGCTGGCAAGAACGCTGCAAAATGAAGGCTTTGAAGATGTTTTTTCTTCATTTTTAAAGCAACAGTTTGTTAGAAAAGCTTGAAAATCTTGAAAAAAATAATCTGCGAAATATTGAAAGTCCTCCCTGGCAGTCATTTAGGCAAATTTCTCCACTGACAATTAGTCTGGATAGTTTTCCTTTACCAGTCATTTTTTTGCAGGTTCTGTTCTGCTGCATTTGTGAAAATGTTTTTCCACAGCCTGAATACACTTAAAAAAAAAAAAAAAAAAAAGGTTGGCAGAAAAGATTTGGGAAGTGGTCAGGTTGGGGCTGCTCCAAGCAGAAGCAGGATTTTTTTCTGTTTAGTTTAAACATGTAGGAACTGAAAGCTTAAAAACCTTCATGCTTAGAGCTGTTCTCAAAATAGCTGGGGCTCACACTCTACTTCCTAATGTGCTCACATCACAAGACCAACTGCTGCTACTTGCTCTCTTTTGTTTGAGGCTTCTGTGGAGGGCTGAGATGTTGCCTGCTCTGCAAGGGAGCAGTCCTTCCTTCTGCCCCAGAGCTGACCCAGCTCTCCCCTCCCAAGGTAGCCCAGGTCAAGGTTGCCCCTTGGGCACTGATCTCACACCCTGCCTTTCTGAGCCCAAACAATCCAGTGCCTTTCAGAAAAAACAGCAACCCTGCTCAGGAATTGGTTTACATGGTTTTATTTTTATGCGAAAACATAAATACAAAATAAAAATAGTAAACAAGTGCTTTAGATTTATCTTTCCATTGGGATGAGGTTCAGGCCTGATCCTGAGCACTTCCACGCTTTTAAGGTCAGGACAAGGTCTTTGCTCTTAGAAAACGAATCATAGTGAAAACCAACACAGGCTTCTACCCCGAAGCCAGTGACATCACTAACAGTGCTCTCTTGGGTTATCTTTTAAAGCACAACAACAACTAAGAAGGATGAGATTAAATATAAAAATATTTTTAAAAATGGGCTCCACTTCCTGCAAGTATTGTTGGGTGCTGCCCGGCTGACCTCAGCAAAGTCTTGTTACATCAGCAGTGAGTTATGGTTTTGGTAGGATGATGTGTTTAGTAGAACATGCACAGTTAGCACTGGCTTCTTCCAAGAGGTCTGGTTGTGTAATTGTTTCAGATTTTGGTTATAAGAGGATCCAGTCCTACTTTATCTCAAGAAATTTGGCTTTTTAAAAAAGATTCCCTTCTAAGGTGTGGGTTTCCCTCCCTCTCCCAAAGGCACCAGCTTTGATTTGATTTGGAATGCTAGTGCTGCACTGTCCAGGAAGGTTTCATCTTCTGGTCAGACCCTAAATTCTGCAGTACTTCTGAAGGCTCGACAGCAGAGGGTTACAGGAATGCCTGTCAGTGGGGGTTTAGTTCTTCAACTTGAGACAAAAAAATGAGGTCCAGGATTTGGATCATCATCTGTGGACTCATTTGCTGGACACCAGAGAGCTGAGCAGGAGCATAGTGTGTCTGTGGGCCGAGTGACAAATACTGTTGGACATTCTCATTTAAAAAAACAACTCATGAAGTCATCATGAACCAAATAAAGGCATCAAACCACATAAAAAGCAACATTGGTAGATTTCTTACAAAATATATGCATTTAAATACATTTTTTACAAGGTTACACTGTTTTAAAAAAGTTGCAACGATGAAACATGAAATATTTAATTCTTGTACCAAAACTACAAATATCACATCGTAACAACATTACAGCTTTTATTTAAATGCAGAATGTATTAAAACTGCACCTCTTTATAGAACAAAACTAGTTGTTGACACATTGCTCTGGTTTTATATTCTCTGATAGGTCAAACCCTGCTATTTATGTATTTAAAAACCAAAAGCAGTTACCTTTAAAAGGGCAAATCATGCTCAATATTCAACATTTAAATTTCCAGGGGGAAGACTTTAGTCTCTCATTCTGGTCTGTGAACAGGTTGATACCCTCAGGGTTTTAAGTTTGCTAAGCAAAGCAAGAACACAGTTGTGGGTCTGCGACACATTTACATCAATTATGGTTAGTCCATAAGTCTTGGAGAAACTGTACTCTTACAGAAAACTGTAAGAGTTAATGCTCAGGTTGGACGTGCACTGTATTGCTACATGATTGTGAGGGACCCATGAGGTTGTAGCACTGTGCTCTGAGGAATATAAACAGCACATCTCCTTGCTAACTCTTGGCAGAAATCTTCTTATGGCAATACAGATGCTGCCACAGTCAGTAGCAGAATCCTGTGTTGATTTACAATTAATTTATTTGGAGGAGTATCATACCATCCCCTTATCCCTTCCCTTGAAAAACATTTGTCTCTGCAGTGTGAAATAGGAAAGTGTAAGCTGATATTCCAGGCTGTGACAAAGTTCAGCAGGAATTGAGCTCAGAAAATGGGAGTTATCCTGCCTGAAGCATCTTCCTTCCAATCTACAGAGTGTTACCAGGGCAATGCAGAGGAGCTGAGAGCTGTGAGAGCCAGGAGTCCACATCTCCTGGTCAGCTGGCACAAAGTCCCAGTCAAGATATTTCTGGTAAATTCTTCTAGTAATTTTTTTCTTGATTTGGTAAATGAAGGAAAGCACGTGTTAACAAAATCATGGTGGGGGGCCAACGAAGTACATGTCCAACTGAACACACAATTCAAAATTGGCAGCAAGTAGGGCTTGGCAAGAAGGCCACAAAAGCATCATCCTCCCCAACCATCAGTATCTGGGACGATCTCTCTGTTTCCAGTCTCCTGTAGTGCTGATGAGAGGAGCAGAGGGCCTGCTGGAGCCAGGGCATACAGTGATATCCCAGACCTCTGAATGTAGGCCTCAGATAATTCTGGCAATGAGTTCATATTGAAGTAAAAACAGAGCATAAGCTGATGAAGGTGAAAGGATGAAGAACCTCAAGGGGCAACCTAGTGTAGTCTGGTTTGTACTCCACTAAAGGACAGCAACTACCCAGAACCTCTTTCAAGATCTCAAAGACATACAGACTAATGAATTTCACTGAGGGACTGAAACAACTGAAGAAAGTCAAATACCTCTCTCCAAACAGTTACTGCCTGTAGGATTAAGGACCACGGTTAATGTCACTCTTTGAACTTTAAATGCCCAAATAGAAGATCAAAAACCCCCAAATCAGTGAAAGTCCCAGCGGGATCTGCCAGATGCAGGCTTTCGGGAGAGAGAACCAAGATGGGAAGCTCCTCCTCGGCAATTGTGCACACCCGACGCCCGGTCCCACCAGCCAGGCTGTGCCCCGAGAGGCACCGGCAGCGAGAGCGGGCGGTAAAGTACTCACGAGTCTCTCGGTAACGCCGGGGAAGGGCCGGGAGCTGCTGAGGGAGCCGAGCGGGCGGGCGGCGGAGCCCGGACGGGGAGTCCCGGTAGATGCCCCCGCGGCTGGCCCGGGCTCCGCGGTTCGCCCGGGAGGGGAGACGCTGGTTCGGCTGCGCCCGGGACCGCCGCCGGTCAGTACCGGGGCCCCGGCGGCACAGAGCGCGGCGCTGCCCTGCCCAGGGCCGCCGCTCCACGGGGGGCCCCGACAAGAAGAGCCTCCAGGCAGGGGAGCGCTGGAGCTCCCGCAGCCGCTCCCGGCCCGCAGCCGTCTGTCCGTGCCCCCGCGGGGCCGCGGAGCGGGGCAGCCCCGGCTCAGACGTAGTTCTTCTTGTCGTACTCGCCGTTGGACGTGGGCCGCCGCGGCGCCGAGTACTTGACGGGGAAGGAGGTCTCGTCGCGCTGGTAGCAGGAGCAGCAGCAGATGAGGCAGCCCCCGAAGAGCAGCAGGGCTGTGGCCGCCCAGCCGATGTAGAGCGCGGCCCCCATCTCCCGCTTCTTGGACGGCGGCACGGTGGGGTCGTAGAAGTCGCTGATGACGATGTTGGCGAACCAGCAGAGCGGGACGAGGACTAAGACCCCGCAGAGGATATAGATGGCTCCGCCGGCGATCACGATGCGGGACTTCATCTTGCCGGGCCGGATGCAGTTGGTGCACTGAGCGCCCACCACGGTCACCATCAGCGCCACCAGCCCCAGCAGCGCCACGATGACAGTGAGCGCCCGGCCTGCCTGCACCTCGGGCGGCAGCGCCAGGATGGAGTCGTACACCTTGCACTGCATCTGCCCCGTGCTCTGCACCACGCAGTTCATCCACAGCCCTTCCCAGATGGTCTGCGCCACCACGATGTTCACGTCGATGAAGGCCGACACCTGCCACATGGGCAGCCCGCAGGCCAGGATCACCCCCACCCAGCCCAGGATGCCCAGCCCCAGCCCCAAAATCTCCACCGCCGCCGAAGTCATGATGCTGCTGCCCCACGGGCTCTGCAGGGAGGAGGCGCGGCGGGTNGTCGGGGCAGGGGCAGGGGCCGGGGGTGGGCGTGCGGGGCTCCCTCCTGTTCGGGGGGTCCCGCTGGAGCTGGGGAAACGTCCGGCACTCTGCTTCGGAGGAGCTCGCAGGGACGCTGCCCGCTGCCAGTTAAGCGTGGGGCTGGAGGCATCTGGTCTGGGATTTCGGCTGCTTAAATTCTTTAGCGCCGTTATCTGTGGATTTCCTATTGAGCGATAAAGTCCACAGCCAGACCTTCGGAGAGGTCTTGCCCAGTACAAACACTCAGCAGTGGGGAAGTCCCGGTTATCGGAGTCTAATTGATTATTTCCCAGAACACTGAGTGTACTGGATGACCTGCACCATTCTCTCCCGCACACTGTGACAGGCAAAAGTTTAGAAAGCACCACCAAATTCGTAGGAACCACTCTGAAAATAGAAGAGCTTTGAATACGGGATCTGCATGTCACTTCTTAGTACCTGTATATAGATTCTTAGTTTGGTCCAGGAAAAATAATTGCTCTTATCTTACTCCAGGAGTGAAAGTCTGTTTGTTCTGATACTGGAGCCAAGAGCAAAGCATACTATTGAAATATATCACTATGAAGATTCCAAATTTGAGCTTGCTGTTTTAATTATTTGAGTACATTTTGAATCTTTATGGTATGTTAATGAGTTATGTGTCTTTACAAGAGGTTTCGTCGTCAGGCCGTGCAGACGTTATAATTGCTATGGTCTCTTCATGGACCGCTGCTGTTTTGTTCTTGCAAAAGAGCCTTGGTTGGATCCCTGCAGGCAACAGCAGCTCAGAGCCCCCCGGCTGGCAGATGCAGGAGTGTTTGTGCTGTGAACACTGCTGTTACAGTCCCTTAGAAAGAGAACAGACCTCACCAGCTGCCTCACGGCACTCACAAGGAGTTGTGGCCCTGTGACTTTCCACCGGATGCCCTGAGAAAGGCTTGTTTTGATTTAAACTGGAATTCTTTAGGATCATCCTAAGTGAGTTCAAATGTTTTAGAAAAAAATTGAAAGTTACATTCACCGTGACTTTTGAATTGGTTCGGCTGGACCTAGTTTCAGTTGTATGTTGGTTGGTAGGACTCAGTTTCAGTTAGCCCAAAGAATCCTTCTAGCATAGAGCAGAGCACAGAGTTGAAAATGAGACATTTCCTTCCCCTGTAAGTGGTTTTCTCTGCTGTACAGTAATTTACAGCATGTACTGTGGCATTCAGAGATTTGTGATGGAAGTCTTAAGACTGATATGAATGCAGAACAAATGGAGAAGTCCTTGTGTGAAGCAGAAGCAGCAGAAGAAAGGAAAGCAGAGGTTACAGGAATCACATGGACTGACAGCTGAGGATGTGACTGCTGTGGTAACACGGAGCCATGCCCTGCGTACATCCTGACTGCTGACTCTTCTGCAGAAGACCCTGGCACAGTAACAGGAGGATGACAGTAAGGTCACAGTACACTGGATGTGGCCTTTCACTTCTTCTTTTTTCCAACCAAGAGACAATCTTTAGCAACAAAACACCCAAAAAAGGGAAACAAAAGAACATCAGCAGCTTATGGACCATCATGGTGGAGGACATGCTGACATATGACGACTGCAGCCTTCCATTGATTATCTCTCCTTGAGGAGCTGTAAACATTCCTAGCATGGAAAATGTCTTCCTAACAAAGACTGCCTGCTAAACGGAGTTCAGAGGATTTATCTCCCCTTCCAGCTGTATATGAAATACATACAGTTTACTTCAATTATTCAAAACTGCAAATTCCAGTATGCAAGTCCAGGAGGAATGTGTGACTGGGGGTGTGCAGTCTGTCAAACTAAGGCTGCTTACAATCACTCAGAAAAGTCCCTGGTGTCAGGGAAAGGAGAATGTGCAAAGGAACCATCCACAGAGACAGAGATATCTCAGAAGACAGACTCAAACTGAATAGCATCTGTACTTTCGATGATAATAACAATTATATAGAAAACAGCACAGAAGAACGATTAAGAAAGGGGGGAGAAATGCCAGTTATCTTAGCCCATAAGCACAGGAAAGCCCCACCCTTGCCACTTGCCCGGGAGCACGGAACTCTGAATTTCCTCCGATAAACGGCCTGTGCCGACTGGGAGGCACTAACGGGGCCAGCGCAGCTGCCCAGGTCTTTGGGCTGAGAAGGGAAACCAGCACATGGCTTGTTTTACCTCTACAGCCCTCACTCCACCTTCCCTTGCTACCTGTAACCCAGCAACTGATTCCTACAAATCACTTAATCCAACGCAATTATTTCTCTGGGGAAATGCATGCTTAATAATCACAGGGCAACTGAACCTTTCTGCTTAGAGGCATTTCCATTCCTGGTATTTCACCTTTGCCTGTTTGTTTCTTTTCTTTACCTCAGATATGAGCTTTTATCCTGGCAACTGGCAGCAACCTCTATTTTTAATTACTCTATTCTCTGATCCTAAAAGTCTGTTGCTCGAACTACCTTTAGTGAGCCAATCCATTCAAGGTGCTCACAGGTCTGCTTGCTTGACTTGCTGGGAGTCTTGAGGACCCCATCAGCTTCAGCACATTATGGTTTCTGATGGGTGTTAATGTCACAACACTGGAAATCAAACTCCCAGAAATGAAAAGGTTCTATTTTCTTGAAAGGAAACACAAATCAACGTGATGTTTTACTTGGCATGTTAAGTAAACAAAATCTCTACTTGTAAGTTACATCCTTGCTGGAAAAGTCTGTATTCCTTTAAACTCAAAGGCACAATGTTCTTGCAGCAAAGTAACTCTAACAAATGACCATTCATGCCATTACATCTATTTCTGCACCACTATGTATTAATTACATTATTCTAGGGGGATGTGTAGGGGGGGCTTTACAGCTCGTGAAAATGGGCGGAAGTGGTATTCAAGCTGAGAACAATTGCACAGGAGCTATACTATAGCAGAGGGGCTTTGGGATTAGAGGTGATTGTGTTTTTGCTCTTTTCCTGACATAATCAGGACAAATAACAGGCATAGAGTTACTGGGAGGGCTGCTGAGGGGGGTCCAGGCTCTCACCAGCATTGCTTGTCCTGGTATATGAACCCTGTCCCATGGCACAGATCTGCCCTCCAAGTCTTGCCAGCACTGTGCTCAGCCCCAAAGCATCCCACCAGCAACGTTTGCATAGATTTACCTCTGGGCACCTGAAATGTGGTCTGGAATGCACACTTTTAAAACTTGTGGAGTGCCCCCTTGTCTAAGTGTTTCTGCTCTTTCTCATTCCTAAAATGTTAAGCAATTGGAAGATAGAGAGGCAAATGATATTTAGGATCACTCTTACACACAAACCTAGTATTGTGTGTGTGAATAAGATGGAGTATGAGTCAAAAGATTAATTAAAAGCCCAGTGATCTCGAGACAGCTTACCATAACTTTTGGATCAGACATAAGCAAAGGTGAAGAATTAGGAATCCTATTAGAGATTGATCTTGTGCCATATTTTGTATTCTAATTAGTGCTGAAATAAAGGCAAGGAGATTTACAAATACAGAGTGGTTAGGCAAGAGATTTAGTTGGAGTTGGAGTGCACATTCCACAGTAAGACAGGGCTCCAGGAAGTTCTTGCATGCCAGCAGTGCCAATGTGTCTTCAGACCAGTGTGACACATTGGAAGACTGGCATGTAGGAATGAGTCCTTGTCAAATGAGCAGGTTATGACAAAATGAAAGTGCACAATTTCACCATAGGAATTATTTAAAGATCATTTATTTTGGAAACAAGCTGAAGTGGCTAACATTAAATTGTTACTTCCTTTCCGAGATCATCTTTTGAGAAAAGAGAAACAATGATTTCAAAGCCAGACCAGAATTTTGTAAGAGGAACCAGTAGTGCTCAATGACTGGTGCTGATGATATAGACACCAACACTTTTTTTAGTACAAGTGTTGCTACTGTTGTCCAGGATTGAGAAGTGAATGCCCACGCTGCTGTCCCCCCTCAGTGGGGATGTGACAAAACTCAGGTAAAATAAAGCATATGTATAGTTGGAAAAGTAGTGGAAGAGTTTATAAATCTGCTTCCAGCCTTCATGTATTTGCTGTAGATCCTTTTCCAAACACAGCTGCCCTAGCCCTCTATCAGTCTCTGTGTTTTACACACACACACTGTGCCTGGAGGCAACCAGGGGCCATGGGCTGGCTGGGCTACACATGGAGGGAATACTGAGACAGTGCTACAGTGAGGAAATTAATTATGTTTAACCATCATTAGAACTAAGTTCCACATCTCCCTGCTTGAATTGCTCTACACACAAACTTCTTGATGAGCATTCGAAGCCTCCTGATATTGGAGGCTTCCTGTCTCTGTGTCTTAATAAAGCACATCCTGATGGGAACATATCCAGTTGCCCCTGTCAGGATCAGTACTGGTGAGCTGTGCACCCACCTCTTCAGTACCTTGTTCTGAATTTGGCTTTCCAAAATTTGGCAGTGTCACTGCATAGCCATAACCCTGTGTTAACAGTATTCCAGGACAGTTAATAAAGTGAATGGCAGCCCCTTCCCAAAGTTTAGAATGCCACATCTGCAGGTGAGCACATGAAGTTTGAACATCCCCCTCATCAAAAGATCACACTAAACATATGCTTAGGCCATGCCACTTCAGGTACTTCTCTTTAATACCATGGGCAGATCTTGAGAATGTGTTAAAGCCTGGATAGGCAAGGCAGAGGGGAAGCTATAGGAAATACACATTGTTTTATTCCTAGCAGTCCATCCTAAGTCATATTTCCTTCAGAAGAACTGTAGTTTAATTTTTAACTCTTCCAGAGTTAGTCTCCTTCCACAGATTGTGGTGTAACCTGGTTCCTGGTAGGTCACTTTCCCATGATACTCTTGGGAAATCACATCATGAGTGACATACAGATGTCGGTCTGTAAACAGGGTTAGCAAGGATAAATGCCATTGTTTCAAATACACATTGCAAGTGTTGAAAGGAATTAGTAAAGACATGACCATGAAGTTACTGAAAACTATGCAGGGTTATTGATGGGAAGTGTACTACATTCATCTGGTGTCCCAGGAAATCTGAATTCCTGGGAATACCTGAAATGTTTGGGACACTTCCTCTGATTGTGAGAGTGATTAATTCTCAGCAGTACTGTCCCTATTCTTAACAAGTCATGTCTGAGACAAGCCCTATTCCTGGGAATAACGTGCATCTGTCTCGTCAATCATGATTTCCTTCTAGAAAGCAAAAGTGATTACCAGTAAGAGGAAAGTGAGGCTGTTAGTGGTGAAAATATGCAAAAGGTCTCTTATACTGCAGGGTATTTGTGGGTTCTTTTTATTGCTCCTCCACTGCTATAAGCAGCACCTTGAAAAGGAAGGCTTGTACATGATTGTAAATGCAAAACTCCACTTCTGTCCCTCTGAGACTGCTGTAATTCAAACACAATTTTCATTTCCTGTAGGGTGTCACTAAAAATGAGGTTTGGGGTTTTTTTTGCAGCAAAGGAAAATACTTATCTATTGCAGATTTTCTTATGGATTTCTAAACAACTTGTAAAGTAGCTTGTGTCAACAAATCCTGGTGCATCTGCAGATAGTGGCTTCCTGACTGTGCCCTGCCAGAACTCCAGCTCTGAGCTGAGGATTTCAAAAGGGATCAGCAGTGAAACCAGCTTTCCATGGACCTGATATTTCTGATTCCTGATGCAGCATGTCTGCAAAATCACAGAAAATCTGAGATGATAGGATGGTTCTCCCTGCTAGTGTTTCCCTAGATTAAGCCCTACACAGAAGAGTATTTTGATCAAATCAGCAGTTTACCAAATAATAGCAGACAATGGGAAGTTGGCCCTTAGAATTCTCTTTATTGGCACACCCAAATCCAAAAAATTAATCCAAGGAATATCTAAATTATGGTATCTGACATTCATACTAATTACATTCAGAGTATTTTTTTCTCTGGTGATCCTTTAAAAGAGGATGTCACCCACAGGGTGCAGCTTTTGCATATTTATGGCTAATGGACTTGGAGCCATGTACTGTAATTTTGCAAATATTGTGAATCAAACACAATCTGAAATCTTATGGAAATTAAAAGAATTTATGCACAGGTTGAGGGTTGTTTAATCAGAACTTGAGTAATTTTATCTCTAGGGAGTATTGAGAGAATTCAAGATCTCAAGGTCTTACAGTAGTGGGCCAATATTTCCATGATACCAAGGAACCTGGACTTGTTCTATCTATTAAAACTCAATTTAGTTTTCAGTGATACAGTTTTATTTATTTTATTATAATTGGTAACACATCACTTTCTCTGGGTAGGACCAGAACAAAGGACAACATACTGTCTTAAGCTGAATGGAAGAGGTATTTCTAACTTGCTAATTTGTGACTCCACACAAAGCTAAGATTTGAATTCAAGGAAGGACTCTGTGCCTTTGGTCACGTAAATCTAAATGTGTCAGGAACATTTATGAAAGGCATTGGAACTTTCAGAAATAATAATTCTGGGAATGAGTGATTCAGAGTCAGACTGCCATTCACAGCATGAACATTTCTAGACTATTTAACCATTTAGTAGGAATAGTCCTCAATACAGCAATTTCTCCTGTTTGCACCTCTGCTAATTCCAGTGTGAGAAATAACAAACATACATGACGTGTTTTGTGGGCCTGCATTTGCTGCAGATGTCTGCAATTCTCAGCATTTTTCAGTCACACCCAGTTGTGTGACCCAAACAGTTCCAGTTGTGCTGCTTGGACTCCCTAAGAACTGTAGTTTCATAACAAGTCTCATAACAGATTTCCAAAATAACAAAAGTACATTTTCTCCAAGTGCATAATGCACTGTAACACTCCTTGTCACAGGATGCTCTTCAGTGCCAGAAGCTGAGATGGCTTCAAAAAGCAAGAAGAAAAATTCATGGAAGGGAGACCTACCAAGATAAAACTTCTGGCTCAGGAAGCTGCTGAGCTCCAGATTGCAGGAAGCTGGGAGGATACACAGGCACGGGACTACTTTTATCTTTTCCTAAGCATCTGCTGCTGGGCACTGCAGAGCAGAGCACTGCCTAGAACTGACCTCTGCTCTTTCCCCAGGTGCCCTTCCTTATGTCACTTTCTGGCATAATGGGACTTTTTTTGGAGGCTTGTGACTTCCCTGAACATTTTGTGTGACAGTTGGTCAGTGATCTGATTCAGCCATGACTTGGGAAGATGACTGGTTTGCCTCAGGAATGAGTGGTTTGAAATTTCTGCAGGCTGTTTCACCCATTGCACTAAATCCTGCCAAAGGAAAGGAGTGACAGGCATGGGAAAGCATAACTTCCACTTGGCTCTGTGTTGATGGCAATCTGTAGTTTGGCCTCCTGTGTTCTGATATCTTATAATTTCTTCAAATGCTAGATAGTTATTTGTAACAGAAGTGCATGTGTGTAAAATATTGTGTCCATCACAGTGTTTTCTTTTAGTGAAAGAAAGAAAAAATGCCAGAGTTTTTCCTTTGGTGATGGTATGAGACACCTATATGGAAATCCACGAAATAATTAAAAAACCTCCTTCATTTCCAAAGAAAATTGCAATGCCACCTTTTAACTCCTACAAAAAGGTGGAGTGTAGCAGAACTTCATGTTACAGCATTATACTTTGTCCTAGGAAATGGAACTTGGTTGCACTTTCATTGGCTTTTATCTTGCTCTTACTCAGGCCACACCAGTGCTCAGTCCATAATATGAGCACAATGTAGATCAGCAAAAAATGCCAGTCTGCCTTCAGCCACATTTGTTTCACTTCCACATTTTCCTGTTGCGAGCTGCAACCCTGTTTGCCTTATGGATGGAAACACAGACAAAACAGGAACATGCTTCTTGGTATTCAGCATTGTAAGTCAAAAGATTTGCTCTGGGTCACACACACAAACTGTGTGGGTGGATTCCCAGGGACTTTCCCGGGCACAGTTCTTGCTGCTGGAAGGTTTTGGAAAAAGCCTTCCCTGAACTTCTGCTGACAGTCTTAGTTTAGATAGTGTTGCATCGAGCGTTTGAGCTTTGCAACAGTTTCTCCAGTAGAAAGTGATCTGTTTCTGGAATCTGCCCGTAGGTACCACTTGCACTCCGGGTTTGTCCTCTGCAGTCCCTGGAACCTCTGGGAACTCGGGATCCCACTGGAACCTCCGGGAACTCGGGATCCCACTGGAACCTCCGGGAACTCGGGATCCCACTGGAATCCGGGAACTCGGGATCCCACTGGAACCTCCGGGAACTCGGGATCCCCACTGTCCCTCAGCGATGCACCAGCCAAGGCAGGGAACACCACTCCACCCTAGGGAAAGCTGTCAGGAAAGAGAATAGTGTAAGTAAAACACGTACATCGGGTTTTTTTTTCCCACAACGTTTGGGAGAGAAATGTGCTCCATGTGTGAACGAGCAGCTGGAACCCAAACAGGCTGATGTCACCCACGGCACCAGCGGCGAACAGCACAACGCTCGGCCTGGATTTCCCCCTGGCTACCACGCCAAGAAGGTTTAGGAGTTACTGCTAAAACGCGCGGCAGGTGGAAGCAACCTCAAAGCCCGGCGGTTTTTGGGTAGAAAACAGAAAATAGAGAACAACCATTCTCGCCCGGAGGCCGCCGTGGGCGGGGCGGGCGGGGGCCGCTCTGTCCCTCCTCTCGCTGCTCCCGCGGGCCGGGCCCGGACCATAGAGTGGCGCGGGGTAGGCGGGCGCTCGGCCGCGGTGGCGTGTGGGATACGGGAGGGCTGCGGGCGGATCGCGGCGGGAGCGGCGGAGCGGCCGCGGCCTGAGGTGAGCGCCGGGCA
>VXBA01000861.1:3080234-3165311 GCA_013399895.1 Serilophus lunatus | reverse complement strand
TCGGGGTTCGTGTCCGAGCACGGCGGGGGCGCCCCCGGGAGCGGGCCGGGGCCGGGGCCGGGGCCGGGGCGCAGAGGCCGGAGCTGGAGCAGGAAGCGCCGTGTCCGTGGGGCATTCCTGGGATGCTTTCGGAGCAGCGGGAGCGGGGTGGGAGACAGGCCCGACCCGGGCTTTACCTGGGGTGCTGTTTTTTGGTTTTTATTTTTTTAATCTTTAATTATGGCTCACGCGCAGCTCAGAGACTTCACGGTATCACGGGATTTAGGCGTGATTTAAAATACGAACTTATCGGTTTGCCGGTGTGGACAGAATTGTCCTGTTTTCTGATAAGTGGTTGTGGCGGATACGTTTAGCTTTTTAATTAAAAAAACACACAAAACCTTGCTTTTCACGTTTCCAGGTCTGTTCGACTGCTTTTTTGACACGGTAACTCTGCAAAAATACAGTTAAAAGCTGCTCGTGTAGGAACAACATTGCCCCTAAAACTGACCAATAATGAGGATGGTGCCACTGCCTCCTTTGGACTTTTAAAGTGATTGTATTCGTTGAAAGAACAGTAAGAATGGAAATTGTTTAGAGTAACGTGTTAGCGTTTTAATGGAACTTTTAATAAAGTATTGAGGGTTAGAGCTTTAGATTCATCCATTGCTTTTTCTTGACCTTTTAGGAACAGTGCTCATACAGGTGGTTCTCTCTCAGCTGCTTGGTCCTTTCTGCTTTTGCTGTGCTGTGAAGTCACAGGCATTCCAAGTTTTGGTGCATTCCCAGGAAAAATCATTGTGGAGTGTCCTTGGTTCAAATCCCCTCCCAGAGTGAAATCTGCAGGACCTGTGAGCCCTGAGCAGAGTCCTCCTCAGAGTGGGCTCTGCAGAGGCCACAGCTGGGCTGCTGCATTTGCTGTGAATTCTGCATTTGGGGGAAGTGATGCACTCATCGTGCTGAGGGAGAGTAATGCAGAATTGTTAATGTTTAAAAGAGAATCCCTGTTCCTAATGAGGAAAATGAAATCATCTGGGGTAGTTGATACAGGAGGAGCAGTGGGAGGGAGTTTCCCAGTGCAGAGATGAGGATGTGCTGGGAACAAAGCATGGCACAGGGAACAGGCTCTGCTGGACACACTGGTTTGAGAGAATTCAGTGATTCACACAACTTGGAATGAGTAAGCTACCAAAAAAAAAATAAAGTTAACTACTTTGTGTTTGTGTATCCAGTTTGGAATGCAGTGAGGAAATTTGTAATTTTCACATAACTTCTTTGTTTCTCTGCCTGCAAAACGCTTGGCAAAGTTATATTTGTTTTTTTTTTTTTTTTTTAATTGTTACTTGACTCTGACATTTCATTCTGGGGTTTTGTAACTGTTGTTTTACTGACATATTCTTGGTGTTTGTCTTCTTTAAGTCTGAAAAGTGACTTCAGAATGCTGGTGTTGATGAGACCATTTCCAGCACTGGGAAACCTACGAAGTCTTTATTGCTTTCTGTTCCATATTATGTTATTAAATACTTTTAAAAATTATCAGTTATTTAATCTCAGATGGAAAGAAAGAAGCCTCACTTGAGAACCAGGAGGGCTCCTTTGCTTGTAAAGACAGTTGTAAGGTCACTCTAAAGTGGTGATTTTCAGATGTTGTTTGATTATCCTTATATGGGAACACCCTTTGTCTGTGTTTCATGGGGCTCTCTTTGTGCTGGCTCCTATTAAGAAGCTCCCAGTCAGCCTGTTCCTTGCAGTTTACTTCTTGCATCCTGACAGGAACAAAGGAAATGACCCATTTTCCTTCCCCTTTCTTTCTTTCTTTCTTTTTTTCTTTCTCACCGGAATTCTGTTCCTAGCAAAGAGGGAGGGATGGCACGTTCCAGGCCTCTGTAGAGGAGGCAGCTGAACTTGGTGGGAGTTTGCTCCCTTCCATCGCCAGATGTCATGTTGTTAGGGTAGGAATTTGTTGGGATATGAAATGAAACCTTGCAACATTATCCACGGTTCAAAACCAGATCTGGACGTTCCTATCCTGTAGCACAATGTCCTTTTTCTCTGCTAGGCCCAGAGTTATTCACAGGGAAAGTTGTGTGGCTCTTTGCAAGTTACTGCAATTGTATCTCGTCTATTCCTTACTCTTTGAACTGTTGTGTGTGTGCTGTTTGCTTGTCTCATACTGATTGAAAATCTTAAGAAAACAGAACAGGCTTGGTTTGCTCTGATTTTGCCTTATTTTTTCTATACATTTTATTCTGGGAAATTTATGAGAAATTAAATATTATGCTTTCCAGTTGTAGGACTGCCCAGAGTGTTGTCAGAGGCCCAACTTCATATTATTTGGATGTTTGGCTCAGCTGTGTGCAGAGCTCTGCATTTCAGGGGTCACTGATGTGGAGTGTGGGCTGGTTCAGCACCAAGGTCTCCCTGGCAGCAGTCCTGTGCTCACTGGGGTTTGGTGCTGTAAGAAGATTGAACATATGGCACTGTGCTAATTCTAAGGTTTTGCTTTGCACTGTGTGGTGAAGCTTCGGGAGGACACACATGGTCAGCTAGGGAAGTTGTTTGGTGGAATGATTTTCGAGGAAGCCTCATGAGGGCAGTGTTAGGAGTTACAAAGTGTGTCCTGGCTGAGTAACTGAGCTCCCAAATGAACCTCGGTGCCTAAGTATTGTGGAACAGCAGCTGGTTTTTCAGAGAGGGTTTATTGTCTGTTGGTGGTGTTGTTGAGGTAACTTTTAGTTAGAATATTTCTGTTTTAAAAAATGCAGTGGGAAATGACCTACTGGAGGCCTGTGACTCAGATGTGATCAGAGCAGCTGTGCTGCAGCTTGGGCTACAACCTTTTGGTCAAAGGAAGACACAAGGTGAACCTGGATTTCTTTCCAAGAAACAGGTTTTGTAAGTCATGTTTGTGGAACTAATTATTGTAAATTGAGCTTTTTATGAGAGAACGACGACAATTTTGACCCTTCTGCTTCTTAATCAGGTAACTTGGGTAATGCCAATGGATGTAACTGTGCTGTCAGTTTAAAGCAGAAGTAGTTTGAGAATTTGCCATATATATTGAAACCTGAATTGTTCCCCCTTCCATCTATAGACAGCTGGTTTGGGTGGCTTCTCATCTGGCATCACTGTGAGAAATGGGTCATCAGCACTCAGTGACTGTGAACTTTTCTAAACTCTTGAATTATGTTATTGATTTTATAGACAATGTGACAGCAGAGGCTTCCAAACTTAGAAACAAGATGTGGACAGAGCAATGAATTACTTCTGTCAGTGAGACTGTGACTGTCTTGAAAGATGTGGATTCTGGGATGAGCCCTTGCATATTGGTTAAATCCAAATAAGCTCTGTTTCTTCAAAACTGTTCTTAAAGGATGCTTCCTGGACTATTTTGAGGAGTACCCAGTTAGAGGCTGTCAGAAGATGATTAGGGTCAGGACCTCCCTATTTGCCAGGCAATTGATGCATTAGGCTGTTACTAGCAAACAAAGGAGCTGGCTATGGGGAAAAAGTAGTTGGGGGAGAAAAGACTTTGTTGGCTTACAGGGTGGCTGGGGTCTGCCCAGCTGCCAGGACTTTAAATGCCTGCTGCAGGACAAATGAAATGCCTTGGGAAGTGAAGACATATTTTCTTTAAAACTCCAAGTAGCAATTATGCTAACTTTGACTTTCCCTTCAGTCCAAAGTTCAGTGTGTCTCTGCTGAGATTTGGCTGCCAAACTGCCAGTGTCAGAAACTGGACTGTATCCTACTAAAGTGGTTTCTTCTACCCAACAGGAAAGTGTTTGTCTGAGCACACAGGTGCCTGCATAGGTCACTTCCCTCCTTTCCCAGGCCAAGGGCTGCATTGTCAACAAACCAAGCTGTGAAGTGCTCCTGCCACTTCTGCATTTCCTGTCCCTGCTCTGGGGCTGCTGGAAATGAAAGGGCCTCACTGCTGCCATGATAACTAATCTATAGCACAACTCACATCTCTGGGTAAAGAGATAAGGGCTTGCCAAAACCCAGCTGTTCTAAGTGTCTGAAGCAAAAGAACAAATCTTTTTGATTGTCTTTCACATCAGGGTGAATTTTCATGTCCAGTGTGTGGGTTAGCCAAGTCAAGTGTCCTATTCAGCAATGGGGCTTTGAAGTGACTGAAAATAATGTTCTGAGCCTTACCTGGGAATCATGTGGGTGTCCTGTTCTCATGAGAAGTTTTGTGTGGTAATAATTCTCAAATATAATTTTTGGACAACAGCTACATTACATTCACCTGTTTGTAAACCATATTTAGGAGAAATGTAAGGAGAAAGAGTAAAAGGGATCTCCTTATGCTATTATACCCCAACCATCCTTTGGAACAGAGAATATTTGACTTTCAGGGTTTATAAGCTAATTACAGAATCAGAGAACTTAAACATTTTATCAGGAGTACCATGCATACCCAGCATTAACTTTCAGTAGATAATTTTCCTTCTTTATAGACAGAATGGATGAAAGTGTGTTATAATACTGAATTTTAGTATTTTGCATTTTAAAGGGATATTTCTGTTTTGAAATACTTAAATATTTAAATGAAGTATTCTGGTTTTGATGATCTTGTGTCATTTCTGTCAGAAGCAGCTGTTTTGATTGTGGCAATCCTTGAGTATGTGACATTTCATTCTAGAATCAAATGTGATTATCATATGCAGTTGATCAGTTAACAATGAAAATGAATGTATCTTTCAAGTCAGCTAACATGCACTGTGGCTTTTTTTTTCCCCAGTGTCTGAAACTTGGACTGACAAAACATGTCTCAATCAGGTGAAAAAGTGAAGGTAAAGAGGGGACTGCATAACCAAAATTTTGTTTAGAATCTGTTCAACTTCTGAAAATACTCATGGTTTTAATGAAGTGGTAAAATTGTGAATAAATGATATTTATTGCTTCAGATGTGTTTCTTAGAGGGGACTGTTTAGTAGAAGCAGAGCTTGTATCTCATTCTAGTAACAGGCTTTCTGGTGTTTCCTTACACAGTTAAAGTGGTACTTTTACCTACAGAAATTTCATTTGGCAAACCTTCATTTCTAATGTTTTTGCCCACTTGGGTTGGCTTTATGAGGATTGTTAGCAAATAAATAATTATCTTTTAAGCTCTGTTCCCCTGGCCCAGTGGAAGTGTATGGCATTGTATAAAAACTGTTTTCTCATCATGAATTCATCTGTGAAGAAAACATCTGATTCCAGGTAGTTCATAGGTCTCTAAATCAAGTGGCTGCAGTTCTTGTTCAGGCTCCTACTAGATTTTCAGTGAATGGATAACAGATGGTGAAGCAGCCTGCCCTGTTTATAGCCCAAATCTCTTTGATAAGATTTTCAGGCATGTTTCTTTTTCCTGCTTTTGTGCTAGAAGTTAAAGATTGTGAAGATAAGTGAGCAGTTTAACAAGCAAAAGATACATCTCTGTGTGATTGTATCTTGGTAATACCTGCATTAGTACAATGTTCTTATTTTTACATGTGAGCCTACGTGTTATTTTTACAGAAGATAGTAGCAGCAGATGCTAAATTTTAACAGATTTCTTTGATTTTTAGCTGTATTAACATCTGAAGATTAGTAATAGTGTGTTCTTGCAAGCTCGCAGATTTTGGTTTTATCCAAGGAGCGATTTTTTATTTTGTTTTTTTTTTGTTTATGTGGCCCAAGGTACTTATCTGATTTCTATTTCAATCAACCTGCTTGGTAAATGGACCTGTTTCAAGGTCTGCTTTGCTATAGCAGGAAAAAATTGTTTCATTCTCTATTTTTCCATGGGCTCCTCTGCACTTCATTGTGTGGAATCAGCTGAACTCGGTTCTAAATTTTTAGGGGAAAAGGGATCTTATTTATACTCAACCTGTTTTTTCTTGTCAGTTTTCTGACTCTGCAGGCTATGTGGGATTCGCTAATCTGCCCAACCAGGTTCACAGGAAATCTGTGAAGAAGGGCTTTGAATTCACACTGATGGTGGTTGGTAAGTGACTTCTTTGTGGTTTTGTCTGTTAGACAACGACAGCAGCATTTCTTTCGCATAGATGTGTCTGTCTTCCTACTTAGCAATTGAATGTGACACAGAAGAAGCTTTGAGCTCTGTACACTTTCTAATTAAATCTTTTACCATTTTGTCATGTTTAGTAGGAGGGAGTACTTGTAGTCTTTAAAGATGGTGACTTTGAGCCAACAGGACATTTTTGTATTCCTGACTCATCTTCAGATGACAGGGGTAGTTGTTTGATCTTTCTTTGGCTCTGGCTTCCCCAACTGAAGGCAGGAATGCGCAATATCTTGCTGTTGAAATGGTGATGCTGCTGTTGTGTTTTCTGCTGTTCTGTACTGACTCCTTCTGGTATCACAGATAAACCTATAATTTGCCTGTTCTGTCAGTGAACAACTCTGAGTGTCTTTGATGGAGAGTGCTTTAGGCACAAAGCTCTTCCAAGTGACTTGTTGAATTGTATTTGCATTGAATGACTTCGATGTTATACAAATGCAAAGGGAGCTCACAGTGCTGTCACTTTTTTATAACAGCTACCTTGAAATTAGAGAGTATTGAAAAATGAAAATGAGAAGAGATGCATAACTCTTTCTCCTTATTCTCTGTGTTCTGTAGTACTGTTAAGGATTATTTGGTGACAGTGTTCAGCAGTGTTTGTGAGATAAATAGGTAACTTGTGACAAGTGTAGAGTACTTATTTTGTGTAGTTTGTGATGATAAATACAGAACTTTTTCATCTCTAAGATCAGGTTAGTCGCATCTAAATTAACATGGCCAGTTCTTCTAAATGCTGGCTCCTTTGATTCCTCGGGTTAGGAAAAAAGTGATTTTTTGAAACTCAGACTTAGTAGTCACATTTACAAGTTTGTTTATTACAAATTTTGTCCTACATCAAAGTATAATCTGAAGTTACAGAATTACAAGACTTCTCAAGTAAATTTTGAATAATTTTCATTATGATTTTCAGTTTCATAGAGCACATATAGGCTTAATTGTAAGATGGCAAAACTTGACTGTTAGTCTGGGATTGATTTACCTATTCTCCTTCCTACCAGTGTTTCAGGTTCAATTTCTAGCTAAGAAAAACCATAAAGCTCTCAGAAGTTTTCAATAGGAGAGTTACAGCTTGTAAAGGAATTTAAAACTTTTTTAATTTCAACTTAAGTAACCGAACTATCTCTAGATCTGTAGTCGAAGTGCTGTATGACCTTCCAGCTTTTATTGAGACATCTATTACAGTAAACTTAAAATTTTCATGTAACATTTATAGAAACACTGGAGCCTTGTTTTTCTGGTGTTTTCAAAGTGCTTAGCTGAACCTTTGATGTTGTTATATCAAAAGCTAGGGTGGATCCTGATGAACAAATTCTTTTTCCTCCGTAATGTGGACTTAGAGAAGGATGAGTGTTTTAAAAAGCTTGGAGTAAGAAGTTTATGTACTTAATAACCTGAATTATTTTGTTTGTAGGTGAGTCTGGCTTAGGAAAATCCACTTTAATTAACAGTCTGTTCCTGACTGATCTTTATCCAGAACGTTATATTCCTGGAGCTGCAGGTAAATTTGGTTTTGCAGTTCATGTTCTTTCAGTTAACGTTGCTTCATTCTGATAACTTCATCCATGGCACCCTTTCTTCATGCTGTCTAGATGTATTTTAATCCTCTGAATTATATTTTGTTGAGCTGTCATTTTCTCATATTTCCTTTCAAAGACTCGGCTTTTCTTTCTTCATCAGTTATTAAGAAACCAATCCCCCAAGCCTTTTAAGTGTCAATATATCTAAATATGGTTTTGCTCTAATCCCTGTTTCCTCTTTTGCTTTTTGCCTGTAATGCCTTAAATCCTGGTTAGAGGTGTAACTACCTTTTGATGGAATCTAGCTTGCTTTTCAATATTACAATTTTATTTTTGCATATTGTCACAAGTAACTCCCCTTTCAGTTCATTGCTGCTTGTTTATTGACAAAAATGTGGTGGTAAAGTTTGCCCACTACCTTGTTTTCTTCTTTAAAATATTTGATATTGCGTAGGTTACAATACACTTCAGGTGGCAGTTCCTCCCCTATTGCTCTGTCCTGCAGGGGTTTCTGCAGCAATTGACAGGCATAATAACACTCCCAATGTTCCTTTGTTTTAGAGAAAATAGAGAGAACAGTTCAAATCGAAGCTTCTACAGTAGAGATAGAGGAGCGAGGGGTGAAGCTGCGTTTAACAGTAGTTGACACACCAGGATATGGAGATGCCATTAACAGCCAGGACTGGTATGTGTGTAAATGCTGCCTTGTTGTTAGAGTGTGTGTTACACAAACACTACTCTAGTGTGTCTATTACATTCTGCAACCTCCAGTTCCAATTTTCTAACCAGTTTTTAATGTTTTTAAAGGTTTTGGTTGGGGTTCTCTAGGCTGTCTGTGATTCTGCCTCAGAATTAATGGCCTCTCCTACAGTAAGGCTCTCTGAAAACTTCAGTTAGCTTTTTGTGTTCATGGCTATTCCAATAGGGGTGAAATTCTGGTGGGGGAGAAATTTTTTGTTTGTCTTTTCCTTCTGTGTTTCTGGCCTGTCAAGTTTCCATGTTTTAACACAGTTGGTTTTTGTTCCCTGTCCTTTATATGTATGACAAGCAATTGGGGTAGGACCACTATTTTTTTATGAGAAGTTACTACTTGGCTCTTTCTGGCCTAAGTATCAATGATAATCTGTCAGCAGACACACTGTGTAACATACATAATTGCTTTAGAATAAAGACTGTGAAAAAACACAATGGTCAAATAGCCAGGAAGGAACTGGGCAGTTTGTAACCAAGTTAGAATTAATAAGTTCATAAAGTATTTTCCAAATATCAGGCGGTTCTCTATTACTGTGGAAAGCTGATAACTTTTTTCAAATAAGGATGAGATACATTTATGTGCTTATGAGGATGCCTGAGTTACTTCAGTGCAACTAGAAGCTAAACTTTGAATTTCCATATGGGTGTCTTTTAAGAAGTGGTAATGATACTTATTTTGCCTAGCTGTTAAATTTGGTGACACTTTTTTTTGTGGTGGTGGTGGTAATCCAAAGGCAAACAAAGTGTCACTGTGCAGAGAAAGCATAAAATTAATACAGGTTTATTTGAGTTCTTCAGTGCAAGTTAAAGATCAGGAAAAATAGCTATTACAGTAAATATCTGTAATGCTAAAAGAATGTTTTGTAGTCTTTCAGTGACAGAGTGCTGTGTCATCTGGAGTATTCTGAAGAACATTATCAGACAGGGTTTTTCTCTTTCTGTGGCCTGTATGTAGGAACACAGCAGAAGTGAAGGCAGTGAATTTTTATGATGAAAGTTTGAAAGTGAAGTTTTACTGAGATTTTTATTTTCCTCCTACTTTTCTTACTTCAGTAGGTCAAAAAAAAAATTGTACTTTTGGAATAACACAAAGGCATCTTTCTGGACTGCACCATGGTCTTGCTTATTTTGTGCACTGTTGACTAGAGCTTCCTTCCGCTGGAGCTGAGAGCTCTGCAGCCTGTGTATTGTGTTACAGAGAGCTCTTCCTGTTGATTGTGTTCTAATGCCCTTTGTTTATGCTGTTGAGATGTTTCTTAGAGACCTACGTGTTCGGATTTTCCCCCTCTCTTTTTGGATGCTTACTAAGTGGAGTCATTCCATGATGATTCAGACCCAGCAGAAAAATTTACCGGTTTGTATGTGATTTTCTGGGACAAGCCTTAAACGTTGAAATACGTGACAGGAACAAATAGTACTGATTACAGAATAAAAAGATGCAGTTAGTGATTACTCATTAGTCTAATTTTCTTGTGTCACATGAAAAGACTTAGAGTCCTGGTGAGTGTCGTTTTGACAAAGTCTGTTAATCTTTACAGGGTGTCACAGGGACTTGGATGGACAGACTCTTTGTTGTGAACTGCAGTGAAGACCAACTGAGTGCAACCACCTTCCTTCCTTGGTAGTTCAGAGGAAGGAGCAAGTTTCTCTTCTTGAACTTCTGTGTGTGTTCAGGAGCATTTCCTGCTGTCATGGTTAACCGATAGATGGTGCTGGTGGTGATCCAAAGTTTACAAAGCCCTTTTTTTTTGGGAAGACTGCAATTTGTGCAGACTGTTAATTTTTCAGGGTGATGAATTTTGCTGAGGTTATTTTCGAACAGAGGTAGATCAAACTGGCACAGTGTTTCTAGGAGGCAGCAGTCACTGGTAGTGTTTCAAATATCTTTCTCCTGGGTAGGTTTCTTGGTGGCTTTTGGTCTCATTGATGAATGGGCTAAATTTCAGAATTTGACTTTTATAGGTAGGAGGTGAGGTAAATTTTTATCTCTTGTCACAGAAGAAGGGCTAGTAAGGATTATGTGCTGTCAGGAGTTTGTTCAGGATGTCTTCTGGACTGGAAGAAGAACAATGTTGGATTGGGAAATGAGTTGTTACAGATTTAGTACAACACTTTTTCTAAAGAGTATTTCTTGGTTTTGAAATGTCCTTGTACTTAAACCAGCTTATAAGGAACGGTGGAGGTGAACCACAGTAAACTACAGTAGTAAATATTAGACTGTGTGACGCTTTAGTGCTAGCTGGAGTTGTGTATTCTACAATCAAACCACACCTAACATTGCTCATGGCATTGCTTTAGGTGTGTTTAGAGAACTGCAGAATTCTTCATGGTGCGAGGTTTGATGTACTCAGTGTCCTTTCCCTGTGTAAGTACAATGCAATCATGAGAGAGAAGCATGTCCTTTAAGTAACATCTCTCAAGAGGCAGAAAAGCAAAGATCTAATCAGGAGAAGGAAAAAAATTGCTTGATGCTCAGGTCTTGTAGGAAGTCTGGCCTCAAGAGGATGGTTGACAAAAACAGTCTACAGATGAACTTGTTAGATACTGCTGGTCATACGCTGTGTCTCATCTTGCTTGCAGAGTCACAGGACATTGTTTGATAGCTGCTCTCTGGCTGCTGCTACGTTTTTTCCTTTCTCTTTTTAAATTGCCTTAAGTTACATTCTATGGTTTCTGGCAGCTTGGTAATATTATTCATTTTCCCCCAGTGGGCTTAAATGCAACGACTGTGTTGTTTGCTGTTGCATTACAGGATGTGCTCTCTCCTAAGCAATGACAGCACTGTGGTACAAGCCAGGTGTTTCCCGGAAGTCTGGAGGTACAGGACACTGACACCATCTTTATAGGGAAGATTATAGCTGCTAGAGAACTGCACGTAAACTGATTAGATTGCCAGAGAAATATGTGACAGTTCTTTCCCATTGTTAGTGCCTGGTTTCTGACCTAATATTTGTACGTCTTCAGCCTCGTTACCTTTTACCAGCTAAGAGGGGAAGTACCAAAGATCAACAGGAACATAAACCATGGTGTTGTGCTTCAACGTGTTTAGGTATAAAGGTACTGGTTCCTAAAGAGCAGCACTAAAGTCAAAACCCAATAAATTCCATGTTTTGCTGTGTTGTCTCCTATAGTATGACTTGGAACAGCTAAATCTTGCAAAGATGTAAATGTGGATATACATTCTACTATGGATTTATTCCTTCTCAATCTGAAAACTTACTCATCTTTTGGAAAATCAAATTCTTTTCAGGATCTCTTCTATTACTTTTATTCTTTACAGCCATGCAGCCCTGGGTTGAATGTTGCTGCCTGTTGCAGTATTTGCCAGCATTCTGTGTTCATTTTCCAGATTACTAATTTTTTTCTGTTATCCTTCTGTTTCCTCCTTAAGTATCTCCAGTCAAATTTGTGCTTTCTCAGCAACACAAAGACAGATGTTCCTATTTTTCAAGTTAAGCTTTCTACTTAGTTTTTCCCCAAGTAGTTTAAGACATGTTCATGACACACAATAATCTGCCTAATCTTATCTACATCAGTGTGTTCATTTCCCTTCCCCTGTACTACATAATATTGTGTCCTTTTGTATTAATGGTGTTTGCAGGTGTCTGTCTGCTCTGGAACAGCTTAAAACGATCTTCTTAGTAATGCATTGTCTTTTCTCTCTCTAGTCACTGCTCTTTGTAGCTCAATAATCAATGTGATCAGATTTCGTGTTCCTTCTTTGTAGGGAATATTTAAAATTGCCTTGAACTAAGTAGGAATTATTTTTCTTTGTCAACAGAAAAGGATTCTGTAAGGTGACAAAAATAGCTTAATAAATCATGTGATACTTGAGTGCATGACTTACAAATGTATTTGTACTTAATTCAAACAGACTAAAATACCAGAATTTTCACAGGTAAATATAGAAACCTGGCTCTAGGGTCAGGGTTTGTAAATCAAGAGGATGTCCGGGGTATGTCATTCGTCAGCTGGTTAAAAACAAATCCTCATCCTCTGCCTCCAGAAAAAAAGGCAGAAAAATCCCTGGTTTTCTGTTCCTGTCTATGTCTCAGCACTGAGTTCTTTTTTCTGAGCTTGCACTTGAACTTTTTATCCAGTGAACCAAATAACACTTGTAAATGGCTCTAGGCATAAGTAGCCATTTGCTGGTTGTTAGGAAAATATCTTTTTGGGTTATCAGAATACTTTTCCTCAATACTAGATACAATGCTAGGAAGTTGAATTTTTTTGTAACAGAAATGTTTTTAATAAAAGTGCAATTCTCTTTCTGTTGTTATATTTTCACGACTGTTTTTTTATTACTTTGATGTAAGGTGCCTCTCTTTTTCCCCTCTCCCTCCCACACCACAGCTTCAAAACAATTATCCAGTACATTGACAACCAGTTTGAGCGATACCTGCACGATGAGAGTGGTCTGAACAGGCGCCACATCATAGACAACAGAGTCCACTGCTGCTTTTACTTCATCTCTCCTTTTGGCCATGGGTAAGAAAACACTCTTGAGCTTTTGTATTTCAGGGTGTTATAACTTGTTCATAAATCTGTTCATTACTTGAACTGGTAACTTAGCTGTAATGTTAATTGAGTTGCTTCCCAACCTGTCAGTCATCCAATGCAATTAAAATGTCTTTGAGGACTAATGCTTTCCTCTGTTTTGTCCTGTTTTTGGCATTTAATACTGTTTTAAAGTAGTTATTAATGTTGTCTATCACTCAGAGACATAAGTACTTTTAATATCCAATTTATCATATAGTGGCAATTTTAATTACAACTCAAACTCTCCACCCAAGCTGATAAATTAAGTCAGAGCCCTTGCTTATTATGGAAATACTGTTTATGTAGACACTTGAAATAAATAATTTGTAATACATCTGGTCTGTTAACAACACAAAACCCCATGCCTTTTTTAAATCTTGTTTTTCCTATTTGTTGTCAGGCTGAAGCCATTAGATGTAGAGTTCATGAAGGCTCTTCATGGAAAAGTCAACATTGTCCCTGTGATTGCCAAGGCTGACACACTGACACTGAAGGAGAGAGAGAGGCTGAAGAGAAGAGTAGGTCTAACACTTGATCATGAGAACTAAGCTACCCATACAATATTAAAGCCAAATATAATGTCGTTTCAAACTGAAGAGGAGTGAATGATATTGGCCAAGGACATAATCTTTGGGATGTGTGAGGTGGGAAATCTTCACTGAAGTCTGCTGTGCTTTGCCAGTTACACTTGCTGAGGATGTGGAATCTGTCTTAGCAAGCAGCACACCCAATAGAGCAGGTTTTGAGCAAAGCAGTTTGTAACAAGGGCTCAGATAATCCTGAGAGGCATGTAGTATACGTGTTTCAGGCTGGCCCTCTTCTAGTGCAGTGGCCTGAATGCCCTTCAGTGTTGACAATTCATCAGATATGTTCTGAGAGTGTATCTTTAGGTTTAGTTTCATCCAGAAGACATCTGTTTTGCCTGCTCTGCTGCATGGTTTGCAGCAAAATGTGTTTAAGTTGGGGTGATTGAGGCTTGTTTAATAAGTGCACCCATAGTACAACTAAAACACCAATATAAAGACAGGACAGTTGGGCTAATATATTAGAGGGATGCTTTTTGGAGATCCATTTTTATGGAAAAATGTATGTTGTTGTGTGGGCATGTAAACAACTATATTTTGGCAAGGCAAGGAGGTACTGCTGGTATTGCTGTTTGTGTAAAGCTCAGTAGTGTAAGATACCTTGCCCAAAAAGTGGAATGAATCTCCTCTCTGAGGAAGTTAAAAGTGGGGACAACTGTGACTGCAGACAAGTTTCATACAAACATCCACTGAAGTGGGGGAGAGGGATTTATAGAGAAGTGATCACCTTTATGGGGAACTAGGTAAAAAGAGGAAGGAAATAAAAAGTCCATTCATTAAGATAAAAAGAACCTCTAGATCTTGTTGGGAGAAATTCTGTCCAGGCTCTTGAGCTTCTATTTTGTTCCTCCACAAATGCTGAAAGGAGATGACAGGTGTGCTGTGTGCAAATTGAAAGCAATCCTAGGGAAATAATAAAGCAGAAATGTGGCTGATTATGCTGGTTTTATTGCCTCTCTTTATCTGAACTGACTTGGTGAAAGATTTTTATCTCGTACTAATATTGTTTGTGGAGCTGCTGCTTTTTGAAAAGAAACTGTATTTGGTCTTTCAGCAGTGTACTTCAGGCTCAGTTTTCATAGGTACTTACTTGTTAGTTCAGCATTTGGGACCTGAATGATGTTGAAAGATTTTAAGGAGTCATTTAAGTGGAATATTAATAATTTTACAATATAATTCACTGGGAATTTGAGTGTTCTGCTTTGTCAGTTCAAGTACATAAAAACCGATACAGGTTCTAGCTACAGTTATCCTTTACAAAAGCAGTTTGTAGGTAAAATGAAGAGGAACATAGTCTTGAGAGTTTGTTAATTGTTTTGGGACTCTCATCTTTTATGTCTGCTTCTTGATGGTTTGTCTTAGGGTCAAGCATAGCATAATGCACATGCTGTTTGACAGTCTCTTCTCTCTATTGTTAACACTGGGTTTTAGCTAAAACGTGGCAGCAGTGGAAGCAAATGTGTCCCAGTGTGAATTGGGAATTTCTTATTTTTCAGCACAGTTCTCTAAGTGATCTTAGATTGAGAGTTTATGGTGTACCTTTATTGTGGAAGAAACACAAGATGGATTTCAGTTTACATACCCTGGGTTGAACAGATTGATTTAAAGACAACCTCACTTGACCATATTCAGTGCTAATCCAAGTCCAGCTCTTTCTAGTTTGAGCAAAGTTACTTTTAACTAACTAATCTTTAAAACAGTCTTGACTTAGTCATATGGACACCACATTTGTTCATTGTCTGAGTAGAATGAGATGAATGGCATCTGTAGTCTGAGGGAGTGGTTAGGAAACAGGTAAACAAGGCTTCATTATTTTTATACTGCTGGCAAAGGTCACTCTGCAAACTGAGTTTATATTAAGTCAAATGTATAATGTGGTTCCAAAGCTTTGAAAGTCAAAGCTACTGTATATTGTTCTAATTCAAAGCATCTTGGCCAGCAGAGTCTCTAATCAAGAATAGGAATCAAAGTCCTGCTTTGCTGACGCAGCTTGAAGTCTTACTTTTTTTAGATGTTTCTGCCATTTGGCCATCAATCTGAAGTAAAATGTGTTTGTTTTGCCGCTCTGGACTAAGGAGCAAGATTAGCTTATGGTGCTTGCAAAGGAAACCCAGCTTGGAGTAATTCCTGTTTGGAATTCAAAGTTATTTTTTAAAACTCTTGAGTGGGAAGAAATGCAAGGCAGTTTCACAAGCTGTGCCATGCAAGGCTGTAAGGAAACATGCTCAAAAGAATGACTTCATGAGAGGGGAACTAATATTTTGACTTTTTTTTTTATTTCCCATGGGAAGGCTAATCTTTAAGAACACAGAATCCTCTGAGGCCAATAAAATCCAGATTTGAAGAAGCAAAATGCTGCTTCATTGTTACAACCATAAAATACAGTTTGTTTTTATTGCAATTCTTTTTCCTTTCAGGAAAGCACTAGGTTTAACAGCTGTAATATATTATTCTAGCACCCCTTGCTGTTGGCTTTCCCGTTATTGTTTCAATTGCATTTTATCTTCAAGATCTCAGCCAGGTTAAATGTGCTTTTTTGTTTCATGCAGCTTCTTAAAGGCATCACACTGCATCACTGCCCCACCTATCTCAGCTGTGCATCTTTTAGTATCATTTGGTGACCATTTAGTTTCCTTCCATTTTGCAAAACAGCAACAACATGCTTTGAGTTAAATGCCTTTGTGTCAATGTAACTGTTAATTGCTTATTAGCAACACTTGTTCCTAAATTTCTTTCCTCTTTAAAAAGTATTGCTGTCTTTGTAGGAGGGGGCTCATAATGTTTTATTCAGCGTGTGCACGTGTGTGAGTGCGGGGGATGTTTATATACCTGGCAGGAAAACATTGTCAGGGGAATAGCTGTGGTCTTTCCTCTTGTAATGGTCTGGAGAATTGTTTTCATTTAAACAGCTGTTTAATAATCTAGTTCTGGTTGGACGCGTTTCGTTTATGCCGTAGCTATCAGTTGCCATCACAACAGGATGAAGGAACTGAACAATATCCAGAGGAGGCTCACTAAGACCTCTCATGTTTTTGAGGTCTTCTTGTATTTGTGCTGTCAAATTAATCTCCTGTTATATATGTAGTAATGACATCACAAGCCCTTACGTAGGCTTTTCTGAATATTTTTACAATTGCCTCAAAACCCTCCCTGACTTTGCCCAAACTTTGTCCACCCTAAGAGTTCATGACTGCAGTACTGCAGTTGCTTGGTTCAGGTGCTGTTTGGGGGGCTACAGTTACAGCTCATTAGGGAAAACTGCTCTGGGAATTTTGCACAGTTCACCCTTTTTTCCTGAAACATTCAAGATCCCTTTGGAGAATCCATAGTGGAATCTCGGCAGTCTTCATGTCCTCCTCATCCCGCCATGCTTCCTTTACTGAAAGAAAATCTTGTCAGTGCATTTGATGGACTGACTAATATTTTTAGCAGTATGGTAGTAGAAACATTCTCTTCAGTTTTGAAGAAAGGATTGACTTGTGCCACCTCTTGAAACTGCCAAAGGTCTGGAGTTGTGCCGACCACTCACTCCTGCCGTGATTTCATTAGCAAAAGAATGTACACAGGAATACAGATGGTGTATATTTTATGTTAACCTCAGACATTAGGGACAATAAAGAAAACTGTTTAAGAAGAGGGATTTTTCCTTTTTTAATGACTTTCTGGAGGTTTAAGTGGATAATAAGCTTTTGTCTTTTTTGATTCAAGAAGCAATAGCCACTGTCTTTGAAGTTCTTGTACGCATCAAATGTACAAAAATGTACTTTGACACGTGGTGAATGGTTTTGGTGCTGTAACTAATGAATCCCTTCTCCAAGTTCATTGCTTTTACTCCTTTTTCATATTAACCTCAATTTGATTTTATCTGCTTCTGTATTATGTGCCATGTAAATCTTTTGATGTTTTTTAATGATTTACTTGCCATGTTTTCAAAAAATGCATTTGTCTTTTTTGCCTTTTAAAAAGTATTTAAACCTACTTGGCACTTTGGACACTGAATCAAGTGCATATTTATGACTGACTAATAAATCAATTTTATATATTTTTAGTGGAATACCTCTTCATAAAATAAGAATTTATTATGTTTTTTTGTAAACCTTCAGGTTTTAGATGAGATTTCTGAACATGGCATTAGGATTTATCAGCTCCCTGATGCAGATTCTGATGAAGATGAGGAGTTTAAAGAACAAACTAGAGTTTTAAAGGCAAGTTTCACTCCTAATCTATTATTTTGCTGCAGTAGTTCTTCAATCTACAATATGCCTAAAGGTACTTTATTCCTTTTACAAGGTGTTGAAAATTCCAGTTTTCTTTGGGTGTGAACTCTGAATTGTAATCCTTTTTATTCCAGTCTCTGTTTCATCAGAATTCCAAATGTAGGGTGTCATGACTCTCTTCTGTTTTAAGTGTAAGCCACTGTTCACCAAGAATTATAATTTGCAGTCTGTTTTCTGACTCAAAGGTTTTTAACATGCATGCAAGGAGAGAGTATGTTATGATTGCTGTACTAATTAACAAATTTCCTCCTGTTAGATCAGATAATGAAGGTTTTACTGATGTAATTTCCTCAGTGTGCTGTTATACTTGCACAGGTGCTTGAAGAATGCATCTGAAATTCTCTCTCTACCGACTTCAATCTGTACCTGAAGTATGTTTCTGTTGGCTGTTCTCCATGCACGATGTTATGTCAGGTGACACATTATGCCCAAACTGTGTTTGAAGAACAGTCAAGTGTTCTTAAAGCAAAGCATCTTTCCCTTCTGTGCCTCTGTTAAGACAAACTGATCCTAATGAAGCTACATGGGTTCATATGGAGAGATTGCATTGCCTTGCATAGGATTTGTTGCTTTTCTGATGTGGAAGGATTTTAGTAGAGAACATTGGCCAACCTTTCTTTCTCCCCTATCCTGTCTCTTACTTAAGTCTTTGTGATTTCTTTTAAAAAAAACACCAAACAACAAAACAAAATACAGAAATCAGCCAGCCAAAAAACAAACCAAGAACTTGTTTGTCTCAACTAGGCAAGCATCCCCTTTGCTGTTATTGGATCCAATCAACTTATTGAGGTGAAGGGGAAAAAAATCAGAGGCCGCCTGTATCCCTGGGGAGTTGTTGAAGTTGAAAATCCAGAGCACAATGATTTCCTCAAACTGCGCACAATGCTGGTGTGAGTAATGGCAAAAAGATTCCATCTCTTGTGGTGACAGTGACTGAAGAGCTACAAGAGCATGAACTCCTTAACTCCAAACTTGCTCTCGTGGCAGTGTAGAGTGACATTTTATTCTCCTGCAGCTTGTTTTGCTGCTGTATCCTCTGATAATCCGACTTCAGAAAATATGTTCTATATTTGACATTGCCAGATGTGTGATGGTTTTGTGCCTTATGTGAACTGGTTTGATGATTTTACATTTAATTGAAGTTTTGTTGCAGTGCAGTTAATGGGGCAGAGAGGCTTTTAAAGTATTTTTCCAAGTGAAGAATATTCTAAAAGCAGTTTTCTTGGCAGTATAGGAAGTCCTTTGTTAAATATGATACCACTCTCCTTTATGGTTTTAGCTGATATGGATATTCTGCCTGTGTAAGTGGGTTTAAGTGATTTTTTAAAAACGATGTTTTGCTGTTGGAAATGGAATTCCTTTGTGTTGTTCCAAATGCAGTCTCCCCTGGGCAGGGATTGCCCTCTGCTGGGCATTGGAAGCAAGTGGGTTTTCCTAGACAATTGGAAATTGTTAGACAATGTCAGCTGTCTGAGCTAAGGAGCTCCACCTAGTTTTCAGTTACAAATTATACTGAACAGCACTTTAAAAGTCATAAAATACCTTAGGAATTAAAGTATCTTCCTGAATAACTGTCTTTGCAAGGTTCTTAACTGCAAAAGCTGGTATAAGAGTAATTAGTGAGCAAGAGGACAGTGTACTTTTTGAGTCCTTGACAAATATTGGTGGGGGCATTTAGGCATGAATGCACTATACAAAACAGGAATAAAAGATAAAGGAGTGTTTTTCTTTGCTTTGGTGAGAAGGACAGAGTGTTCAATAGCCCTTTGCATGTTCCAGAACACACATGCAGGACCTGCAGGAGGTGACCCAAGACTTGCACTATGAGAACTTCCGTTCAGAGAGGCTAAAACGCACTGGCAAGTAAGTGTGTGCTGCCTGGGAGTCTGTTTTATCACTGACATTGGACTTGCTCTTTTTCCTGACTATTCCTGCCTGTAACTGTTTCAATCTATGGAATTACTGAAATTTATATGAAATGCTCTTGTGGAAGAGGAGTAATGTATCACAAAGTGCTGTGCTTACAAACAGCTACTTGTTCTGTATTCACTCCCTTTTCTCTGTGCTTTTAATTGGGATGTGCATAAAGAAGGGGGCTGCAAGGAAGATAGGTTTTTATTTCATGATGTCTGCTTGGAGAAAATAAACACTAGTGGGCATATTTAACTAGACCCCAGTCTAGGTGATTAAGTGGGACATTGCTTCTCCAGTTATTGCAGGACTGCCCTGGTGACTGTTCTCTTGTGACTAAAGAGAGAAGTTTAGACCGAGCAAACTTCTCTGAAAATGTGTTTTTTATGGACTTGATTTATTTTTTTTAGTTCTTGTTAAAGTTCCTGTCTCTGGCTACTTAATGCAGAAAATCTGCATCTACCTTTGCTGCACCTTTTTTGAATAATAACTTAAAATTGTCCACACTCCACTTGTTCTTTTAAGTATTTAGCAAAGCCTTTTGATCTTAAAGAAAAAAGGAAAAGGCTGGCATAGCGTTTTGTTGGTTGATTTTTGTACCATGGATAGATAGTGAAGGAAATTAGTTGAAATACTGAGCTGGTCTTGGAGATTTTTACTTCTGTATTATATACTGTCAATGCTTTCTTTTCTTCTATAGGCCTGTTGAAGAGGAAGTGGTAGACAAGGATAGAATTCTCCAGCAGAAAGAGGCTGAGGTAAGAAGGAGCTTCTAAAACTATTGTTCTTTGATATACTACATTACATTTTCAGTATTTTACAGGCAGCCTGTACTGTTGAAGCTGTGAAAAATGAGACTTAATCTGAACATACCAGTTGCCTGTACAGTGTTTTGCTTATAGTCTTTTGCATGGTAGGTAGTGTATGGATTCTTGGTTGTAGGCAGGACATTTATCTCTTCCCATTTGTATGCTAATTTGCCATAAGGATATTTGCTGTTTTAGGTATCCAAATCAACTGATGTTTGTCAGATACAAATGCTGCTTCAAACATAGTCTTAAGAGAAACTGACAGTCTAATGTAACTTCAGATGTGCATGTGCTTACTACAAGCATGTTAACAGTAAAGTTGTTCTTCTGTCTTATGACTATGGAGTGGAAAAAGGTTGGTGAGTCTTAAAAATCCGATGATATAATTAATGTGTATGTTTGTTTATCTTAATCTTGACAGAATTCATAGTATTTCTGTTGCACTTGTTGACCTTGGGATTTGGTGTTTGCAAACTCTGATTTCTCTCTCTGGTTCCAAGTTATTGTTAGGGCTTTCAACTTAGTAATTTTATGCTAAAGTTGTAAAGGCTCAGAAATTTTTAGCCTAGTATTGAAATTCAAGCTGTACACTGCCAGTGCTTATGACTGCTTGCAATGTGAAAACTGAAGACTCACTACCGGTTGCAAGACAGTAGTTTTTTTTCTTTTTATCCTTCTTTTATCTAGTTCAGCTTGGATCCGAGTCTACAAATGCAGGAAGGCATGATTTATAAGATCAGTGCATATATGCAGTGATCTGGAGTAAGAAATAAAAAATTACAAGCAGCTTTGCGTGTTTGGGGTGAAAGATTGACTCCCATACATGGAAATTTTTGAAATGCAGTTACTTTGGTCTGTACATTTCCTTCTTCCTTTATAGCATCCATATTTAAAAATAGCTAACCCTGGCACACTGACATAAATAGCAAAAAATTTTCCTAAAAGGAAATGCAGAAGCAGCTGATTATCACCATAATTAGCAGTTAATAATATGAATTACTGGAGATTAAAATGAGCTGCATATTTCTCACTATATAACTTCATTTCAGCAGCATAAGCACACTTTGGCTCTGCACTTACAGGAGTGGAACCTCTGCCAGTGTTCTGTACACACACTAACTGCCTCCCACTTACTGGTGTGTGTGCAGAGCAGCAGTAACCCATCAGCTGATGAGCAGCAGCACTGGGTACTTTGCAGATGTCAAGGGCATTTTTTGAAAATTATTATTATTATTTTTCTTTTTCTCCTTAATGCTTCCAAGAATCAGGCAGTAGACTTAGAGTTTTTAAGTCATAATTGTTTCTCTTATTACTTGAATGATATAAATTGTACATGTCTAGTAGTTAAGTAGAAACTTGGCTGTCCTTGTTGGACTATTGGTTTTAAGACTTACGTCTGAAAAAATTCTCCTTTAACCATTTACCCCGGAAACTGTTCATATGATGGACACAATATTATGTACTGGTCTATTCTGACCACTCTGTGTGAATGTATGGATAGAATTTTGTCTATATATACACAGACATAAATATAGGCATATAAAGTTTGTAATGTGTCTTTTATATAACATGGCTAAAGGGATAAAACTTTGAATTTCTTGGAGGATGGTCTTTGGAAGTTTCCTCTGGGGCTAATCATCTCTGAATAATTGCTGCTGAAGTTGCAGAGGATTAGGTTAGAACTTGAAAAAACAAACACATTTTTAACTTCTGCATTCTATTGTCCCAAAGAGATCAAGAGGCTTTGCTGAATCTTCTGTAGATAAGCCGATATGATGTCCCTTCATCTCGAAATCATCCCTCAGGTTCAGACTGGGAAAAATTTGTGGAGGAAAGAGGCACAGAGGAAATGGGCTTGCATTCCATGGCCTTCACAGAGAAAACAAATATCCATTTCCCCTCCTGTTTTGCATTCCCATCAGTAACGGTGCTTGAAGTTCTATTTACAGTTTTGTGAGGTTTATATAACCTTGGAAGGAATGAATGCTTGGGTTAGAGCCAGGATCATCTTTATCAAGGCATCACTTTTGCTAAATGATTTTTTATTATGCCAAAGGATGTGGTCCCCAGTTCAGCAATTTGGAATTGCTAATCTGTCATTTTGGATATACTGCTCAGACTGGTTGTACTTTTGCTTATTTGCAAGTGATGACCTGTTTTTGAGATGAGAAGTGAAAATAAAAATAAAGATATTCTTGTTCCTTACTGAAAATATGCTGCAGTACAGGTTATTTTGTTGGTGTAAATAGGGACAAACGTAAAGTTTGTTTTCAGAGTAGGAACAAAAGTACATCTCATAATAAAAGCCTTTCAATGTTTTCTGAGGTAGTACTTCCAGAAAAATGCTAGCTCTGTGATTACATGAAAACAGTAAGGGATAAATTCCTTCTAGTTTCTCCAGTGAGTTGCCCTGAGGCTTTGGGCTCTGCTGCCTTCAGCGGACTTGGTCAGCACTGTGCAGTAGAATGAACTACAATGTTGAAATTGTTTTCTCTGTCCTTCCACTTTGTGTTTAACCCTTTGGCAGATGAGATGAAGAGTCCCAGGTTAGTGTGAGTGAGGGAGTTGGTGTGGGCCCAGCAGCAGCTGCCTGTGGGGAGGTGAGGATGTGATGGGTGTGTGCAGGTAACTGCCTGGTATTGCAGTGTGGAAGTATTTTCTTGAAAAATTAAGGTGGAAGCTTTTATGTGAAGAGACAGCATGACTGCTGATGAAGACCTGCAGACCTGAGAAAATAAAAACAGATCTAAAGTTTGTTTGTGGGATATTATTTTCCAGTGCAGGGAGGCAGGATACTTCAGCCTCACTCTGTAATGTGGTGTGGTCTTAGTCCTGGAGAGCATAATTAGAAGAAAAGTGTTAGTAAACAATTAGCAATGAGAATCCCTTAGGGACTAAAAAACAACTTTTTTTTTTGAGTAATTGCCTTTTTTTGGTACCTTTGAGTTGTTTTTTTGAGGGAATGCTGCGTGCTGCCAATGTGCTGCAGTAGCTGTGGCCACGGTGACTTCTGTTCTTTATGCCAGCAAGTCCTGTGAAAGGCATCTATCTGCACAGTGTTTTCTGTATTGTTGCAATAGTTACAGGACAGTTTGAACTAAATTTTAGTCCTGACATAAGTAAACTAAGTGACGCTTATGCCAAGGTTAAGTTTATTCTTTTGCCTTTTGTTATCTGAGAATTCACAGGAATTATTTGTTTTAACAGATTTCCAAACATTGTTTCCTAGCTTCCTTTTCACGATGTACATTGGCCCTACTCTGTCATGTTGTAGCATCCGTTCTTTAGGGGATTAATGTGAATGTATTCATGCTGCCCTTACAAGCGAGAGCCTTGCTCCTGAGCAAGATCAAAGCTGTTTTATGTCCTTGATGCTTGCAGTGCCCAACAGCAAAGGGAACACAGGTGTTGGTGTGACATGAATGTCAGTCCTTGGTGTAATTTTTACATTCTCCTTTATTAATGTCAGGTTGTTTTTCTTTGCAGTAGTTCCAGTAAGGTGAACATGGGTGGGTTTTGGTTTGTAATGGAATGGCTCTTATATCCTGTCCTCTGCTTAAGGAATTGTTGAAGAGGCTGGCATGGTTACCACTTCAGCACAATACAGCTTGATTGAGTCTTTAATTTGACACTCAAGCTGCCAGGATCCCTGCAGTGCAAACCATGTCCTGCCCAAGATACTGGTGTGCATCCTCCCTGAGTTCAGTTACTCCCCCCAACTTGAGCACTTCAGCCCTGTGGTTATGCAGCCAGGTTCTAGTGTAGTGTCCATCATTGCTCAGGGGTTGTTAGGGAACTGATAGGTGGGAATTTGATTAGAGCCACACCAGCCACAGTCTCACAGCAAAAAGCAACCACTGTGGACTGTTTGCTTAGCAAATGCTGAACAAAAACCGCATCACAATGCTGATGCAGCCCAAGAGGCAGGCAAAAAGACAGCTGTGCTTGAGTACTTTTTTTTTGGTCAACTTCCCTTATGGAGAGGAAACTTCAGTGACTTATTACCTAGCAATGACCATAGGAGACAAGAACGTGCCTATTTTTTTTCAGAGGCTTTGTGCCTGAAAGCTTTTGTACTGAATTATGCTAAAGTAGCTTCAGAAACTTGCCATTACTTTGATAATGGATGAGACTGAGACTTTACCGGTAGGTCTCAAAAACACCATGTGAGAATGGAAAAGGAAAATCTTGTTACAATGTTAACATTAGACCAGAGTAGGTCTGCTGGGGCTTTTGTGCTGCCTTAAATTTGTCATATGCAGCCTCTGATTTCTTTCATGGTATGGGCATATTTTTGTCAATTAAGGTTAAGGAAATGCCAATCTCAATGCTGTATTTAATTCTTAAAGTATGATGTTGGCTATTAGCAAATTCTGTGAGCAGTCATCATAATACATGTGCAGCAATATCTTCCCTTGTCATCACTGAATGGTTTCTATTTTGAGAATGTTCCATGGCTCAGCTTGGAGTGCTCTTGGGAAAGCTCAAGGAGGAGAGCTTTCAAAAAGCTTGTTTTATTCTCATTGTAAATCTGCAGAAAAAGACCAGTTCAAAAGACCAGGTGTCTTACATTTTTACATATGTGGATCTTTGAAACTTTTCTTTTTTTATTGTATCATGGAATCAATGCAACTCTAATTTCTGAAACTTTCTTTTTTTTCCTCCTTCCTGCAGCATTATGCCATCTTTTTGATCAGAAGCTTTTTGTTTCAAGTATTTAGCAGAAAGATGTAGATGGGTTTATAATAATCCTTGTAGGTTTAGCTGTATCTCATGCTGTTGCTGTGTGAATTTCCTTTTGTCAGAGGGCATCTCTGCTGCAGTCACAGGAACATGAATTAGCCTCTCCTGAACCCTGTACTGCAGCAGCAAGAGGATAAGTACATAAGCCAGCTAGTTTTAGGCAAGCTCTGTTACTGCTGGCTATGCTGCAATCTGTTTTTACTCTTTAGTGAATCTTCAGTTTCTTACTATTTCCTAAATCTATATCTGAGACCAGGCAAGAAGAAGTGATATAGGCATCTGCAATTAATTTTTCCTGTTCGGTGATGTTTCTTTCTGTTTTTTTTCCCATTTTTTTAAATCCTAATAACCTATAATGACAGCTCAACACCGTGTGTGTAGTTAAGCATTTGTCTCAGATTCTGATGCAGTAATGAGTATCAGAATAATGAGTATTAATGTGGTTGACTGGATGAAAATATGGTGTAATTGTTTAAACAGTGCTTTTTGAGTTAGGATTCCCCCAACCTTCTTGAAAATAAATTAAAGCAATTCTCTAACTACTTAAAGTGAAAACTTGCTATACAAGCCTCAGATTTTTACATGACCTCCTGTTTGAGATGGACTCATATTTTATACAATGTACATGGAAATAGCAGCCTATTTCCTTCCCAGTTTAAGAAAGGGCACTTGTAGTTCTGTATGTGGAGCTTCCCCACCTGCATTTGTAAGGAAGTGCCCAGTCATTTGTAAACCAAATTAAAGGTATTTGCATACACATTTTGAAGATCTCTAATGATCTTTCTTAGGAACATTTGTTCCAATAAATGTTATTTTAAAAAACCCCAAACCAACTAACAGCAAAACATGTATCTATGAGATTGAAACTACTGTGAGATGGAAACTAACTTTTGAGTATTATAAGAAAATGCCTTAAGAAAACACTTATTTCCAGGAAAATTCATTGTGTAGATATAAAAACTATTGGTGCTTAATGTGTTTAGTCTGGCTTCCCAAATTTTGTAAACATGTTTCTATTTCTCATTTGAAGTAGTTTTATATTCTCTCCGAGTATTCAGCTGTTACTGTTGCTAAAAATTTGTAGTTCTCTGATAGCCACAAGATGAGTGTTCGCACTTGTACCAGAACAGAGCTGCTTCAGCTCCCTCAGGTGTATCTGTGCACATCTAAAGGACATCCTTTCCTTATTGTAGATTTAATGTTGATTCACAGGTCTGCAAACAGTAAAAGATTTGGACTTTGCCTAATTTTCATTATGAGTATTCTTACAAGTCTTTTGTGGAATTTAGATGTAATGAACTGAAAAACATGAGATGGAGAAAACCAAAGTATTCAATGGTGTGAAGAAGAAAACAGAATCTGGAAGAAAAAGATTTATGGTTTCCTGGATTTTTGGACTTCTCATGAAATTGTTTTAAACATGTGGGTGTCTTTCTGTTGCAGCTGCGCCGCATGCAGGAGATGATTGCCCAGATGCAAGCCCAGATGAGGATGAAGCCTGGTGATGATTAAGATGTTTAACATCTGGATGCATCAGGTATTGCTTTTCTGACATGTTTACTCCTCTCACATAAGACTTTCACAATGATTATTGTTAATTTTGCGCTTTGGGCTTGCTTTTGCTGTACTTACAGAAAAGAAATGAGTGATGCTGTGGGTAGACTAGAAAGGACCTATGCAAATGTTACCTTTCCAGCTGTTTGTAAGGCACTGAAGATTTACAGGTTTTATTTTTGGGTCATCTGACTTTGTTTCTGCTAGCACAAGCTGCTCAGAAAATTAATTTGATTATATGTAGACGAAAGTTAGGGTGTTTTGGGGTGTTGTAGGCTGCTGAATTTATACCAGTTTTCTCAAAGACAAAAATTTTACAAACTGGTCATGTGTAAAGAATACAGACTCCCTTGATGGTGAGTATGATGTATTAGGTGGGATCAGAGTGAGTAAAGAAAAAATTATTGTAGCAAGTTTTTATTCCTTCTTCAGAATGCAGCCCTTCTGATACAATTTTTTTTTTAAATGCAAGAATGAAAAATAGAAGAATATGAGGAGCCTTGTTGCTCAATACTTCAGTTTAATACTCTAGTTGTGATTGCTGGTCTTGAGGAATGTAAAGCTTGAATAAAATGGATTATATTATCCCTTATGACCTTGTGGCAGCTGCCAACATTCCAAGCCTAAAATAAGGAGATTTTTTGTTGCCTTTATTTGAACCTTCAGTCTTCCTGTTTACATAAAAAAAGAAGGCAAAAAAGTTTAAGAAATAAACTTCTTCACTGGATTCTGATTTAAGCAGAAGTTTATGGTTTTTACTGGCATGTGCACTGTGATCTTGGAGTGAAGTAGTTCAGAAGAAGTAAGTAATTGAATCTCAGGTTTTTTACTGTCAGAGTTCCAGCTCTTGCAGGTAGAGGAGCCTTCACATCATGTCTTCCAACTTCCATACTAAGATACATTTTCCCATAGTTGGAAATCTAAACACTGAGGATAATTTAATGGCTGACCATGCAGTGAGTGCAATAGCAGTGTCTGACAGACAGCTCTCATGCCTTGGACAGGAGCTGGTCATTATGCAGCCTGTTCAACACTGCTGAATATTTTAGTCTGAACTGGAGGTTCCATGTTTTTCTGGTGACTTTGTTATCATATGGTCAAACTCTGACCACTTGTGAAAGTGGCTGTTTGATGCAGGAAAGCTCACGTAGTGTAAATGATTGTAACTTACATGATGTAAATTATTGTGACTTACAAATCATGTTTAATCACATGGCACCTTTAAACTGATGTTCAGTAAGAAAAACACCACCACAAATTTAATAATCTTGTTCATGATTGTTGTATGCAGAGCAGAGGATGGCAAATGGTACAAATATATCCAGCATTCTTTCTTCAGTTCCTAGACACTGGATTTCCTGTGAAATCAGTGTCTGAGGGGCTGATGGGGTTTAGGATTCCCACTAACAAATAGCCAGTAATGGCCTCAGCTTCTGGCAATACTGGATATGATATTTATAACAAATGAACTGGAGCATGGTTTGTCCCAGGCTGAATTTGCAGCCATGGCTACATAAGTAAACAGTTCTGAGCATGCTGGTGTGTGTCCAGGGGAAATGTTACTGTGTCCATACCTCACATTGCTAATCTAGGGTGCAGCTTAGAGCACTAGATGTGCTAAGTAGGAGAGCTTTGCAGATTTAGCTGAGCATTCCCATGCTCTTGCTGTGGTTTAGTTTGAACTGAATCTTGAGGAGGTTAATTGGTCTGAAATACCAAGTGTGGACAAATTTGAGAAGGATTTGAATGAGATCTTCATACATGGAGGTCCTGCTGTTTCTCTGGAATTTGCTAAGCTACATTTCTGCAGCTGCTGTGGAAATCATGTTTGACAGATTGCTTTCAGGAAAGACTTTTCAGCTTTTTGTGTTACTCTTGAGATGCTGATGGATAGACTTTTACTGTAATTTGTTGGCCAGTATGCACAGTCAGAACTGCAGTTGCAGTCCTGCTAAACCAGAGTGTTGCTGTATGATCCTGGCAGCATGTTGAAGTGGGTCCTCACCCAGAAGCTACCCTTAGGGATGTTTCTCTCATGCATGTTAACAGATTTTGCAGTTTAGGAGGAGTGATGGGTTCAATCTCCAGCATTCCCATCAGATTTATTTGTTGTATTTTATTTAATTCGCTCTTTCTAGAGAAGCCAGAAAACTTGTAATTGACACAGTGGTGAACAGAACTAAACTGCCAACAGATATACATATATTTGATATTAGTCTTTTTGTTCTATCATAGCTTGTTTTGAAAATCTCTAGGGTTCTAGCTTTACAAGAGCTTTAAAAAAGGGTCAGCTCTGCTACTGAAGAGTACAGTCTCCTTCAGTTGCTCTTTTGCACTCTTATCTTTGTACTGAGAAAAATGTGACTTGTTAATTTTTACATAAATTGTCTATAATTTTCACCCTATTTTAGATATATACATTTTTTTTTCTTCAAAGTCCCTTAAAAATATTTTCCCCTACATAAAGCACAGATATAAAGATATTTTTTGTAGTATTTTGGAAAAAGATAGGTATGGTGTAAATACCATCATAGAAGAGAGCTGGAGAATAAAGAGTAATGAAATGTGCTAATATCCAAATATGTGAAATACCCACTTCTGGTTTCAGATGTATTTTGGAGTGGGGAGAAGATTGCTGAATGCTTTGGGGTTTTCTAGAAGGAGTCTGGCATTGCATGATGACTAAAAAGTGCTAAACTCAAATCTTTGCCAAAAAGACTGACAGGTCTCTATTATCATGAAGTGCTACACAGATGAGATGACTGGAAGGTCTGGTTTGCCCAATCCCTTTTGAATAGGGGCATCTTTAGAGGTTTTATGGGGAGAGCAAAGGGAGAAATTATTTCAAGCCATTTCCTTTACTTTCAAGGCTAGAGTAAGAGAAGTATAAGGGGAGTGACAAAAGCAAAGATTATACACAGGGGTTATGCTCAAAGTTTCCAAAGAGGATGGACAGATTTCTTGCTGTGGAGAAGTACAGTCCTGAAAAGGAATGAAAATGAGCCATGGTGGAGACTGGGTTAGAGGTAGAAAGGGAAGATGATTTTGGCACGCTGGTCATTCCTGTTTCCAACTACAGTTTTTGACAAAAGCCTGTGAACACAGGTAGTGGTGATTTAGGTCTTTTGAGTGCAGTCCTAACAAAGGTGTGTTGACCTACACTTCTATCTGTTTCCTCTTAATATTTCATAGCTTCTGTGTACAAGCAGTACAGGTGGGGGAGGTTGTAGCAGGCACTGAGAGTACAGGTGGACACCAGAATGTTCTTGGAATAAGCAGTAACAAATTTTCTTACTCTAACTTTTGATAAATTTATCTTCTTAATTTTTTTCAGATTTTTTTTCTTTTAAAACACAAGGCTGCTCTAAAGTGTAGAAGCTTATTGCTTCTTATAATTGACAGTTCAAATAAAGGTTTGAAGAGAAAGATGGAAGGGTAGAATAAGCTACCAAAACCTAAAATGGGTTTAGTTTTGTTTAGTTTTTTTTCTTGTGCTCCAACAAAAATGCTTTTGAAATAAGTCAGCAGTAATTCCAGTAGTTTCTGAATTTGTCCATTTCAGATGAGCAATTATTATGAAAAGCTGGAATTATTTTATCAATTAAATGGTTATTGGTGAATATTTCTTCCCTTCTGTTTCTGAAAGTGTATCTCTTTGCAATCTGTTTTCCTCTTGTTATTCTTACAAATCTGGTTTATCTTCACTCAGCTTCAAGATCATACTGGGACAAGCCAGTAACAGTAGCCAGGCTATGGAAAGCTAATGTAGTCATCTGGAAATGCAGTTATAGTTAGGAAAATATGTTCAGACAAAAAAGAAACCCATGCATCTTGCACTTGAAATAGCTGTAGGATGTTGAAAATTCTTTTAGTATAGCTTGTGATTTCCACAACTATTTTAAATACTCTCTGAGCTCACTAACACTGTTCTTGATAAGAACAGTGCCAGAGACACCAAACAGCTCCTCCTTCCTACCAGTGAATTGACATCATTTAACAGAACAACACAAAGCATTGTCATAGCAACCAGCCTTCTGAAATGATCCTGAATGCTGAATTGATCTGATGAGAAATGTCATTTGAGGAAGCAGAGATCATGTTGTAGTTTTTGGCAGCTGAAGTTGAGAGCCTGGAGAATATAAAGCTTGGACAAACTTGTAGTATTTGGAACAACTGCCTGGCACTGCCAGTAGATGTTTCTCTGGCTAGAAACTAGACCAGAAGAGCACTTCATTCTCCAGCTCCTTTCACCTCTTCTGACTGTGGAGCTGTTCAGCAAACTCTGCATTGATGGACCGGCACAAGTTTTTGTCTCCCTTAGAGAGCAAATTTCTGACACAAATTGTCATTTTTCCTCTGCTACTCTACAACTGAAGTGCTAAACCCGTGTGGCTCCATAAGACCTTGAACTTACCTGTAGAAACATCTCAGCAGGGACCTCAAGAGCCACCTTGTAGCTAGTGCCCACCTGCCCTTGTGTATAATGTGTGGAGAGCTGGGCAGGCTTCAGGTGAGAGTTGTCATGGCTTTTAATCCTTGAGGAATAGAGCAATAATGCTTTCATTTCTTTGTTCATCTCAAGTCATGTCTTACATCTCCCTGACAGTCCATACTGCTCTCAATTGGTCAGTCCTGTTTGAGGATTGTAAGGAGAACATAATAAAAGGTGATGCTGTACTTGGATTGTGACCTTGGCTGTTCCACAGCATCTCTGCCTGTGGCCTTTGACAGAAAGTAAGTTGTGCAAGTCTTCCCAGCAGGAACAAGCTGGCATTTGTTAAAATTGTAATCTGTAAAGCATTGTGCAGGAAAAAAGCATATATTGTTAATATGATATGCAAGTCTGAAGTGTTAGGTCTATAAACCTTCTGTACCTTAATATTGTCTTTCTTCTGGCTTTGAAACAAACTTGTTTGTATTTTTACACCTGCTTTTTCTGTATAGAAGATTTCTGGGAGTTTGCCAGGACCTATTTCTATAAGGAAAATTCTCCCCTAGAAATAGTGGTGTATCATTTCTAACACTGTAGGATTTGTGCATTTTGAGAAGCACATTCCCACTGAGGCCAATTTTCAGAGTTGTTTTGCTTATATGGTGCAGAGGAGAGCAAAATGGTCCCCTACCTCCTAAAAAACTACTTGGCAGGCTTAAATGCATTCCAAGAAGTGATGCAATGTTTGCAAAACATAAAATGAAAAAGATTGAAGCACCCAAACCCAGGTTTTTCTGATACTTTCACGTAATTGCCCAAACTGTGTCTCAATAAATTTTGAGAGTAAATGGATTAATGCCAATGGGTTCAATTTTTGTGAAGTAATCCCAGAGAATATAAAATAGAATGTAAAATTCCTGATGGGTCACTGCAGAAATCCTGTTTTGTGAGGAAATGTCAGGGGTGAATTAACATACATTTTATTTGCTTTTAGTAGCATCTTAGGAAAGATGACTTCCCCACCTGGAGACAGTGACACACTGCTGTATCCACTGCAGCTCTCGGATGCATGAGTTGATGAAAGGCGTTTGCTTCCAGAATTTCTTGGGCATTTAAGGTGCCTGAGGCGTGGAGTGCACAGACCTGCCAGGTCTATGCCAAAACCTGATGTGGTGTCATTGGGGAACCTGAAAATGCTTCAGGGCCACCTTTTTGCTACAGAAAAGAGGAACGTTTCTTGTAGTTTTAAAGCCTGGAGCCTGCTGTGTGTACGTGACTCAGTGGATATCAATATTAGCATATTTAACTGGTGAATGTTAGAAAGCAGTTCAAAGGCCAGTTTTGTAACTTACGAACTTGGCCGATGAGGTTTACTGTGGGGAAGTAGAACGTGTTGCTACAAACTAGCAAAGAAAAGGGAACAAACTTATAGCAGTGAAGTCAACAGAGTGTGACTGAAATAGCAGAAATCCAAAATGTTTGGGGTGCAGGTGACAAAATGAGTCAAAACTACCTACAGCAGGGCACTGATGTCATCCAGTCCTCCTGCCTTTTGGAAAGTGCACATTCTTGCACACTCAAAAGGGTGTAGCTACAACATAAAATGGGTGCTGTTTGAAGAAAAACATAAGGTCAGTCAGAAAATGTAGCTGCTTATAGAGCAAATTTCTTTCATTGAGAATTCAGAAGTTAACACATAGGGATGTCAAGTTTTCCAAGTCTCTACAAATACAAGATTCTGAGCAGTGTAAGCACATGCATCAGCATGCAGACATATGCAGTGCTTGCTAGTTACACTACTTCCTGAGAAAGTTTTAATGGCACACTGGAGAAATGTATCCTCTTTCTTGAATGATGGTATGAATTCACATTGCAGGTGGAGGGAGGCACACGCTGTGTGTTGGTGAAAGGAGCATGCAGGACTGTAAGGTTGGTGTGATAAGGCTGGAGATCAAACTTGTCAAGGACAATACCAACCTAATTGTATCATAAAATACTGTCTCACGTGGAGATGAGGAAGAAAGAGCAATAAAACAAATCCATGCTGAAATTGTACCAACACACTTTACCCAAATGTGTTCTATGAGCTTATAAAACAAAATGTGGGTATCATGTAGCTAATCCTGGGAACATCAATGCACAGCTGTGCTTATAACCAGAGCTTTCATGTTTATTGGAAATTCCAGTCTCTTTGTAAGTCTGAAACATCAATTAAGGTTTCCTCTTGAGATATCTTCTGTAACACATTAGAGTTGGGCAGGCAGTGGCAGAAATCAAGTTTCTCTTTCATACTCAAAGTAGCAGTGTAGCACAACAGTTAATTTTTAATTTGAATGTTGAATTTCCTTAGCAATTTATGGACTCTGGCTTTAAAGCCTTATTGCTGGCTTGCTTGTTCTAGTTGTTATGGGAAGTGATGGACTTCTTAAAATGTGAAGCAATTGTATATTGAACAGAATTCCTGTAGTGAGAACAGGAAAGAGCAAAGCACCCTGTTGTCAGCTTTTCTTGCTCCTTATCTCAACTGTTGTCTGGAGGAGTGTTGCACTGTATTTTATAAGTGAGTTGACACAACAGTGTTTTCTAGAATATTTATTTTTTTACATCCAGATGAGTGTTTAAGCTATTTTTTCCTGATGGGAAAGAATATTTTTGGGGACTGGAGAAACAGAGGTGTTTCCTCAACTTCCAAGTCTGACATAATTTTTTAAGCAAGACTCAATTTTCAGGGAAAGCTGGAATTCTGCTTTATTTTTGGCAGCCTTTATGACTGGCAAGTAGCTGCAGAAATATCCAAAACTGATAGTTACTTTTGAAATTACGGACCAGTACCCCTTTTTTCAGCCATAGCAATACTGTTATACCAATGCTTGGAAAAATCTGCTTTCCTGTTTTACCTAAGCAATGTCATTGGAGTGTTGGTGTATGACATCAGACTTGCTGCTTACTTGTAGCCCTGTCGATCTGCGTGGTTTGTTTCCTTCAGCAGCAGTAATGCCTCACATAACAGGCTGAGGTTGGTATATGCATTGCTGTCGAGATGTAATGGCCTTCTTGTGTTCTTGCAGGCAGAGGTGGGGTTTGGGTGCTTAAGAAAGCATGTAGCTAAAAATAAGTTCTCATTTATAAGCTCTTATTAGACATTCGTGATAAATATTTGGGGCCAAGCTGCTCAGCTGATCTCGTTGTAATGCAGGTCCCTGTGGTGCAGAAACTCCCTGTTCCTGGGACTGTGCTGCTTGGCTTGGAGGGGCTCAGACTGTCCCAAATGCTCTGCAGGGCTCAGAGTTTGTCCTTTCTAATGTTCTTTGTTTCCGCTTTTGTTCCCCGCAGCAAACAGTTCTCCAAGTGGATGGGTGCTCGGTTTTCTTCACCCGAATGGTACCATTCAAATGCAAAAGCTGGATGCCACAGACCAAGACCGTCGTTAAAACAAACACAGTCTGAAGATCGGGTTGTAAACCGGCTTGTTTTATATATTCAATGTTATTCAACTTATAGTGTATCGTTTTTTGATTCTTCTGGTAATGCTGTCTTCTTACTTATAAATGTGGGTTTATTATCCTTCCTATACCTTTTTATCAGAATCTGGTAACAGTACACTGTATGGACTAGTCGTTGTGGTGGGTTTAAGGAGTTAATCATATATCTGATAAGTTGTTCTGAGCGGTTTTGTGGTTAAAACTAAGACTTTGTCCTGTTTACAGTAAACGTGTGTTTGCACAGTATCATAACTTTCACCTGCCATTTTAAGTCATTAAGTATCATATCAGTTTTTCAGAACTTTCTCTCTGCTTTTGTTACTTTTGAAGCTTCATCTCTGGTGATTTGCCTTTGTGTGATGTATGAGGAAATGTACAAAGCACAGATGATTCACCAGTGATGCAAAAAAGCTGACTTTTCTAAATCGTTGTGCCTTAATGTACCGTAAATATTACACACATCAACAGCTTGTGTGGAGGCCTCTCCAAGGGTTTGTCTTTGGGTCCAAACTATTGATGGCAAGAATTTGTCACAGGCATTTCCGTCAGCTGAGCAATGGCATATACTGAAATTTTATATACCATAACACTAATTTTCATTGAAATTTTGTAATAAATTGTATGAATGTGGAAAACCTTGATTTTTGGGGTGTTTTTTTGTTGTTTTCTTTTGGCTCTTTCAAGCTAACCTAACCCATGAAGTGCTGTAATGATGTCGTGCACTGTGCATATTCAAAGGAATTTTGATGTTTACCCTGAGGAATGAAAGCATTTTCTAAAATTTATCTACATACAAACTGCTTTGATTTAGTTTCAAAACAACTTTAAAGGTGTTTTACTTGGAAGTTAGTTAGCAGGACTTTGCATCCATTTTCTTTCCAAAGTTCATTAGGCACATACTGATGTCTTCTAGGTGGATAAATACTTTGGAAAATCTGACTGTACATCTTACAAACATTCATGAATTTATAAAGTATTTCCTTTTTATCACTACTGAGTGTATAGCTCTCTTCTGCATCCTTTTGTAGTCTTGTGTGTGTTATATATGCATAAGTCTAAATTACTTTGTAAATATGAGATTGAGACACTTCATCTTCTGTACTAAATTGAGGTGTCTCTCATGTAATGATTAGCCCTAATTTTGCTGTCTAGCAATGAGTGTTTAATCAGGATAGGATTCACAAATGATTGGCATCACAGGGATGCATATTTGGCTTGTTTGGAGTTGAACTGCATAAAAATGGACATTACATTGTTACCTCAGTGGCTGCTATAAATGAAGTTGAAAGAAGAAATGGAATGACAGATTTGTGTTCACACAAAGTCTCTTCAGGTTTTATGAAGATTTGAATTTAATTATGTCTGTCCAGAGGGCTAAGGTGAGAGATATAATGGAGAACTTCATCTCATTAGTAGTTTGCTGTTATTTGCATTTTTCTTGTTGTTTTTCTTACAGAATTTTGCATCAGATTTTGCAACCTTCTTAAAATGATACGCTGTCCGTTTGTGCTTGTTAAAGTCAGGGACAGCCACACCCCTCCTGAGAAACCCAGACTTCAGTTACAGACCTTAGTTATGTGCTGGATTAGCTCTCTGAGCAAAGGTAACATGAAAGCTTCATCTTTCAAAGCTAGGACAAAGCATCTAGTCTTTAATTTCATTAAAAACAGATGTTTTTTTCCTCCTCCTTTTCAAAGCAAGGTGCCTAAAGTCACTGTCACAACTCTTATGTGGGAAGCCGCATTGAACCGATTTTTACTCATGGATACTGATTGTCTTAACCTTCCTTGAGCTTGTAGATAACAGATGGAGTATTTTGGCTCACAATCTGAGATCTGTTTTAATAATTTTTCAAGAAGGGCTTGCAGTACTACTGATCCCATATGCCTTCTACCACTTCTTTGATGTTGTCTGATGTTAATTTTCAGTTACATTTGAACTTGGTTTTGTTAAAATACTTCACAGCTTACTGGGGGAATGTATAGTTGTTAAGCCAAGTCTTTGCTAGTGTGAAGATCTCTGGATAGAGGACACTGGCTAGAACCTACTTTTCTAACCTTGCATTTCCACTCCCTTCAATGTCAGCAGTGCCAGGACCATGGAAGACAAGTCCCTTTCTCTGAATTCCACCCTGGTCTTCTACAGGCTGACATTTTTCAGCACTGGGACAAAGTGCCCACATGTAACTAGTTTGATCCTGCTGAACAGTCATTAAGGAGAGTTGACTGTAGTCCTTTCAGTCTTCATTAGCTTTCAAACACTATGGCAGATGATAAAACAACTCATGAAAGGCTGATTGGCTCGTTGGTGCCTTTAATTGTGGTGCAGAGTCTCTAATGGTCTGTGGCTCTCTGGTGTTTAAAAACAAGGAAATTTGCTGATATTTACCTGATTTATTTTTTTTCTGATGCATTGAATCAATGGCTAAAAGTGAACTCAGAATGAGCTAATGGGGTTTTAAAATGTATGTGGCCTGGGATTGCCAATCTGTGGTCTTGGAAGTGCCCTTGCTTTGGTAAGAGAGATGTTTTGAATGAGAAGGTGGAAGAAATGGCAAGAGAAATGCTGTGATGACTATGAGGATTTGAGAAGTCAGATTTGACATTGATGTCAGATTTATTCCAGGGCAGGGTAGTGCCCTTGCACTTGTGAAGCCACCACCCTTATCTCTCCTGTATTCAGAAGTGTTTCAGATCTGATAATTTACCTGTCCTTGAACTGTGGAAGACCCCTCCCTTCAGCCATGGAAGTCAGGGGCAGGATCTGGTTGTCCAGATTCATATCCCACTCTCCTGTCTCCTCTACTGTTGAGCTGAGGTTTCTATGAACTGTTCTCAAATCATGTACAACTGCTGCTTTTCATTTGACTTTCTCTCTTGCCGTTTCTTTAAGAGTTATACCGACAGCTTTTACCTAAAATAACTTTCCATATAACCTCTTTAAAAATTTTTTAATGGAAACAGAGCACGCATTGCTACTTCACTCAGCCTGGTTGCAGTATGATTCAGGACTTCCCACTGTATTTGGCGGTGCTAAATCTGGAAATACAATTCCTATTTATTCCATTTGTGTTTGGGTTTTGTCTTTATTTATTTATTTATTTTTGTTAATGCTCTATTCCTCCTTCTGCCTGCTGTGTTTCTATTGAGAGCAGGGAGTGTGCTGCCTTTTATATAGTGTCCATACCTCTACGGAGGTGTACAGTGCGCGAGCAGCTGCGGGGGGATTGTTCCTGCACATCACCCTTGCCCGGGGCTGTGTTCGCCAGCTGAGGGTCGCTCCGGGTGTGTCGCCGTGCCCGGTGGCCGCGGGCCGGCTGTCACATGGTGGGGACGGGAATGGCTCTGGGTCGGTCGCTCTGCCCGGCCCCGGCAGCCCGGGTGCGTCCCATGGCCACAGGACCGCTGCGGTGCTGGGCTCCCGCAGCCCCCGGCCCGCTGTCACCCGGCGGGGGCGGGCCGGGGGCGGGCTCAGCTCCCGGGATGGGCGGCCCCGGGCGGCCCCGGCCCCTCGGCGGCGGCGCGGGGCGGCCCCGCCGCTCACACTCACTCGGTCCCCCGCCCATCCTCGCACACACGGGCTCGGCTGTCGCTCCGGGGAGGCACCATGAGCACGGGCATGCGGTACAAGAGCAAGCTGGTGAACCCAGGTGAGGCGGCGGGGACGCGCGGCCGCTCCGCCCCGCGGTCCGGCGCGTCCCTCTCGCCTCACTGTGTCTCCTTTTCTCTCCCCGTTGCCGGTCCCCGCCGCGGGCATCCCGCCCTGGCCGCGTCGCCCCGCAGAGGAGAAGCAGGTACGTGGGCTCTCCGCGGGGATGCGGCAGCTACCTGGGAACAGCGGCGGCTCAGCCCGGGCTTGGCTGGATTCATCCGGGAAATAGGCGCTGTGCCTGCCGCATCCCCCCGGGTTCTGGGTTGGGTTTCTTTTTTTCTCGCTGCTTTTGGGTGTGTCGAGCGGGTTGGGATGGAGAAAGGCAGCGCAGGGGCTGGCAGAGGCGTTTCGGTATTGGGAGCACGTCTCTCATCCCTCTCCCCTCCGCAGCACAGATGCGCAGACACAGCCCAGTCCTGCCGCTCCTTGGTGCTGCAGCCGATCGGCACCTCGCAGGCGGCCAGGATTTGGGTGGTAGGGAACATCTGTTTTGCTTTGCAAAGCTAATAGCTATTTGGAGAAATGCCTTTGAGTCCCGGAGAGAGAGAGGAGGGGTGATGCAATCAGATGACATCTACAGGTTTTTTTGTTCTCTATTTGGTATTTGGAAGGATTTAGGATGTTTGGAAGGAAGAAGAATCCTTTTTTGCTGAGCTTGAATGCCTAGGTAAGGGGTTATCAGAGTCCCGTGTGTTCCTTAGTGCCCATCATCCTGATGTAGGCAGGATCTTTTTTGTCTTACAAGGGTGGGGGATCGAGATGATGGTTGACACAGCAGGGCAGTGCATGGCAAGAAGCCCCCACCCATTCCCAGCCTGGCTTACACTTGCCTTTGGGTCCAATCCTTCTCTGAGGCTCCAATACTATAAGAAGCAAACACCTTGCCTGCTGAGACCCTGGTACTGCACAGCCTTTCTGAGCCACAGAAAAGCAAACTGGCATTGTAGCAGCTTGGACATTCTCCCGTCCATGGCAAGAGATGTTGTTTCCCTATATTATGCAGATTTGGGCACTGTGAAAAGGCACTTGCGCATTTTTGTGAGCTGCTGATTGCAGCGATGAGAAGAACAAAGTAAATCCGAGGGTAATAGGATAATGGGATCACCAGATGCATTTTTCTCAAGCTACTTAAAGTTTTTCTAGTATTTCGTAGTTATTTGTGAGTATCACTGTTAATTCTTGTTTTATTTGTGGAGGAAAACAATCAAGAATGTGTTCTGAAATTGTGGAACGTTTAGCGTAAGCTGTGAACTGGGGAGAAGCTTTGTGACCCCTTCCCCTCCAGAAACATGCTGTTAATTCATGTTTAAATTAAGAGAGAAGCAGGTTGTGTATAAGGCTCCATTCTGTACATTCCCCAGGGGGAGAAGTGAGATAGAGATCAGAGGAATCTGTTGTAGATAACAGTTGTATCTCCTGAAGGCCACTGTCACACTGCGTAGGCAAGAGGGTGCTGGTGCCTGTACCCCAAAGAGCCCGTGTCTGCAGGACAGGGCAGTGCTCTGCTGGGGCAAAGGAGGGCTTTCCTCAAATTCAGAGGTGTATCTGTGTGTCTGACACTGAGTGTAGAGTGGGTTTTGCATGACAGAGCACAGTTCATTATGGATTTGGGCCAGCCATGTTACTTGTGGATGGTGGAGGGAAACCAATCTGTGAACACAAAGCAATCTATTAATTTGTGGTTTTGTACGTTCACTTTAATTTTATCTTTATTCAGCACCCTTTAAGAGCAGGACTTTTTTTCCCATGCTACTTTCTTTTTCCAATCTGCTCACATCTGGCAGCAGGTAACAATTTAAAAGATGTACTAAAGCTGTGATTCTTGCCTGAACCAAGTTTTCAAAATTTGTTATATAAGCTTTTTTTTATAAATAGTTGGGAAATGAAGTGAGAGAGGGTGGTGCAATAGATTGCATGTAAGTAGGGTGGTCTTTGGTAAAGTCTTAATAATATTCATGACTTACTGAGTCCAATGTGGTGTCAAAGGATGTGTCTTCATCCATCCTCCCTCACAGCATAGTCAGGGCTAATGCATTATCTGGGTCCAAGGGACCCTGATTTGCAGGTTGGGCTCCTAATTACTACCACTTATGAAAGAAAATAACGGTAGACTTTCTACCTCCCTGATTTCTGAGGAATGAGCTCTTATTTAATTAATTAGACGCTGAACTCATGTGCCTTTGAATGCCATGGAGGTTTGATACTGGTCTCTGTCTACAGAGGTTCCAGATTTCCAAGGGGAAAGGGTTGTGGCTTAAGAGCCTGGGCTGCAGGGATCCAGATTCTGGTGCAAAGCTCTACAGCAGGTTTCCTGGTGACACCAGGCTCTTGAGTCTCTTTATACTTCAGTTCAGCACCTGTTAGAGAGGGATGGTCTCTCTTCTGGCAATTTATGTACCGCTGGATCGCTGAGGGATGCTGGTGGTGAAGCTGGGTAGGCAATTGAAGCAATGACTAATGCCCCATGTGCAGAAGTGTAGGCCCTGTGTTAGGGAAACCTCACAATTTGTCAAGAGTATTGGTTCTCAAGTCAAACAGGGCAAGTGCAGTGGGTGGATGCTCTGCCAAAGTTTGAGGTGTTGCTGTGGGAGGAGTGAAACCACCCAAGTACCTAGTTAAACTGGAGTCTCCTGGCACACTCCTGCAGAACATGCCTCCTAGCTCGTGTTGTTGGCGTGCGTGAGTTTGGGGTGTTACCTTGCCCTGTCTCTGAAGCTGTCTCTTGCTCATTCAAGCCCATGTCTCTAATGTTCTTTGAAGTAATTGTTTCTCTTTAAATCAGGAGGATGGGAACCTCTCCTTCCCAAGTTGATCTCTCCCCACCCCATCAACTTGCAAAGTTGTTTGGGTGTGGGAGCAGAGACTATCTGGTGAATCCAGTTCTTTCAGTGGGTTTGAAATTACAGGGCTGTGCCTTTGCATTCGGCTTGGTCCTTTTTTCTGCTTGAACATACTTTGAAATGGTTTGCTTGTCAGTAAAAATACATATGGGGGGCTGTGTATAGAGAAGATGCTGTGCAAAAGGTAGTTTGAGAGCCTGGTTTTGGTGTGAGTCATTGCAAGGCATTGAGAAACAAATCACTATTACCTCTGAGTTTCAATTTTTGAGAATCTGGGTTTTACATCTTAAAAACTTACATTGAGGCTCCTTTGTTTTTTTTCTTATTAAAAAAAGGAGCTGAGATTTCCCATTCCTGGAACAACAGATATTGCATCAGCAGAGATGTCTTCTATCTAAAATAGCAACTGTGCCAACGCAGAGCATCATTTTAAGGTCAACCTTCAACCCCAGCCTTGCCTAACAGAACACTGCCTGATGGAAATCCCCCAGTTCTCTGCTAATGTGTGCTGAACTCCTCCTCCTTCTCTACTGTGCTTATGGAGAACCAAGCCCATGTAGGCTTACAGGAAAGTGTATCCCCTGAAAAGCTACACCCTGCATTGTGCAGGGAGCCCCAAGGTAGTTGTACATAGTGCCTTTGCCATGCTGAGGACAACTCCAACTGGAGTCACCAGGCAGCTGCTTGTCACCGAGAGCAGATTAAGAGGATGGAGAAGTGGTGATTCCTGTGTTTTGAGCTGGTTGAGGATGACCTAATGTGACCCTCAATTTCTGTGTAGGTACCTATGTGGTGAAAACTGATTGGCTGATTTTGGTGAAATATCTGATGAAAAGTATTGTGTGAGTGGTAGGTTTCCTTGTACAGCAACTGTACAACAAAGACCAGAGGCAGATCTTGGTCTTTATAGAGTTCCCTCAAAGTCTGTGCTAGAGCAGCTTGATGGATTTGTACCTGCACTGTACCTTCGAGCATTGTTGTCTTTCACTTAAATGTTTTCTTATAATAACAGTTCTTGTAGTCTCGTGACTAGAGGAAAATTGTTCTTGCTTGTGCAGAGAACCTGAAAGAAGAACAGACCGCTGTCTTTTAAAATTTTCTCAGTTACACCAATTATTTTATAATTGTGATTCATTGAGTCATTGGGAGCGGCAGTATGGATCTGTGTTGCTGTGCTGTCTGTCATGCTCTGTATCAATCAAATTGTGGTGATGTGTTTTTCTTTTCTCAGAGAAAGCAAAATTATGTTTGCAGCTGTCTAGTGGGATATTTCACCACAGCTGGATAGTCTCTCACTGTGTCATAGCTCACTCTGGGTGAGGCTGTTTCTCTTTGACTCCCCACATTAATGTCTCTTCCAACCTCTGTGTTTTCCAACCCTGGTCTCGCATCCTGGCTACTAAGATGTGCCTGCCAGAAAGGGAGTAGCAAATTAGTCACAGAATCTGGAGGTAAATACTGGAAACACTCTTAAAGCAGCACATCCCTGCTTTTTTTCTGATGTCCCAGTGTATCTTGGCCAGACTTATCAGAGGAGTGGAACCTTTTACTTCTCTATGAAAAGCATTGTGTGGTTCATTAATTTTTTTGGCCTATTTCAAAAGATAACATTGGTCCCTTGCCCTCCGAGCTGGGCAAGGGCTCAGTGCTCAGAGCGGTGTGTCTGGAGCTGGGTGGGACTGCAGCAGGTCAGGAGGTGGAGCCCTGCCCGTCCCTCTGCTGTGCATCTGTCTAAACAGCCCTGCTGGAGGACGCCCTGTGTCGCACAGATGGGCTGCTCTGAGCTGGGCAGGGAAGCTCGTCCTGGGCACTTGGACTTCTTTTCCCCCCTCTGCCTTCTTTGTCTGCTTGGCTTCTTGGTAAAGGGCTGTAAAAAGAGGTCAGCACATGGACTTCGTGGTGAAATGGAACTGCTGGAGAGCCGGGCACAGAATCTGCCTTCTGCTGTTGCTGATGTCTCTCTTCAATTATTTATGCTCCAAATGGTTAAAACGGTTGTGAGGGCAGGGCAGGGGAGAGGTTCAGCCCTCTCGGTGCAAGTAGCATTCTGCAGTTTGTGAAAAGGAGAAGTGTTTCATGCACAGGGATTTTTATCCCTCGAATTTCCCCACTCAGCTACTTGTTTGCAAATCCAAAATTCTGTTGCTCTTGTGTGAGTTGTGCAGAGCTGTTCCAGGCACATTAACCAAATCTGTAAGTTTGACAGATGCTGGGGGCCTGATCCTTGCTGACATTAAGGAAGTAGAAAAAATATTCATTTAACCCCAAGAGATACTTGTGACACTTACTCAGCTCCAGGGTTGCAGACTGCTGGGGCTTTGCAAAAAGCAGCTCACAATTGCAGAGGAGAAAATGCTGCTGCCATCGGAGTGAAGGAGTAACAGTCCCTGGGTGCTACTCTTTTTTTGATGATTCTAGCAACAAATGTAAGAGGGTTACGTTATGACAGTTCCTTGGAAAAGTTGAAGAAAGGCAAGTCTAGAGAGATGAACAACTGGTGGAGTTTAGTGTCTTCTAGGACCTATGTTTCCCATTCTCAGTTTCAGTCTAAGTTGATGTTCATTAAATACCCAATAAAATGGATATCTTGGAAATCCAGGGGAGATTCCACATCAGCCTGTTGGTTGTTTGCTGTGTTGGGATGAGTCCCTGTTGCAGTTACTGCTCGTGTGCTGAAAACAGGCCAGGAGAGCTCTGGTCCATCTTTAATACTTGAGGCACTTCTTGCTGAGATACCTCTTGACTGAGCCAAGAGGGTTCTTCTCTTATTGTTCCTCTTCCAGTTAGTGCCCTCTGTGGCTTCTTTTTTCCCCTGAATAGCAGAGCATGATCTGGAGGACACATTCTTTGCTTACCTGTACAGCTTTCTTGCCTGACCAATATTAAGCCTTTGTCCCCTTCTTGCCCAAAGCAGAGATTTTCCTGAGACAGTGAAACCACACAGGATAATCTTCTAATACTCATGAAAGAAACATGTGGCTTCTCTAATACAGACTTTTGTGGAGCACATGCAAGTTGTTTCATAGCATACTGGAATAATTCTCATAAGGGCTGCATTTTGTCTGTGTGTGCACATGTCTATAGTGTGGTTAGCCTTGAAGCACAGGAATAATGTTTGTCTGCTGTTACACATTCCCTTTCTCCCACAGAATTGACCCTAGAGCTGTGAAGAGTTTTGCAGTCATCTTGTTCCCACAGAAGGTTTAGGAGCTGGATTTGTGTGTGGTGCATCAGAAGAGCTGGGATCAGATGCCAGAACACATGCTCCTCATCAGTATGTATGTGGGCTGCTGTTCATCCATGACTTGGTATTCCAGAAACACTGTTCAGCATGAGCAGTGGAAGGAGTCACTGAGGATGCCAAGAGGAAGGATTTAAATGTACAGTGCTGCCCACAGGGGCTGGGCTACAGGAAATGGAGCAGATCTGTTGCTTCTGGTTTAAGCAAAGAGTTCTCTTTATTTTGAGGGCTGAATGGGGTGATATTCTTCGTTGCTTCTCTTTTGTATTTTGAGTTCATTAATTGAAATCTCTTATGGCTGCTAACATTCACCTCTAGGCTGCTGTCCCTCCCCTTGGTCATCACTCCCAGCCACTGCTCGTGTGGTTGGTAACCACAACAGCCATATGCCAGGGGTGGCAGGGAGAAGAGCATGCTGGAAGGATGAGCAAAGCTTGGTTAAGTGTTGACCAAGAGCTGAAGAGGAAGTGAAACCCTGCACAAGTGTCTGCAAGGGTGTAACGCCGAGAGAGGGAGGAGAAATATTTAGTTTCTGGCTTTAGTACAGCTGTCCACTTTTGAAGTCAAAAGAAAAACGAGAAGTTGAGGCTCAAGTTGAGCTCTAGAAGAGAAATGTAGATATGCTGTACACTGCAGAGATGCTCAAGATGGCAAAAACTTCTCTGGATACAGCTGTGCAGCTCTCAGACTGCCCCAGTCTTGTGCCATACCATGGCAGCCAGGGCTGAGGGAGGCTCAGGACTAATGCTGGAGGATCTTGGGCCGTTGAAGCTCATGCTAGCTTGGGGCTCTGTGAGCCAGTGTAGTGCAGTTCTAGGTTAGTTGGAGGTGGGAAGCCCTTAAAAGAAGTTGACTCGAGTTTTTCACTCATCTCCTAAATCTGGGATGTGTCTCTGCATGGTGGCACTGGCAGACAGCAGGAACAGAACCACGTGCTCACCCTGACATGACTCCTGATGGAGAGAGGGACAGGTTGGTGGCTGGCCAGGCCCTGTGCTGTGGGAGACCTGAGCATTGTGCAGCTCAGCCCTGTGCTCTTCTGTGGGATCTTTGGGAGTGCTCTGTTTGTCTTGAAGCTTGTTATCAGTGTGTGTCCAGGGTGTGTGTATGGAGTTGGGATGGCCCATCTCTGCCTGACCCCACCCGAGGCAGTTGGTGCCGTTCTCCCAGAATGACTCCTGGCAAGGAAACTGGGATCTGGGAGCACAGGCTGAGCAAATAAACCACAGGATCATGAATGCTAGCTCCTGGAGACTGGCCATGAGGAGTGAGCCCGTCCCACTGACCTCTGGACGTTCTCAGTACAGAAGCAAGACAGGGAAAAGAGTTCCACTTGACTTGTGGGAAGAGTCTCCTAGGGCTTAACATCTTCCTTCTGCATTCTATTAGGTTAAGCCTGTGGCAGTACAGATGTAGTCAGGGCTCCAGTGACTGTGTTACATTTTTCCATTTTTCCTTACATTTCCCTGGTGTTTGAAGCTGTGTGAACACACATGAGAGCACAGGCCAGGCCTTTTACTACTTTAGTTTGTATTGCAATTATTTTTATGAACACTTCCCAGGCAAGTTGCTTTGTGTTCAGCCTTTTGTAATGTCTTCTGGCTATTTCTTCAGTGTGGGAACTATTTTAATCCTGCCTGATGCACTGAACTCATTCTTGCTGTGATAAGTACACACATGTAGTGTCTTTAGATCCTGCAGTCTTACACTCACTTTTATTTTCAAATAAATTACATACTACATTAATGATATATTCAGGTAAAACGTGAGTCACAAAGACATCTGCTTTCTGTCTGCTTTATATAGATGGTCCCCTTGGCTGTGCTTTCTCTTTAGTTTAAAGCTCTCCTGAGTCTCTGCATTGGATATTAAGTGATGTAAAGTCTTGGAAACATGGATAAGCAGTATTGGAAATGCCCATCTGGACCAATAGTAATCTCCCTCTGCCCAAGGCCTGCTGTAAAAAATGTCAGGAAGATTTATGGCTTTTAGGATCCTATAGATTCTCAGAGGTTCCTGCTGCTTAGAGAGTCTAGTGCCAGCTGTGATCAGACAGTAATGGAAGAACCATCAGAGCTCAGGAGCTGGTATTTGCCCTATTTTGTAGGTAATGGGCTGAATCAAGGCAGCAGAGTTAAAATTCAAGTGATGCAGCTGGCCTGCAGCAAAGCCTTGCTGTGATTGCACAGTGCTGAGCAGGAGTGTGTCATCAGTGGAGATGCTGTCGGGTCTCTTGCCTCCCAGTGGTTGTTCTTGCAGTCCTTACTCCCAGATGGATTTTGTGATGTAGCTGGAGCCGTGTACTGGAGCCTGAGCTAGAGCACATGGAAGGGAAAGTGCTCATGTCCCAAGGTTAATACCTGTGCTGTTTGTCTGCTTACTTTAAAGAGCTCTCCTTCCCTTGAAAGGAGCCCTTGGCAGAGTGTGTATTTATGAGGGAAGTGGATATCAGAGAGGGCAGTTATTTAAAAGGACTTGGTGCATTTACCAAGCAGTTAATCCAGGCACATGCTTGGGAAGCACTCCAGGTTCACTGAGCAACTGAACACTCTGCATCAGCTCTTGTCTGCTGGCAGCCCTGGGATTCAAACCAGGAGGTCAGTGAGTTAGAGGCATGTTTGCTGTGTACACCTCAGTACTGTCACATGGGTCTGTTTGGGACCCTGCTCACCATCACTGTGCAGCAGAGGTGTGCCCTTTTGTCACTTGGTGAGGCAGGGCAGATGAGGCTCACCCACACTCATACCAGGTTCATACCAGGTTCACAGCAATTTGAGTAAGCCGGAATTGGCTGCATGGAGCCCAGCGTTCCTCTTCCTCAGTGCCTGCTCTGTTCAGCCTGCCAGTCCCTGGACAGAGAGGCTGCATGCCATCTCAGAGCTTTGGGACGGCATTATTTGCAGCAGCTCTCATTACTGTCAGTGAAAGCCTTTCTGTTTGAAGTTGTAGGGCTGGTCCTCAGCAGCTGCTTGGAGGTTCCAGCCGGTGCCAGGCATTTTGCTGCCTCGTTTGAATGCCCTGTGTCATCTGAACATCTCCCTGCTCCTCCCGTGGTTGCTCTGTCATGGGCAGGTGTCAGGCAATAGCAGAATTGTCCTCTCGGTAAACAAGTGATGATGTTATTGGAGCTGCCCTTCATGTGGCGGCAGTGCACTGTGTGCATGGGGTTGCTAATGAGGGATATCATGGGGCTTGTTAGTCTGTAAGCTTAATGAACCATCTTCTGGTTCTTTGTGAAGTGTGTGGATGCTTCTTCCTGTGTGCCGTTCCTGTGCTGTATCTTGCACTTGTCTGTGTTTGGTACTGAAGCGTGTCCCTGTAAGGTAGAGCTCAGACATGGGCATTTTGGAGGACTCAGATCCCATTTGTCCTGACATTAATGACAGTGGACATCCAAGAAGTGTCTGGATAAGACCACTGCTCTTGCATCCTCACTGCCTGTGTGTATGCCTGAGGGCTAAGCTAATTTGTGGCTCCAGTGAATCCATGTGTACTGGGTACCCAGAGCTTGTCCCTGAGGGGTTTAGGGATTTTCCTTCATGACAACTCCCTTTCTTTATTATTTTTCAAAAAATAAAATAATTAGAGTATCCACCCACCTCTTGGCTGGCATCCTGCAGTAATAGGCTAGCATGTGTTTTCTCCAGCAGAGGAAGCAGATCTTGCTTAGTATTTGCAAGGCGATGGTTTATAAATGAGCCTGAAAAGAAAACCATTTATAGCAGATTTGTACTGGGAAAGAGTCCTATCAAAATTTCTTAAAACTGGGCCATGAATCCTGCCTAACACTGATTTGATTATGTACAGTAGGATTAGTCTGGTCCAGAGGTGTGCAGATGAGGGAGCATGTTCTCCTTTGCACATAAAACCAGACCTGTTCCATCCTTGCCCTGTCCCTTGGCTCTGGAGGTTAGAAATACTCATGCTACAGATGTTTGTTTCCCTTCTTACACCCTTGAAACTGGAGATAAGAAGGGAAAAGTACTTCATGCAGTCCAAGAGTACCCGAGGGTACTGTGGACTGCAGGGACAGCCATGTCTCTGCGTTAAGCCAGGTTTTTTGGGGGGGGTTGAGGACTCAGAGTTTGCCGTGTCTGGTCAGTGTGGTGTGACATTCAGCATGTCTGTGAGGGGGTGGAGTGTTTCTGACAGGCCTGCAAGGGACAGTGGGATGAGATCCCACGTAAAGAATAAATCCAAGAAAATAAATCCCAAGAGATGGCTGTTTGACCTGGCGAGCGGGCTCAGGCTGGGAGCCCAAGAAAACCCGTCCTCATTCTGCATGTGACATTGGTTCTGGACTTTGCTTGGAGAGAGTTATCCTCAGATTCTTAAAATATATAAAGGTTTGTCTTGCTGTGCTGCAAGTCCCAAGAGGTATTCACAGGTAGCTGATCTGATTTTGCACCCCATTCTCATAAAAGGGTTGCAAGTGACAAGTTCCTCTTGGCCTGCTGTGGCTGCTACTTGAGCTGACATTGCATGGGGGTGCTGGCTCTCCACTAACCTATTGACAGAGCAGAGCATCCCTCATCCTGCCTCGCTTCTCTGCCTTACCTATGTGGCTATTTCCATTTCCTTTGGGTTGCCTTGTAGGAAAACACAGTCTAGCAAATGCAATTTTTTCCACTCCATTGCTTCCAACTTCTTTCTAACGTTGTGTGTTGCTGCCCCTTGTGTGTCTGACAGCCACAGTGTTTACAGTCAAATGACTTTGTCTTGTCTAATATCTTCTTTAGTCCTGTTTCATTCTGACTTCTAGAAATCCATTGTAATCATTTCAAAGGTGTCATTTTCATGAACACTGCTATTCCAGTGCCTGTTATGTTAACATCTCCCATCTTCTATCTCATGCATTTTACCCTTTTTGTTATTTTCAGGTCCAACCCAGAAAGAGATCTATGAAATCAGTGATATCACTGAAAAAGCCACATCTTGCAGTTTCTCACTGTGCCAACCCAGAACTGAGGGCAGTCCCTGTCCCAAATTAAGAGATCTTGCTATAGTGCCTTAGTCTGTTGGCATACTCTGAATTAACAAAGAAGCTGACACGTTTCTCTGGTCTGGGTTGGTGGTATGGAGATGAAAGGCAATAGCCTGAAACATAAGCTTTTCCACAAAGGCCATTGTACAATATAGTTAGTTTCAAGGCAAATTTTTTAGTTTGCAATAATATGAACCAAGAGACACCCTTTAAATACAGATGAAAGTGCCCAAGTCCTTTGAAACTGAGAGGAGCTAGATACCTCCTGTATTTTTATAAATTTGGCTCTAGTGAGCAGCCTTGCCATGGCTCTCCCCCTCCATCCCTCTCGCTGATCTAAGTTGCTGTGAAGCAAGAGCTCTCACCATGTCCCATGAGGAGGCTCCTGCTGTGGAATTTACACACCTGGTGCCAGACTTACAGTTGCCTTTCATGTGCCGCAGTTCACGGATTAGGTCCAGGAAAGGGGTTAGTGAAGGAAAATAACTGTGAAAATACTGCAGGAGGTATGTTCCAGGCTGTTCTCAATGGCCCTTTCATCTTTGCCTCAAAAAAAAAAAAAAATCAGTGAGAGATGTAGCTCTGTGAAAGGATCATGGCCATCTAACACTTTGGTTTCTTTATTGAAACTGAAACTTTTACAGTGCTGCTTCTTTTTTTAGGGGCTTACTTGGCAGAGATGCTCCATTGTGGATTAGTGCTCTTAACCTCATCCTACCTTGCTTCTTTTGAATTCCTTCACATAGGAAAAACTCTTCCAAGGATTTCTCTTTAATTGGGTTACTTAATGTTGTTCTTAGTATAGTAATATTTTCACAGCATCTATTCCACATCCTCGGGTCTTGCTGTCCAGAATGTACAACAGTCCCTCAGCAGATCTTTCCAGCCTATAGTTTTGGAAAAGGTGGGGTGTGGTTTTGTATGTTTACCTGTATCTTATTTGTGAGTTTCTCACAGTACAGTCTGATTCTTAATAAGCTCCCCTGTGTGAAGCCTTTGACTTCAGTCTGAATGGCTTTTATCTGCATATTGACCAATTTAAAAATAAATAATAATTAACCTCCCCCCATACCAAATAACATAAACCCCCCAACATATAGGGAAACTCTCTGGGAGCATTAGTGCATGCCTGCTCTCACTTGCAGGATCATTCACATGCAGTTGTTTGCAAACAAAATATCTCTCCATTCCTGCACACAAGGAGCAGTTGAGTAGTGAAAGTGTAGCAAGCAGGAGTTTCCTACAAATGGTGTTGGTAGGGTTTTCTGGGGAACAGAGAAGGTGGCTCAGAGCTCTCCAGGATGTCTGGGTGCAGGGTGAAGAGTGCACAACCCTTTCTCAAAGCCTCCCAGCCCTGTATCCTCAAGGACTCGACAGGCATTGCTGGCCCAGCCAGGGCACGTGTGGGTGTTTGTAGCAAAGCTCTCTTGGCTTTAGAGGTGACAGAACTGAGACCCAGGATATAACAGCTCTGTCTAAAGGCATATCTGTCTGGAGGCCGTGAGTTTTAGGGATACACAGCATACTTTGATGAAGGAGCAGCTCTGCTGCCCTGTGAGTCAATCACACCACAACTAAAGCTTCCCAGAGGCACTTCAGCCTCAGGATTCCCCTTAGCCTAAATGTTCAACTTCAGACCTGTTCCTTACATCTAGATGGTGTTTCTCAGGGCAGTGGGTGTGAAGTATGCCCTTTTCTGCTCATTGCTGTTGGAACTCTCTCACTGGGAGCTCAGAAACACTGCCATGTAGGAGGTCTGTGACTCTTCATCTCCCCAACAAGGCAGCCTGTTTGTTGGACAGTTGCTTCCCCACCAGGTCCTCACTGTGCTGATGACTTCTGCTGGCACCTTACTGAGTCACTGTGATGGCAGAACTGGCAGAAAGAAGCTGGTGGGAATGCAGCCAGGTGGGAAGAGCCCGATGCTTCCTCTTCTGAAACCTATTTCTCCCACAGCATATTAATTCCTAGTCTGTGCTGAAGAGGAGTCACCTGTACTGCCCAGGTCTGTGTCTGTTGCCAGGGGTTGAGAGCGATTGCTTTCTCAGGTGTCCACTGCTTTCGAAGTGCTGAAGCTCACAGTAAGAAAGCTCTTGATTTCCTTGTGGTTATACTAGTTTTTGTCCAGGGCTGGCCTCTGGAAAGAGGCTGGGGAGCAAAGTGCTCTCTGGGAAAAGCAGTCATGCTGTACTTCTCCTGCTGTTCAGCCCCAGGATTGTTGTGTGATCCAAACAAGGTAGCACAGGATTGGCAGTGCACACAATCCTGAATTCCAGTCTTCCATCTGCTTGAAGGAAGTCCTAAAATGATGCAGCATATCAAATGCATAGCTAAAGTTGAGCATTCTCTGCCCCTCCTTCCTCTAACCACTGCATCTGCAATTGCTCCATCACCTTTCAGTATGGTGCCCAGCACTGCTTTGGCCAGTCACTGCTGTGTCACCAGCGAGGCTAAGACCATGTTCTTGGGCTACAGTTGGACTGGATCCAAACAGCATATGGATTGCAGCAGTTGTATTTGCTGAAAAAGTGGCCCTATCCAATGGCTGTTGTTGCACTGAGACTGCGAATTTTGGAAGAGACATGCAAAATCTTAGTGCCTTCCTGTGCTGAGCAAAATCTGGTGTGGGGGGAGAAACCCATGACTGTGTAGGAGGGAACAGTTGTGCCAGTGATGTGTCTTGGCCGTTACTGCCTGAGGCACTGTTGGGTGCTGTGGTCAAGTTAGAGCTTCCAAGAATGAGACACTGATTCATCTGTGGTCAATGTGTTTTTAAAATAATGCCACTAACTGTCAATCTGGTTTCTCCCTGACCAAGTGTGACCACTGCAAGGCTCTTTTCCTTAGGGCTCCCCATGCTAGTGAACTGAATTTTCATTTTCCCTTCAGTCTGCTTCCTCAGGTATTTTGTACTGCCTGATCCAGGTGGGAGAATCCTGCTGCCACCTAAACCAGTGTGGCCATTTGTAAAGTGGAAAATGTGGCTGGTGCTGGAGAAACCACAGGATTGTGGTGCTGGTGCTCAGTGCTGCATTGCCAGTACAAACTATTTTCAACACTGTGTGTGCAGTTGAAGGCTGGCAATTGGAGCTGGGCACAAGATAGGGTGGCATAGCTGAGCTCATTTCACAGCACCAAGCTGTGATTTCTCCCCACTGCTCTGCTTGAATTTGGATTTGGGGAGCTGGGGGTCGAGTATGGTCCTGTGCAGCTTATTCCATACCCTGCTATTAACTCAAAGCAGTTACTGCCAGGTTTGTTCATGCAGGGGAAGGAGGGAGGGTGGAGGGTTCAGATGGCAGTCGACTGGGAGGCAGAAATAAATGAAGTGTTGAGCTCTTAATGGGGAACATGCTCTGTTGGTTTGGGTTTCCCTCCCCACCCACCTCACTCTTTTTAATCTGTGGCACAGTCTTGAGAACAGTTTGAGAACGGAAGTGATTTCAGACTGGAGGTGACCTCATCTGTCTCCAGCTCTGAGGTGGAGCAGTGTTTGGAGCCACAGCCAGAGCTTACACTACTCTTTGAACGATGCAGGCGAGGGGCTGAAGCTCCAGGAGAGCCCTATGCCTCCTGCTCAGCAGAGTGCTCTGGGCATCTACAGGGTGGGATCTTGCTCCAAGCCCTCCTGCAGTCTGCCAGCCCCCTGAGTGTGGGTATTGGTGTGAGGCAGCTTCAGCCCTGTGAGGTCCTGTCCGCCCCATTTAGTAGGATTTAAGGCTGCTTGTGATGTCTGAGCTGTTGTGCTGCTCTCTGCCATGGCTGTGATGTCTGTAGGGAAGGGGCAGGAGGTGTGATGTGACTCTCTTTGTACAGGTGGAGATAACAGCCCTGGGGAGGAGCAGTACCAGTGTTGGGAACCAGCCCAGTGTGTCTGCATGAGGAAACTGCTGTCCCTGGTTAGGGGGGCTGTAACATAGTGCTCCCCATCCCCACCCCACCATTGAAAGGGTTCCCCACTGCCAGGCAGTACAGCTCTGCAAGGAGGTGGGAAGTGGGTGATGGCTGTGGAGGTTTTTCTTTCTGTTCTCATCTTTCCACACACTACAGTGGGGGGAAGTAGGAAGGAGAAGTCAAAAAAGCAGAGTCCAAAAACTCAGCTGGACAAGAAGCCTTTCTGGAAAGGTCATGTAGGAGCAGTTCCCTGATGAAAAGTCCAGGCTGTCCTGCAGGGTGCTGAGCTGTGCTTATCTGAAAAACGTGCTCAATGTGATCTTGTGTTGGTGTGAAAAGGTGCTAAAGGTCTGTGCATGGACTAGAAGAGTCCTTACTGGATTCTTTGTGTCTGAGGGCCCTGTGGATCAGCAGAAAAGGAGATCAGAGCTCTCCTGGAGGCTTTATGTTTTAGGAGCCAAGATGTCAGTGGGAGATCCGAGGACCTGAAGTGCGAGGTGGGAGCCAGCTAGGGTATCAGCTGCAGGTCCAGATAGTGGCGAGGAGCTCAGAAGACCACAGGCAGATGCTGCTTTCAGAAACTGCCAGAGAATTCTCCTTCCTGAAATGGAAAAGGGCCATTCGTTCTTCTGCTTTGATTTCTGCTATTTTGAGTTGGCCAAGATTTTCTCTTGCACAATTGGAGCCTGGAGTCCTTGGACTCTGCTAGTGTCCAGCAAGCCCAGTGCTATGCTGGCTGCTGGAGCTGCTCTGCCAGGCATTGCTCTGTACTTCCGTAAATGTCCATGTTCTCCAGTAAGGATGGCTTCCAAATGCTGTCTCAAACTCTGTGGGGGAGTCCAGCCACTTCCCTTTAAGCCTAGTTGTCTTCTGACTTCAGCTCCAAGCTGGGCTGTGGTGGGCTATGGCTGGGAAGGCAAAAGTAGTCTTTTCTCATGTCCGTACAGCTGTGTGGCTGTGGAGGAAACTCCCTGTAGCTGGGTAGGAGTGTAAGAGAGGGTAAGTTCACTGGAGGAATTTGCTTTTCTTTTGGCCTCAACCCAGGTGGTATCAAGACTCCAGCTTGGAAATAAATTCCCCTCCCACCACTGCTAAACAGAGAGAGTTTAACCATTTATGGCATACAGCAAGAGACTTCCTCCAGCCCTCCTGCCTCTCTTCCCTGTTGCACTGGGAGCAGGAGGGACTGGAAATGGATCCTGTCGTGACTGTCATGGTGAGGACAAGAGTTTACAGTCCCGTTTTATTCCTTCCTGCCTCAGAGCTGTCTCCATGACTGTATGTGATGAAACAATCTGAAAGCGCACGGACAAGCAATGATTTTTAAAAAAAATGTCCCTTTCTTCTTCTCAGTGTTCCACAGCTGTGCCCGGGACACCGGAGCACAGTGGCAGGACTGGGGCTGGCTGGGTGACAGAGGAGCTCTGCCATGTCTTTGAGGAGTTTGGGCTAGTGGAGCCCCGAGGGAGGCCTGTGCTGCTGCCAGTGGTGATGGAGACGTGGTGCCAGCACTCGCTGCCTGGCAGGGCTCAGGACCTTGGCAGTGCCCTGCGTCTGCAGCCTGTGTGTGAGCCCCAGGAGCATCCCAGAAAGGGGCCATTATCCCCGAGCTCTGCCTGTTGCCGGAGTCAGGAGGGCACAATAAAGATGTGTCCCGGCGGGAGCCTGGAATAAGCTCGTGTGTCGGGAACAAAGGAGGCTTTGTAGCAGGCGCTGCCTTTCGCGGGAGGTTTGTCAGCTCCGGAGCCGGGACGGTGACACGGGGCGCTGTGCCTGGCCGCGCTGTGCTGGCCGGGGGCTCCCCCCGGTTCAGGGTGAACCGGCAGCCTGTGGCAGGGTCGCCGATTCTTCCTTTGCCGTGGGAGGTCTTGGCAGCAGGTCCTGCTTGCCCGAGCCCGGCTTTGTTCGGTGGGCCGGGCAGCCGCAGGAGGCAGGAGTCTCCCGGCCTCCCAGGTTCAGCAGCCCTGTGAGACCTGAAGCTGTGCATGTGCAGGTTGTGAGTGCATAAAGTCCCCAGGAGGGCCCTGGGACTGGGCTGTAACGGACCGGGATGGCAATATCACTGTATCTGGGGATTTGATGAGAAGTGTCACTTGGGAAGAGTTCAGCAAGCAGGGCTGAGTGGGACAGCTTGGCAATATGTGACAGCAAAGCAAAGGCATTGGAGAAGTGAAGGGAAGCCCTTATGCTTGGGCTGTTACACTACATACATACAGTTTATAAAAGCTCTTTTCCAGTTATTGAGAATGGACCTGAGGTCTGGCTGCTCTCCTGTCTCTGGTTGCAGCATCTGTGCTGTGCTGGTGTGGGACTGAGCATGGTGGTGTCTGCCAGATAATCCAGAGCTGCCCTCTCCAGAAGGATGTGGTTGAAGATGGGGTAATCCAAACCACAGACAGGCAGAGAGGTTGGGGATGGGATTGGGGCAGTAGGATAAGATTGTGTTAGGAAGGATCCCCTCTGTGGAGCTGTGTAGGTTGCTCTAGGATTTTGGTTATGTGGCAGTTTTGTCCAGCTGGCTACTGCAGTATCACAGTGTGTTACTGCTGCTGGGTTTTGTTCGTGGTATGTCCTGATATTCCATTCTCTGTCACCTAAGAGCACTGTTCTCCAGGAATACTTGCCCTCTCCAAGCAAGACCGGGAAGATTTTATTGTGAAAGAAAGGAGAACTTAGTCCATGCTTTGCTGCTCTCTGCTGTGGTTGAGTCCACCACAGGCATCAGCTCTTCTAAATGGAGAAATCTCTGAGGGGAATTACAGGGCCCAGGGGCAGGCTGAAAGAAGCACAATGCCTATTCTGGCCCTGAAAAAATGTGTGCTTAGAAAGGAAGCAGCAACCACAGGAAAAAGATAGTTGCTGAACATAAAGTGCCAAGAATGAAGCAATCTGTTTTATAGTATGAAGCCTCCTGTTGAGCAAGAAGATTATTTTCCCTCCCAGGGCAGGTGTGACCAGTAAAATGAAGTGGCAAAGTCCTCCCTCAGTTCAGTTTCCACACAGGGCCAATACTTCCTTAGCCCTCCCCACCCAGGGTGTCCCCAATTTTAATCCGTTTCCTCATCCTGCTGCTGTTTTTAGAAGCTGCCATGCTACATGCTGCTGAGTAGCATCTCCACTCTGTGCTCTGTCCTTTTGTGTTCTCTAGGGCTATGCAGGCACCACTGCAGGTGTTTGGGGCAGGTGGGAACGTGGTTGGCCCAAGCAGCATATACATAAAAATGAATGCATGGAAAAGCTGCCTAGGTAAAGATTTATTTGCACAGTGTGATTTCTGCAGGACTCTGATATAGAAAGAAAGAGGTCTGGTAGCTCTTAATTTTGGGATCCTGGCCTATCAGTGGCAGATTTCTTTTGGCTTTGTAGAGGGCAGACCACGAGATGTGGCAACGTCTTTGTCAACCCCTCCTCTGCTGCGGTGCCATGCAGAGCAGGAAGTTGGTCCAGTTGTGCTGTCTCCTGGGAGCAAGTCCTCTGTGCCTGCAGGGAGGTGGCCTGTGGATGGATATGTATGATGGAGCTTGGTCACAAAACCCAAGTGGGAGGGCTGCTGAACCTCCCAGATGTGTACCTTGCACAGAATGGAGGCACTAGGTCACTCTGGGGAGAGTGAATTCAGCCTCTACCCCAGCTGGTTGACTGTTCAGTTCCTATTTGCTCAAGAGAGCAAAGTGTCTCTGAAGTCCTTTGCTCTGTAGTTGCTCCTGTGAGCCAGCACATAAATGCAAACAGATGGCACCATCTCAGCAGTTAGTAGGAATCTCTCACTGCTGCAAAAACTGCTAATGAAGTTTGGGGCTGGACTGAAGCAGACAAGGCTGCTGTGCTGGTGGGCTGTGCTGGCGGGCTGTGCTGGCTCTGTGCTGGGGTGCCTGTTATCACCCCTCTGTTGCAAGACCACTGCAACTGCTGAGCTGCCTCCCTGCCCAGAGAGCTGTGGTGTGTCTTGCAGCAGCTTCAGACAGGGTTTCACCTGGATGCCACGGGGCCATCAGGACCTGTCAATGTCCATCAGTCTTGGTAAATGATCTTTTGCTGTTTCACTACAAACTCAGACTAACTAGTCTCATTTTTTCCATACTGGTCAGTATCTCTTGGATGAGGAGAAGCAACACTCAGCAGTTACTGACTATTACTCTTAGGCATGGAAGAAACTTTGTTTAAATTCCCTTTGACAGCACAGTTTGATTTAGATGTTCAGTGACTTGAGGTTTTCTCCCATCATCACAGCATTTAATAAAATGTGAATCTCCAGTCACGCTGCAGGGCACAGGCAAGTGGTGAGTTGTGCAGCAAAGGTGTAACCAGGCTTGGTGTTTGCTGAAGCAAGTAGGTGGGGGTGTTGGAGAGCATCTCTCGATTCCCTTTTTGATTATTCTGATGGCTCCCCACCAGGCACGGCCTCAAGTGTCTGGGTTGGCAGGGTACAAGTCAATGTTGGATGGCTGCACAGCCGCAGGGAAGTGGGGAACAATCCTGGTCCCCAGCTGCCTTGCAGCCCTTACCTTTTCTTCTTCATTTATGCAGCAAACTGCAAGGCTCTGTGTCTGCCTGGCTGGTCCCACAGCTCTGTCTGGGGCCCATGGTACAGCTGCGTGGGGACCTTCTGGGGCAACCAGGGTTGTGATGCCCTTTGGGAACACTGAGCCACGCTGCTGCTGTGCAGCAGTAGCACTGATCCAGCACAGTCACTGGTGTGTGCCATGTGCCAGGCCCTGGGCAGCTCAGCCAGGCCACAAACGGTGGAAGAGGCACCAACTGCTCAACGCCTGCAGTGTCTTGGGCCTCGTGGCCTGTGAGCCTGGCACAGCTGGGTAACACTCCATCCAGCACTTGGTGGGCAGCCAGCAGTGGGCTGGCATGGATTGGAGGAGAGAGAGTCAGCTGCAAGCTCCTGAAATCTTCCAAAAGGCTTTTCAAAGCCCCTTCCATGAGGCTGGCAGCAATTTGGTGTTTGCAGCCAGGTGCAAAGTAGATATCTAGCTCAGGCAACAATATGGAGCTGCTGGGAAGTCTTGGTGAGAACCGTGCTCTGCATGGACTCAGGACATTGCCTATGGAGAACACAGTATATTACAGGGTACAAAAGATCAGAATTGACCGATTGTCCCTGAAAACCTCAGTCTGTACGTCTCCTGTGATGGGGGTATACGTGGGGGAGTTGTGAATCCCAGCAGGATTACTCCTCTGCTATCCTCAGTCAGGAGGAGCTGATGTGTCTGTGCATCTCTGAAGCCCTGGGGCTGCTTGTGCAACCATCAGGGCTTCAGGTTAAAGTACTGCTTCTCAGAAAGCCACTGCTTAGTGGCAGGGGAGGACAGACGTATGCTCAGTGAGGTTCTCTGTGGATACTTCATCTGGGCACACACTCCTTCCCTTCTCTGGGAGCTCTGAGAGACAGCTCTGTGTTGATTTACCCCAATTTCATCATTGCTCCATCTCTTCCTCAGGTTTCCTGCAGGAGAGTGTTATGATCTTTTTCTGAGAGCATCTCACACCATGGCTGAGAATCAGGTACGCTTCTTTAGGGCCTGCCCAAAAGGAGTGTTTTGCACCACTGCTCGTAAATGAAGGTGTGCTGCAACCCCAGTCCAGCTGATTATTTATTGCTGCTGATTAGCTAATTGCTTCCAATTGCCAAAACACTCATTGCATCCACGCTGTGATTTGTGTGCCAGTTGGGGAGAAGGGACAGGGTGCAGGCTTGGGAGGGAAAGCTGTATTTGCCAGGCTGAACAAGACAAAAACTGCTGCAATGAAGCACTCAAATCATTGTGCAGTTCATTCTGCTGTTTATGTTGAATCAAGGAGCAGCATCCAAGGGAAAAAGGGAGCAGAATTTCCCTCTGACTAACGCTGCTGGATTGTGCAGGGCTGTGGCAGAACTGCCAGCCAGAGGAACCATCAGCAGAGGAAAGGAAATGGAATGGGAATCTAATTATCCACCTGCAAAAACAGACACTAGTCTGGATGCAGAGCCCAGCCCTGGGCAGACTGATGTGGGCAGTGACGTTTACACGAACTGTTTTTATGGCGGGGCTGGGAAACGGGCTCCCGGGGGTCCCCTCTGGGATGGCAGATGGTCCAGCACATCACGGAGAGCTGGATGAGACTGGAAGCCACACAGCTGCTTTTGCCTGGAACACTGCCCCATGCTGGGCTTAGAGAGGCAGCACTTTGCAGCCAGGTACAGCTTTGTTATGTGGAGCTGGAGCCCGGGCAGAGCTGAGCGGGTGCAAAGGGAGGTGGGTATGTGCCTGGCTCCCTCTCAGCAGGCTTGTCTTAGTCAAGTGGGCCGGTGCTGCAAGCCCAAGGGTGAGGGAAGGAGGGTGCAGGTCCCCGTGTGCCTCTGCCATCCCAATGTGCACAAGGCTGTGCTTTGTGTTACTCATTGTGACTGTGTGGGGGCAGCTGACAGCAGGGAGGGAGGGTTGGGAGACTGGAGCCTGGGCGTCTAAGGACTGAATGGAGACCTACAGAGGATCCCCTGGGAAGAAGAAGGTGCCTCTACCTCCTTGTTTGCAGAGCTTTTTGACATTATTCTTCACACAGGCCAAAGGCCAGCTTTTTTCTCCTTGGGTGCCTTCCAGGATTGAAGGTTGCTTTAGAGAGCTGCCTTTTTTTCCCCTTGACTAATGGAATTAAAAATTATTTGGTGAGCTAAGACTGGGCTTATTCTCCTCTATTGTGGGCATCAGCTACTCCTAAAATTATGTTAATTGTAGCTGGGAGACCCAGATAGAGGTTGGGAGCTGTCCCAAGACAGTTCGCTTTCATTCTCCCAGTGCTGTTTTCAGGAGCCTGCTGGGAGAACAGTTGAGTTAAAAAAGACCTTGCAGACCTGGGAGTATCTGTGAGATGGGTGAACTGGGGATGAACCAGAAGCATCCCTGCTTGACTGAAGAATCTCTTTTCCCATCTCACTTGTCTACTGCATTGCTCTTCATGGTCCACCCCACCCTGGACTGTCCTCTCTGGTGATACCCTTGGATTAACTCCCGCTGGACCAGGCGTGGGTGTCTCAGGATGCTCAGAGGCCGTGATGTCCTCTCCGGTTCAGGATTCAGCCTCTTTGGTAGACAGGCCTGATCCTGCATCCCTTACTCACGTGAGCAGTCGTCTCTATTCCAAAGGGACTACTCGGTGAGTAAGGATCGCAGGATTGGGACCACTACCTGTAACTTAAACTGGACCCTCTGTAGAATCTTGTCCCCCAACCTTTTTCTGTTCATGTGTGTTAACATGCATCAAGAGCTTCCAAAACTGCTGATGCTCTTGTTATTTGGATGGAGAACCTGAGAGCTGGAAGATTTCAGAGGATAAATCATCATTATTTTTCATCCTCTCCCACCAAACAGCTCCCAGCCCAGCCGGCCTCTGTGCCACGGAGCAATGTGCACCTGTTCTTCTCCCAAGTGTTGCTGTTCCTGGCTTCCCAGGGCTGGCAGGGCTCTGCTCTGCCTCTCTTTGGTTTTCCCAGCTGCAGCTTTGAGAGCCTGGGATTCTCTTTAGTCCTGATTTGTGCTGCAGAGCAGGGGGAGAGATGAGCACCAGTAGTGCTGAGAGTGCCACAGACCTTCCTGCACCACCTGGTATCTCCTCCTATCTGAACAGGCTAAATTTGGAAACCTCTGCCCTGTGCTAAGGTTTTGAACACGTTTGCAATCGGAAGTGTCAGTGTCTGTGACCCTGTGTGAAGAGGGAGGACAGTTTGACCTGCACGTTGATTTATCTGTGTGGCGCTGGCCAAGGAAGCCTGGGCGCTCCCGGCTCAGACACGGCCCTTCGTCGGGCCGGCTTCTCCCTCGCGTGGAACGCGCCGGTACCGCAGCGCGGCTGCTCCCGCAGAGAGGGGAGGACAGCGATCGAGAGCCTGGTGGAGGGGATCCAGCCGGCACCACGACCGCCCGGTTTGTTACACCGTGCAGATTGTTCTAAATGAGGAGCTGAGTGTGAGAACTGCTGTGAACTCGCTCCGGAGCAAGTCACGAGTTTAAACAAGCAGGAGGCAAGTGATGGAAGTTGGTCCTTTTTGAGTGCTGGAAGTGGAGGCACGGCATGAGTCACACTCCTTGGGAAGCACGAGGCGCTTCAAGTGGAAGCAGGGAGCACAAATACCTTTGAAATGGAATTTGATAGATTTCTGGAGGGATTATGTGACAAAGCAACAGTGATTCCTGAGCGGAAATTAAAGCCTGACCTGTGGGGTAGGTAAAAGAGAAGATAAGATCTGATGGCTGTGTGGATTGTGCTTGTGGCACTGAATGTACAGGGGGATTAATCCTGTGCTTTGGGATTTCTGCGTTTCTCGTCTGGTATCTTTCCCCTGAGCATCAAAGAATGAACTCTGCCAGGGTTCTGATGCTCCCAGTAGCCACTTACATGGAGACTTACTTGCAAGTTCAAGGTTAAATTAATCATCACAGTTTAGATCAGCAAGGCATTTTCCCTTGGATCAGGTCAGCAGGAGCCTCAGGGTGAGTGTGCAGCTCTGCTGGTGATGGAGCAGCAGAGTTCAGACCTTGTGATACCCGTGAGATTCATCTGTCTGAAGTCAGAACTGGCTTTCCATGTCGTGAGAGAGGAGGCAGCAGAAGTGGGAACTGAGCCCTGGAGGTTCCCAGCTATGCATCTGCAAGGATGACGTGTGCAGTTCCTCAGCCTCCATTGCTCTGGTCCAAGATGGGAATGTTTTTACTACCTGCTGCTTCTCCTGTTTGACCTCATCAAACAGCTCCTCTGGAACTGCCCTTCCTGTCATCCCAGAAAACAGCCAGGTGGAAAACTTCCCTTCTATGAGGAATTCTGAAAATAACGTTGTCTGCTTCAGAGAAAAACCATCAATGCTGTTTTTACATGTGCTGACTCTTACACGCCATAGATATGCAGTTTCACAGCCCTTCTGCCTGGGCCAGCTTGGCTGGGTTCACCCCTGGTGGGACCCTGTAGCCTGGCTCTGTGCTGCTCAAGAGCATCTGTGTGGATCAGGCTGAAGATTTTTGCTACCATGACATGCTCCTGCGTGTTCACCAAGCGTGGAGCCTGAGCACTGCAGTCCCTAGGCCACAGCATCTCTGCCAGAAACCAGTTCCACTGTGGGTGGGGGACCTCTCTGCTGCCACAGTTTGACAGAGAAGAGCTGGTCCATGAGATGGGATGGACTTGATGCACCCCAAGCCTTTGTTACTCTTGCTGAGTGTTTGGCAGGTTGGGGCTGGGCAGAGCTCTGCTCTGAAAGTCAGAAACCTGGATTTTGCCACCACCTTCACCCCGAGTGCTGCTGCTAACACCAGCCTGGAGAGGAGGATAGAGGCGCTGGTGGAAGAAAACATTTTGGTGTTGCTTTAGATCTTAGAAGGGCAAAGATTTTCCTTGCTGAGCTCTGCTGTACACTACATGTGAGATGTGCTATTTTTCCACTCTTAAGGGTGTCGTATATCAGATTTCTTGTTGGAGGAGCAGGCCAGGGTTTTACACTGAGCACTTCCAGGAGCTGTGTGGGAAGAAAGAAGTGTGCTTACAAAGGACTGGGACAAAACAAGATTGGCTTGTCTGTCTTTGGGAAGTTGCATACAGACCGGCCTGAGCCAACAGCTCTGGGTGTGTCATGCGGCACATCTGAGGCACACAAATGAGTTCTCTCCTTGGCCTGTCATTTATGGATTAGTGACTCTAAGAAGGCAAGATGAGGATCTCTAGGAGGGACAGAGGAGGCTGGGACCAGTTGACCATCCTTTTGGAAGACACAGCATTGGCCACTCAGCCTTAAGATGCTCTCTGTAGCCAACACCTACTCTTCTGGGTTATTTTCCTAATTAGCTCTCTGAGTTCCTAGGTATGGCCTTCTGACTGGAATTTCTCCCTGGCTGCCAGTACCCAGAGCATGTATAATGTGTGAGAGCTCAAAGTACTCATGAGACAGTAGTTCCTTGTTCTTCTCTCCACTGTCAGCCAGCGCCTGGAGCCATGAACAACACTGTGGTTTTGTCGCAACCAAATAATTTTTGACTTCATCTGTGATCCCAGCTCAGAAGAATTCTCTGGTTTGGTGCAGTGGCCTCTTGGGGACACAGCATGCCTCCATGTGCACATGGAAGACACTTGTGGTTGGTGGCCATGTGGCCTGTGGCTGTCAGACGAGGTTTTTCCAAGCCATGAGAATTCAAGGGGTTGGAGAGGGTTTTCTTGCAGCTATTGTGGTTTATGGAGTGGAAGGACTAGTGAAACCTCCTGTTATCTGAAGTAAGATGCATTTTTGGTGTGCTGCCCATTGTCACTCTTTCTTGATCATGTACAATCTGCAGACCCTGATGGTGGAGTCCTCCAGTCAGGAAAGCAAGGATTAGGTATTGTGAATCTAGGAGGAAAAAGAGGTGTCATGAGCATGGCCTAACTTACCACTGGGCTGGGAGACCAGCATAGGGTTGCTAGCTCCTTGAGGAACGGAGCAATGCTGCAGAACCAGGGACAGAGCTGCCAAATCTTCAGTGTTCTGAGCAATGGCAATTCCTGTCACACCTGGCTCTCAGTCCAGACCTTCTGTTTGACTGTTATATGCAGAAGCAAATGGGAACAAAACCCAATGGGTGTAATTTAAGCATGCTGCTGGCAGAGCAGGGTGGTGTGGAGAAGGGCGTCATGCATATGGTATAACAGCTGCTGTATGACAAGAGCTTTCCTGCTCTGGGAGTGTTTCCCAGTTCTCCTGCGCTTATTTTATCAGCCTTTAGGATCTTGTCCCTGTGACTCCTGATATCGCCTTCTGTCAGCTTACTGGATGGCAACGTAGGTAAAACACTGTTCTTTTTTCACCTCTTCTTTCCTTTGCACACTCACAGCTGCTCCCAGACTTCAGGCTGCTGGACCCTGTAGTGAGTCAGTACACTGTAGCAGAACTTGGTGTCAGCCAGACTTGGGCTGCATGGTGGAGGCCCTGGGTTGTGGCCCAAGGGTGACCAGCACAGGCCCTGCTGGTCAGGTGCTCTATGGAGCCACTGCTGGAGACCTGCGGTTCCCAGAGAAGCACTGGGAGCTCTGGCTGGGAGAGAGGCAGGAGTACGGCTGCAGCCTGTGTCCTTCCCATTGGTGAACAGAAAGCTGCTCAGGAACCCGTGTGGCAAGGGACAGGTTCCTCCAGCACCACCAGTGCTGTCATCTCCTGTCACTTCATTATGCATGCTGTGGTATTTACCCCCCAGTTTCTGGAATTGTGTGATTATATGAAATTATCAGCTTTTGTCTATTTGAAATAAATTCGTGTTTGGTTTCTATGGCTGCACAGAAAAGCTGCAAGCCATATCTTATAGGTAGGTTCAGAGCCCAGACTAGAGATTTGAATGACTTCTCTGTGTTGCTGGGCTGGGTTCGTTTGTTTAATGAGCACACAGATACTTCCTTATTCTGAAATGTCTTCAAAGCTTAAGTGGTTAATATAATGTCCAGAATACCTCAGCTGCTATTCCAATTGGATTCAGAGAAGAGCCTGCAATAGAGCCGGAACCAGACAACAGATGAACCTGCATGGAAGCAGATCCACATCGACCAGGATCTGGGGGCTGTGCTTGGGCCCTGCTTTTGAGGAGCTTTCTGGACCCTTGAGACCTTCGCCCACGCCAGAATCAGCACATTTCTGCTGAGAGCAGGTTTTCTCCAGTATACCTTTGTCTCGGCTTCGCCAGACAGGATATCTAAGAAATCCTCCAGCTGAATAAGCCCATCTGTCAAGGGGAGGCAGACTCAAGGCAGGGACAGCATCCGGTACGTGCACAACCTCTCCGCGGGACATTGGCGGAGCGACATCGCCTCTGGCCCGCGGCCGCGGTGGCCTTTGTGCTGTCCTCGCTGGCAGGCTCCTCCCGCGGCACAGGCGGAGGCAGGAAATCCCGGGCAGCTGCCTGGGAGCCTGCTCGCCTTTCCTCGCCTCTTCTCGCTTCTCCTCCTCGCCTCGCCTCGGCACTGAGGCGAGCCGAGCCAGCCCTGCGTGTGTGTGCACGCGTAGGCGGGGGGGGGCTGCCGCATGGATTTAGCAAAGGCTGGGAGGGAACACATGGGTCGGGGTTTTTTTGTTGGCCCGCGGTGGCTTTCTGTCCGTCCTGCCAGCCGCGGTTATGGATTCGATCATTATCCAGGAGCGGTTAGTGGAGCGGCTGCTGTCTCCCCGGACGCAGGCACAGCGAAGCCACCCAGGCAAGCTGAAGGTACAGGGATGTATTTATAGCGCTGCGCGATCCGGGGAGCAGCGGGGACAGGAGGGGGGGGAGGATGGTGCCCGAGCAGACGTGTGCGGCACAAGATGAGACCTCTGAGGAGCAGAGGAGCGGAAAGACGCCGGTAAGGGAGGAGATGGCAGGGACAGAAAGGAGGGGAGCAGCCCCCGAGGGCGCAGGGCCGAGGGGCGAGGTGGACAGCTGGGAGATGTGCGACATTTTTGTGTGGTTATTTGATGCGGTCATTCCCTCTCTGAATGGCGTTTGTGTGCTTGGGGGTGCTCAGGGCGAGAGTCAGCACTGTGTGCGCCCACACGCAGCCCGGTTTGTGTTAATTAACAGGGTATTAATACTGCGCTTTGCCGGCCGGCGTTCCCTCTTCGCAGCAAATGCTGGTGGGCGAGCGGTTTTGCGAGACTCCCGTGCGCAGCCCCAGGCCCGAGGCAGCAGATGTCCGCGGCAGATGCCACGGGGGCTGTTTGTGTAACGAATTTATGCAGCTTTCCGCAATGAAAGGAAGCGGAGGGTCTCTGCCTTTTCCCCGGGGCTGCGCGGGACCGGTTCGTGCAGACGCGGCTGAGGCGGCCGTGCTTGGCCAGAGGAGAGCGGCCGGAGGAAGGGCCGCCCTGGAGGGAGCAGGATGGCTTGGGGTGGAGACTGTGACACCGAGAGGGCCCCTTCCCCCAAACAAGCGGAGGCAGAGGCACCGGCATCCTAGCACAGCTCCATCGTTTCTGGGGTTTGCTTCAGACCTTGATAGGGGCTATCCTTCAAATTTGTTGTGGTCCCGTGGGGTTTAATTTTATCCCTTTTGAATATACCCAGCAAGGCCCTGTTTATCCCCAGGCTGAATGGATAAGTCATATGAGATCCGGGTTGGTTTAAACAGCTCGTCCACCAGAGAAGCGAGGAGGGAATCAGGAGAGGCAGGATGATGGAGGCTGTGCAGTGTGCCCTGCCTTGAGGCACAGACAGCCCTGCAAACACCTCCGTACCAGGATAGCATCTCCTCTGTGCAACAGAGCCCAAATGTTTCTACCTCCACAACAGGAGCAAGGCTTGAAACCCACCAGGGCTTTTCTTGCTTGGCTTGAGCTCCTAGGGAGCCCTGGCCACCTCAGCCAGATATTGGAGGATGTGACATGTTGCAGTCACGGCCGATGAACCAGTGAGTGTGTGCTGAGGGAGGGTACAGCTGTATTTTCTGTGGCCTGGGATGCTTTGGTTTGTGACAGGGCCCCAAAGATCAGCCACAGCTCTTGGTGGCCTCTGCTGTGAGACATGGGGCATGTCCCTAGGCATGTGGGAATGGGATGACAGTAGGAACAAAGGCAGCACCATGGAGCAGGCGGTGAAGAGAGGGGCTTTTTGTGCCAGAGCGCCTCTGGCTTGGCTGGCTGGGGCCCTTTCCCGACAGCTGGAGCTGGCAAGGGAAGCAAAGTGTAGCAACCAGCTGTCCTGGCTTGTGTCAGCTTGGTGGGACCTGGTTTGTGAGGGTTGAGAGCATGCAGAGGAGGCTGTGATGCCTCCAGGAACTCCCTCAGTTCAACCTTCTTATATAGTTCGTGGATTTTAGCTTTTCACAACCCAGAAAATCCTCTGCCTTCCAGGTCTCTACACCCTCTTCAGTGCTCTCCATCCCATGCACAGTTGCCCGGCAGATAGTGACCATGTTGGCTGTGATGGAGGTAGTGAATGATGTAGAGCTTTGAGCAAGGCACACACTGGCCTCAGAAGGCTTCTTAGGCTCTCTAAGTGCCTCGTTGGTGTTGGCACACTGGCAGAGACAGTGGCACATGCCTGTTGTAGCACCCAATTATGGCAGGGAGAGGAGCACACATTGGGTGTCTCAAAGCCATTATGAGGGACTGCAATTCAAGGCTGGCTGTGGTGCAGAGACCACACTGCTGTCCTTAAGACAGGCCTCTTTTAAGAAGGGGATCTCCCCTCACAATTCCTCCTACCTCTCTTTCCTGCACCCTTGGGAGACATGCTGACCATTGGCCCCTGACAGGGCTCTGTGGTTCATCCATGGCTGCTCAGAGGGAGGCATGCCTGGAGACAGGGCTTTTCCCCTCACAGCTCTGGCTGCCTCCCACAGTGAGGGAAAACTCTTCTCTTGGCTTGCGCTCAGCACCGACCTTCCTTTCTGCAAGGGAAATAACTGCATGAGTCATGGGTAAAGGGCAGTGTCCTGCACCATCTGGGATTTGCTCATTTCAAACATCCTGATTCCACTGAGCTATGGGGAGGGACCAGAGGTACAGTAAATCCAACATCTCTTTGTTGGGCTGAACAGAAAGGGGAGATCAGGTTCAGCCAGTTACACCTGGCAGAAGTAAGTGGAGTTACACCAGAGCTCAGCTCCCCAGTGTCAGACTTTAGTCACCTAGGTTAAAAACCAAACAAAACAAGAGAAACACGCCCTGCACCTCAACTGTGGTTTCATTAGCACATTACTGGTACTATTTCACATGTGAGGGCACTGGAGAGAGAGGTGATTGTTGTCTTTCCAAAATCTGGTAAAGATCAGAGCAGGAAAAACACAAAGGGGAAGTATGTTGTATATTTGTGGTGCTTGCTGGGAAACACTGGACCTTACACTGTGAGGTGTGGTCTGTTACATGTACACCTAGCTGTGTTCGTGGATGTGTTTCACCGGGAAGTGAAGCAGCTGGGACACAGCCTTGGCACTGAGAGACACAGGCTGGAAGCACTCTTTTCTTTTTTGCTTTTGTGATCTTGCCATTGTCACATTTCCCACTCTGTTTGCCCTTTACTGAGCCTTTTTTTTTACTGAGTGGCAGTTCATGGTGTCCCCCAGGCAGGCGTTGCTTTGCCACGTGCAGCTCGTCAGGGTCTCAGTGCTGCTCACTGCACTGCTGCTTTGGGATGTCACTGCCTTTTGGCTCAGTCCTTAAAGCTGCCAGTGAAGCACTTTGAGCACTCTCTAATTCTCCTGAGTTCTCTAATTTCATTTTCTCTGTCCCTTCCTGCATTTCATTGCTTCAGCTATGTTAGCAAGGGAGGGAGAGGAGGGAGACTATAGCTCACTCTTTCTGTCAGGGTAGGATGATCAATCTCATACCCAAACCTCAATTTTGAGAAGGTAGTGACTCTGCTACAGGACAGACTCCTTGAGGAATGATGGCCATCATCCATGTGTCTTCCATTTGAGTGGGCAGCTCCAAAGCAGCCATAAATTGAGGAAAGGGGACTCTCTGTCCTCCCTGCTCAATGTTCCCCCAGGACCTTTGCAGTCTGTCTGACTCAGGATGCTCACAAAGGTGGACATGCACCCAAAGACTGTAGAGACCTGCTCAGGAGCAATGTTGACCACTTGCAGTGCAGAAATAGGGGCAAATCAGCATTGCTGTGAGCTTGGCACACTGGGTTGTACTTTGTTTCTTTGAATGTGTGGCCCAGGAATAGAAATAGTTAAACTTAGGAACAGAGGTCTTCCCTGCTGTTCCTGGAAAATGGATGAGGACAGTCATATGCTTGAAAATGTCCATGGCTGCAGGGGAGCTGGGTCTGATTTTGAGGAACCTCTGGCTCCATGGATTTGTCTGTGGTGTGAATGCCAGAGGTGTGATTATCTTCAGTGATGTTAAAAAGCAGAGTCTATCATGTCTTCAGCTCAGATATTTGTGAATGGCTTAGTGTGCTTGTACAGAGCATGTGCCAGGCTTGTGGGATGGCTTTGGATTTTGTGCTGTGAGAGTGCTCAGTGACAGGGGGCTGTGCCTGGGGGATGGTTGGGCAGTAGATAACCCTCCTCTAATACTAAATGGAATACCTTCACCAAAAGCATCTCAGCTGTGTTGTCAATATTTCCACATCTTTCTACTTCCCATGCTCCTTGAACTCTTCAGTCTCTTCAGAAACAACAAGAGATTATTCAGGATTTCATCTTACTCAGCCAGGAGTGACTGTGACACAGCAAGAAATAATCCCCTCTCAGGTCAAGCAGAAGCTGAGCCACCGTGCCTTCCTCTAGACGTGGCTAAGGACACCTCAAGCTCTGTAATACTAATTACAGAGCTCTTGATCATGTACTACACGTGCCTGAAAAGAGAGGGATGTAGAACTAACCTGAGGAGAGGTGGCATTTGGTGACCCTGCTATGAAGGGAGCCTGCAACCGTGCAGAAGAAGCAAAGAGTTAGGAAGGTTGTGTGTCAACAGCAGCTCTGGATGTGCTCCCTGGTGGGAAAGGTGGGATGTGCCTTTCCCTTTGTGCATTCTGTGCTGAGAAGCTGCTGTGAGAGCAGCCGAGCAGGGCTGTGGCTGGGAGGAGGTGTCCCTCCATGCCCACTTGTGGGAAGGGTGAAGTCCCTGAGCCCAGAGGAGGTGCGTGCCCTGTCCCACACTGCTGCCAGGGCAGGGACTGGCCTTTCCTCCAGCCCCTGCCTCTGCCCCAGGGGCTTTTTGAGCCCAACTCCGTGGTGCTGTATGAGGCTCAGGCAGAAGAGGTGGCACACCCTGACCTGCTCCTGTCCTCCTCTGCCCTGCAGGACCATGAGAAGCAGTACGTGGGCTTTGCCACTCTGCCAAACCAGGTCCACCGGAAATCCGTGAAGAAGGGTTTTGACTTCACTCTGATGGTTGCAGGTAAGAATGTCCGTGGATGGAGGTGGCTGGGCCACATGGAGGGTGCGTGGAGGGAACCAGCTCTTGTCACTTCCCTTAGAGCTTCCATAGTGCCTGGATATTGGTCTTGCTTTTCTTCCCCAGCCTGTGGCAGTTCCCCCAGGAGGAACAGGCCCTTCCTGACCTCTCATTACTCAATCGAACAATCTTCTGTTCCAGCAGTGATTGCTCTTGGTTGTGAAGGCAGGGCCAGACAGAGACCAAGGGAAGGGAAGGAGAGGGAGGATGGGGGAGCTGGGAGATCACATTTGTGCAAGGATTGAGACATCTTGCCGCAAAAGTCCTCCCACTGCTGGAAAAATGCAATGCCAATAAACAGCTCCTGACAGCTCGTCTCTCTCACTTCCTCTGGCTCAGGATTCAGAGCCTTGTTCAGAGTTTCATTTGTAAGTCAATTAGAGGGTCATGTTGCTTGCTTTTTCCTCCTCCCCTTTGCAATCCGTCAATTAGGAGAGTCGGGTCTGGGCAAATCCACGCTGGTGAACAGCCTGTTCCTGACAGACCTCTACAAAGACAGAAAGCTCCTCAATGCAGAGGGTAAGTTGGGGACAAAGAGGGGTGAATTGGACTGTCTTAAGGACTAGTACTTTAGCTTCTTGCTTCAGCAGCAGCTACAGGCTTGTTTGGATCTCAGCCCACTTGTTTGTGGCTCTGCTCTCCTTTGTGTCAGCAGAGGCACTGCTATTCCAGCAGAAAGGGTTTGGCTACAGGGCTCTTCTGTCCCAGGAGGGAAAGATGAAGCTGCAGAGCAGCACTGGCCCTTTGGGCTGAGACGTTGAAGTTTGTCTTTTGTCTTTGGATGCTGGAGTGTGGTAGGGATTCCCCTTCCCCAGTCCCTTCTGACAAAATGTTCAGAACAGCTGGGCTACATGCACTTCAGAGGTTTGTGTATCTCTTAGAGCCTGACTGCCTGCTGCTGGCTTCCTGCAGTACCACCCCCTTGAGATTCCTTAGAGAATGTCAGGGCTTTTGAGACCCACGTTACTCCCTGTCCTCAGTGATAATAAGGGGGCTGACTTGTGTGAGTGGGGATCCCCAGTATTACTGCCTGGCTTTAACTCATGTGTTCCTGTTCAAAGAGAGAATCAATCAAACAGTGGAAATTGTCAAGCATACAGTGGACATTGAGGAGAAGGGTGTCAAACTGAAGTTGACCATAGTGGACACACCGGGCTTTGGAGATGCTGTTAACAACACTGAGTGGTGAGCAGGGCACTGCTGCCTTTCTTCTAGTCCTTGGCCTCATGGTCAGTAGGAGACACTGTCTTGTTAAACTCATGATTTTATTTTGACTGAATTGCCCTTTCCAGCTGGAAGCCCATCACTGATTATATTGACCAGCAGTTTGAACAGTATTTCCGTGATGAGAGTGGCCTGAACCGGAAGAACATCCAGGACAACCGAGTGCATTGCTGCCTCTACTTCATCTCACCCTTCGGGCACGGGTGAGAGCCCACCCTCCAGGCCTGGGGGGCAACTCAGTCCAGAGGGAAGACCCTTCTGCCCCAGGATTGCCCTATAGCAGCTTGTACACTGGCAGGGCTGTTGGCACAGGAGAAGAGCTGTGTGCATGGTCTCCCTCAGCTGAGCATCACACCACTCTGTCTCCCTCACTGGCATGACAGACTGCCTGTGATCAGGCAGAGCAGATCTCCCTCAGGCCCTACAGCCTGTTTTTGTCATCAGGAGAAACAATGCCACACAGACCTGTGTGTTCCTATCTGGCTAAGCCTAAGTGATGCATAGGAAAAGGAGTTTTAAGCTGCCTTCTGACCCTGCCCCTTGGTCTAGCCTGGGGCAGTGGGAGGGGCTGTGTTGGCTGCCAGTGGCACAGGACAGCTGGAGAGAGACCCCAGGCTGTGGCCTGGGCAGTATTTGGACTAAAAGGGAGCAAATACCCAGCCTGTTTCTCAGTGAGACATTTAGCAGCTAAATTTGGAGACAGCTTTCCTGAAGGTACAGCGCTAGCTGACGGCCGTGCCAGTGCTGCTGCAGGCCCTTGTGTCAGGGCTGACTTTATCCCTTTGTCCTGGATGGGTGAGAGAAGCTGGAGGTGCAGCTGCCCAGCGTGTCCTTGTTAACTGTGTCCCTCCTCGTCCCTGCTGCAGCCTGAGGCCTGTGGATGTTGAGTTCATGAAGGCTCTGCATGAGAAGGTCAACATTGTGCCCCTGATTGCCAAAGCAGACTGCCTGATCCCCTCCGAGATCCGGAAGCTAAAAGAGAGGGTGAGGTGTCCTTTCTCTACAGGAGTTTTACTGATACAGTGTCAGGGATGGGCTGAGGAGGGAGGAGAGACAGATGTGTATGTATTTCTATGTCTGTATAGCATGTTTGTGTGTGTGTGTGTATATATATATATGCACACTTACAGTACCTGCAAATGAAACTGCAGTAGTGCTCTGCTGTGAGAAGGAAGTGGTGTTGGCAGAGAGACCAATCCTAGAAGAAACATCAGATCCTTTTACCATCTGTAGGGTACAGCAAACCCATGGTAGCACAAATGGAATAAATCCAGCATTTCTGTATTGTTCAGTTTTAAATGCTTTTGTTTTTGTCTTGCATGGACACAGATCCGGGAAGAGATTGACAAATTTGGTATTAAAGTGTACCAGTTTCCTGAGTGTGACTCTGATGAAGATGAGGAATTCAAGCAGCAAGACAGGGAGCTGAAGGTAAGGAACCTGCTCAGCAGGGTCTGGGAAGTCAGGCTCCATGGACATGTGGGTCGCTCCAGATGGAGCCAGAGCTGCCCTGTATGTGCCAAAGGCCTGTGCTACTGATACCCAGGGAGCAGCCTTGGCTCACGTGGAAGATAGCCTGGGGAAGGTGCTGATGTCCTTGCTGATGCCATGAAGTCAAGTGTGGCATGAAGACGTGGCACTTCTGCTCTCCTTCCAGGCAGTGTCAGTCTTTCCTTGTCTACCTCAGCCCGTATGTTTAAGATAGAGGCTGGGTTGTACAGCATTTGTAAGCACCCATTTCTGAGTGATGCCATCAGCAAGGAGGAGAGATTTGTGAGTGATTAGACACCATTGTGATACATAAGTTGCAAGGGGGGACACAACATAATCGTGCAGGCATGTCTGGAGGCCCCAGCAACCCAGCCCTGACCATCTCCCAAGCTGATCCAGCTCTGTGTGTGCAGTATGGCCTTGTTTCTCCTGTCAGAGAGGGGCAGAGACTCCCTTCTGAGCAGAGAGGAGCACAGCCTGTATATTCCTGCCTTGGCCTACATTTTCCCACTTGCTTGGTGTCCCAGCCTCTTTGCTCTGACTTCCTTTAGGAGTTTTCCCTCAGAAAAGGAATGCAGGTACCTGCAGAGACACAGCTTCCTTATGGACAGCTGAGGTCAGGCTGGGAATTAGGCTGACTGTAGATCCCAGTGCTTTAGGCTTTTCTCTGCAACTGGGTTGCAGTGTCCCGTTCAGTGGCACATGTGGATATCCCTGCCCCTTTCCTACCAGCACCTCCCTCCTCCTGTTCCGCTGTGCCTACGCTTGGCCCGTGGAGGAGGGATCCGCGGGCAGCCCGGGGCTGAGCTGGGCTCAGCGGTGCCTCTCGTTCCAGGAGAGCGCTCCCTTTGCCGTCATCGGCAGTAACACTGTGGTGGAGGCGAAAGGCCAGCGAGTCCGTGGACGACTCTACCCCTGGGGCATTGTGGAAGGTAAGAATGGAGCCTGGGAGCTGGCACTGTGAGGAAGGGCAGGCAGGGACAGGGCAAGGACAGGCAGCCACTTACAGCACGGGTGGCGGGGGAGAGCTGGCACTGTCTGTGCCACCTTTGGCACATGGCAGGGACAAGGTGGGGTAGAGACAGCTCAGGAGGTCTGTTACTGGAAGTGGAGAAGCAATCCTGCCATGACAGACTGAAGAAGAGAGGCTTTAAAGTGGATGGAAGGATGCCTGGGCTTTCATGTGCACTAGGATATGGCTTCTTACTAAGGACGGAGGCTGGGCACTGCCTGTTTAGTTTCTGGGAAGAAGCTGTTGCCCTCAGCCAAACAACCATAAACCCTCCTGCACTCCCTCCTCTGCTGCTGCTCCTGTAAGTGCTGGAGTTGATGGGCTGGAGGCTGTGCTGGTGTACAGTGTGTTTGTCTCCAACTTTCTTCCTTTCTAAAGGGAGAAATTTCATGAAGCTCATAAGCAGCTTTTGCTGCTGTTGCTGACTCCCCCATGCTGGTTTGTTGCTTTAAGTCCTTGCAGCTTTAGATCCCAAAAGCGTGTGTGTGCACTCGTGGCTGGTGGTGCTGGCTGCCCAGCTTCTGGCTCTGCTCCCTTGTTGGCTCCAGAGGGGACTGTGCCTGTTGGGATGCTGACATTTGGCAGTAGAATCAACTTTATGAACCTCTGTGCCTGACACAGCTGGTTTCCACCAGCCCTGCAGAGAGGTAAATGGAGATCACCATGGCAGACACAGTGCTTCCCACAGCGCTGTCTGGAGCCAGACTCCCCATGGCAACAGCAGCTCTTTCAGCTCTCCCATTGCCTCCTTGGCTTTGCCCCTCAGGGGCTGGTTTTGTCTACAGTGGCCTTTTGATAAATTCCAAATTCTGATGAGACAAGCAACTTGCCTCCAGCAGCAGCTGCGTTCACTCTGGTTATAACAGCGACATGCCATGTACCTGGGATCCTCTCTCATGCCTAATTAATCCTTTTACCCAGAAAAAGTCCTGGGAACACAGTGACTTCAGCAGCCTGGCCTCACCATTAAGAAATGCTGAGCAGCATCAAGGCCTGTGCCAGGGTGGTGGAGGGGGGATGAGGAAGGAGCCCTGGGCTGAGGATTTAGTTCAGCCTGGAGAGGGCTGGTGAGATGTGACATCCAAGCACTCTCCTGTTGTTGCTTCCACAGTGGAAAACCAGGCACACTGCGACTTCGTGAAGCTGCGGAACATGCTGATCCGGACACACATGCACGACCTGAAGGACGTCACTTGTGATGTCCACTATGAGAACTATCGAGCTCAGTGCATCCAGCAAATGACCAGGTGGGTCCTCATGCTTCCCACGGCCTGCACCCATGGTGGGAACGTTTCTGAGAATCCATATTTCTGTCTAAGGACTCCCTGTGCAGATATTGGGAAATAGGCCTGGAGATGCTTTTGAAGAGCTGTTTCTAGCACTGGGTGAAAAACTTCCAGCCTAATAAAACAGGATAAACCGTCTCTCTGTTGAGTGAAACTGTTTGCATTGCTGAAGAGGAAGGCAGTTCTGTCCAAATGACAGAATGACCCTTGGGATGCTGCTGTTTCTTAGGCAACAGAGCTCAGGCAATTGGTGAGGCGATATGTCTCCCAAGATTTCTCTGCATTGTCTTCCAATTGCATTTGATTGTCCATGGTTTTAGTCATAATGAACAGAAAACAGAAGAGAGAACATGCATGGGCTCTTCATTTGAAACTTCTATTTTTCCTTTTCCCTTCCATGACTGGTATATTGGTGAACAAAATTTAGTTTTGAGTAGGTCTTGGCTTCTCTGTTGTGACCCACCCCCTTCATTTCCTGCTGGACCTGGCTGGCTGTCTCTGTGCTGCCACGTTGCAGAGCAGAAATGGCTGTGCTTCACCAAGGAGCAGTCCTGGTGTGTGCTGACGTGCAGGTTGGCACATTCTCTTGACACACAGTGCATCACAGTCCTTTTGCATAGCAGACAAGCGTGTTTTCTTAACACCGAGTATATGGAGTCCCAAAATAACTATGTTAAATGCTAGAGCTGTGTGAGCTGTGTCACAGCTGCTATTTAGGTAGGTTGTGTCTATTAAAAGAAGAGCATGAGGAAAAAGCAATTGCTAAGCTTAGGAGAAGCTTCAGTTTGGTACCTCTTCTCACGCCATAGTTAGTTCCATGCCAGTGAGCAAGTCTCATAAAACCAGAGCAGGGCCCTTCCTAGGGAGTCGTTTTGGGGTGGAGATCTCAAGCTCCAGAGCTGGAATTGTCTCAGTAATGAGCCAATGGTGACTCCAAGTGGTGAATGCCTGGAAGTGGCATCTTGAAGTTCCAGTTTCAGCCCAGATGTCTGGCTGCTACCATCCTGTCCTCACCTGAGAGCTCCTCTGACTTTTGGAAGAAATTCACCTTCTTTCTCTCTACCTGCATTGGCATGCACCCCCATTCCTCAAAGTGATGCTGCTGTGCTGTGCCTGTCTTATGCCTCCCACCTCCTGAAAAGGAGGGCAGGCTTTGTTATTAGACCTGCATAAGTTGAACCATTCCCCTGATTTTATCTCCCTGGAAAAAAAAAGTGGTGAGCAGGTGGTGCACTAGGAATGCTGATAGTTTGTATTGATGCTGCCTGTATGTGTAGGCATAAGCACAGAAGAGCCAAAAGAGGCCAGATAAATTGTCTGAAAATATCTCTGCTAAGCTTGCCAATGCAGTTACAAAAAGTGGCTGGAAATATCAGCCCCTTCTGTGTTTCTCTCAGCGTGAGCCTGGGTTGGCTTTTCTGTTAGCTACCCACACACTTTTATTTTGAAAACTGTCGTTGACGTTGGTTGCATTCTGTATCCAAGTTCATCCCACACCTCTGGGCTGGATTGCCCCACTGCTGGCTGGTCGGCCATGAGGAGTAAGAATCACTGTGTGATGACACCAAAGCCAGCCAACATGAACCACAGCTGACTCTGTTTCCCCCCCTCTCTCCATATCTCTAGCAAGCTGACTCAGGACAACAGGATAGAAAGCCCAATTCCTATCCTGCCTCTCCCAACACCAGACACTGAGACAGAGAAGCTGATCAAGATGAAGGATGAAGAGGTGAGAACGATTTCTGCCTGTACCTCTTTGGTGCTGGAGCTGGAATCTGAGGAGTTTCTCTAGAGTTTCCCTGTAGAGGCTGTTCTGAGGCATCCTGCCCCTGCCTCCTACCACTGTGGGCTCCTGGAGTGGAGGACAGGGTGTGAAGGCTCTGCCTTCCTCTGTCAAGAAACTTGGCTCCATTCCAACCTGGATACAGGTGCCTCTGTGCTCAGGCAGAAGTTAATGTTCCCTGAGGGATCCCTTTGCCAGCTCCAGGGGGCTTCCCCCCAGTGAGGATCAGCAGGGCCCTTTCTGACTCTCTTCTGTGTCTTGTGCAGTTACGGCGGATGCAAGAGATGCTGCAGAAGATGCAGCAGCAGATGCAGGATCAGTGAGAAGCAGCTACCAAAGGGCAGAGGGAATCCCCCAGTGACCATCTGAGACCTGGCAAGAGCTGTGAATGTTTAGAAAAGGTTTCCTGTTGTATAGAGACTCATGGGCAAGAGCTGCACCCGCACCCTCTAATTTATTAGCAGCAATGTTGGCTTTTCAGCCAGCTGCATTGTGGAGGAGGCTGTTCACTTAACAGTTTACTGATGTGTATTTCTTTTTTAATAATTATTCTTTTGTTTCTTTTTTTTTCCTTTTTTTTTTTTTTTAAGAAACTAGCCTGGGAGGCCTCTAAGGCATCCTGAAAAAAAAGAAATTAAAAAGATCCCCCTTTACTGTGTACTAATCTCTTGTTTGGGAATGCTCTGGTATTTAAAGTCCTGATTTCTCTGGTGTACAAACTTAGACTATCTGTGTCAATGCACGGAAATGTTTACTCCCAACTGAGGTGCTGTGCCCCTGACCCTGTTCCCCTTGTCTGGGGCCAGCACAAGCATTGTAGAGGCAGCCGTACCCTCCTGTGAGTCTGACCTGTGCTGCTCAGGTGTCTCAGCCTGGGGACAGCTCTGGCCCAGCTCTGCCTGGGGGTTTCTATGTGCACTGACCTGCTCAGGAGTCATGATGGGTGCCTGGTTTCCTGTCCAGGTTTTTATGGGTTTTTAATTTAGTTGGTTGGTTTTGTTCTTCATATCAAGAAGCTCCAGGATATTTGCACTGCAGCAAGGGACTGAGTCTCTCAAGGTTGGCTAGAAGAAAACATCTTCTACTGCTCTCAGTTATGTCTTTCTGGCAGAGAGGATGAGCTGTTGACTATTGCCTGCAAGGTGTTGATGGGAGTGCACACCGTCCTTGCCATGGTTTTCTTCCACAGCAGGCTGGAGGCACTGGTAGAGGAACCCCAGGGCCCTGCAATAGCTGGGTGAGGGTATCTCATGGTTTAGCTCTGGTCATTCAGCTGCACTGAGTATTCAATGTCTGCTTTGAAAAGCACCGTGGCAGCCAGAGTGCTTGGTCGGGTCTGCTTTGGAGGAGGTAGAAACTCTAGAGCTGAAATCCAACCCCAAATGCAGACCTGTGCCCTATCCCCAGGTTTTGTAGTTCCACGAGCACATTGCTGGCTCTGAGCTTCTCCTGGGGGAAAGGGCAGTTTTTGTGGGCTTTTACCTGAGTTCTGCAGGACTCCTGTCTAGGCAGGTGTTGGGTCAGTGTGGCAGGTGCAGGGGTGTCACTGCATGGGGCTGAGCACAGCCCAGCAGACTTGGTACTTGCTCCCCTGCCCTTCCCCTGGGAGTCAGCCCTTCTCCCCCTCCCTAGTCCTAGGCTCTTCCTGTCTTAGTACTGGGAAGGCTTGTGGATCTGCCGGGCAGAGATAAGAGCATTCTTTGAGCAGTAGCTCCTGTCTTGTTCTTGCTTCCTGCAGTATTTTTAACTTTAGTCCATCCAGAGCAGAGCCCCTGGAGTGTGATGTGCCTGACAGGGCAGGGCTCACCAGCAACACTGCCACGCTCGCAGGAATCAGGGCTGTTGGAAGGAGAGACACTTGGCTCTTCCCTCTGACTCCAGGGAGTGTTGCCATGGGCTGGGCCCTTCTGCTCCTCTACTAATTCCTTTGTCCCCTTTCCTCTTTTGTATCTGCTCCTCTATCTCTGGCTCTTCCCAGTAGATCTCCCTGTGTAGGAAGCACATTGCTGGCCAGGAATAGCCAGGCCCTAAATTCTGTTATGAGGCATCACTTTTGTCTGATTCTTCTGTGGGGCTTTAGAGTCCTGGTCAAGGCTTGTCCAGGTGGTGAGTAGGTTGGCTGGTTCCAGTTATTCACTGTACAGAACCTCTGCTGAGCAAGAGCATGGGCTGTAGGGGCAGGGAAGAGGCCCTGGCACCGTGGAAGGACAAGTGAGGGTGGAAGCCCTTTGGCAGAACTGTGCAACCTGGGCAAGAGAAGTGTCCAACAGTGTTTGTTTGGTTTTTTTCATTGTCCCCTATTTTGGGCTCATAAGTGGCAGTGCCAGCCTAGGAGAGCAGAAGGATTAAGTTTGGCTTCAATAACATGCAGGACCAAGGTGTGCAGTGCGCTTACTCGAGTGGCTGGAGCTGCTTACCTGTGGAGTGGCTGGAAACAAGAGCTTTTTCCAGGTTTTCTTTAGCTGGTTTGCTGCTGTTCAAAGCTGTAGGTCTGCTGACCTTTCAGCTTTGTCTGTGCTAGTGTTACAGGAAACACCTTGAAGTACCTGTCCCCTCTTACTTTATACTAGTTTTGTTGGTGAGGAGGATGTTCTGTTGCAAATGAGCCCTGTCCGATTGGAGATGTTCCTCTTTCAAACAGGTTTATTTGTAGAAGATAAAACCTTTTCCCTTTAGCATGGACATAGGGCAGCTCACAACTCTTATGCTGGGCTGTGCCCAGAGGTGCACAGGTACATTGGTTACAGGCAGGCAGGGTTGCTTAGGCTGGATCTGCCCCATCCCTCTGCATGAGGAAGTCTCCATCAGCTCAGTGCATGTGGCTCCTACATCAAGTTGATAGTCACAAGTCTGTCCTCTACAGAGAGCTGAAGCCTTTGGCTACCAGCTGGCAAAGATGGTTCAAACTGCACTTAGGAAAAAACATATAGGAGTGAGGCACCAGAGATGCCTTCAGAGGGGCAGTGGTACCACTGAAATCATGTCTCTGTGCAGGAGGTTCCCTGCCCAGAGAGCCAGGATTTGAGGACTGTTTTGAAAGGGATTAGAGACTGATTTTGTGAGGTATCAGGAGTTCCAACTCTGGCCTGGAACGTGGCATCTGTTTATTAAAGCAGTGTTTTGTACTGTGGCATCACACAGTAAGTGGAGAAGAAACTCCTGAACACATGTAGCTTGACCATTTGGCTCTGGCAGTGAGAAATGTGGATAGGAAAGTAATTTAACACCTCTCCTTATCCAACCCCTCCACAGCCTCGTAAGCGATCCCTGCACCCCTGGGCACATTCCCATGCCTCTGCCAAGCTTTGTCCTGCTGAGTGAGTGGCTGCAGGGATGGTGTCCCATTCCACAGGGCTATCCCAGGCTGCAGCTGGGGCTGTTGCTACATCTTGGCCCCTGTGCCTGCCTAGGGATGGAGCCATGGCATGAACTCCTTATGTGCCACTGCTGTGCTGCTCCTGCCTGTGCAGTCCTTGCTGCCTCCCCGCATGCCTCCCCTCCAAGGAGGGGATCCCATTCTTCGTGCTCTGCAATGGCATTCCCTGCTCCTCCTCACAAACTCTGCTGTGCTTTAATGCTGGCTTGCTCCTGCCATGCACCTTCCTCATCCCCTGCTCCATTCCTAGGCTCTTTGTTTCCTGTCCATCTGTTGAGTTATTATTATTATTATATTTTTTTGTAAATTTCTGTTTGAACATTTTGTCATTGTGAACAAAGAAAAATGAAACCTTTTAAAACATATCCATTTTATTAAATGATTATTGTTATTATTATTAATGTTTACTACCTGAATTGATCAGTGAAATAAATATGTTCAAAAAACCAGTGTCTTTCTGTTTAATTTTCAGCCCCCTTAAGCAGTATTGGTGATAGATTATGGGCAGGAGAGAGCAAAACTGACCCTGTTTCTCCCTTTACCTAATTCTGTCAGAGTAGGGTCCAGGCAGGGCTTTCTGCATGGGATTTCTGGCCTGTTGATGCCAGAAACTAGCAAGATGGTCTTGAAGTTGTATCTTCAAGCTTCCCCTTGGAATGATGTTTAAATCAGCCCTGGGCAGCTGGGCAGGATCCAGTCCCAGGAAATCCAGTCCATAAGTAGCCAGAGGAGCATTTCCAAGTCTGTGCAGAGCCACAGTGGGTCTGGCTTTAGATCAGCTCCATGCCACACCTGACCTGAAAACCTGTCTGGGAATAAATGTAGCAGCAAATGCATGAGATCAGGTAAGTTTGCTGAGCAAACTTACCCTGCAGTAGTCAAGCTGCTCCCAAATGGAAATCAGGCCCTGCAGGAAAAACTGGGTTGGTTTGTTAGCCTAAGATTTCTTTCCCACTCTGCCTGCTCACCGCAGTGAACAACTGGAATGATCTCCTCCAACTTTGTAGAAATTTAAATAAATTTAATTCTGGTGGCCTTAGCCCAAGGAGCACAGTGAATGCCTGGTCAGGCTGATGGCAGAAAATTGTGTAGGTGTGATGACCATGAGAAGGCAAGATTCTGACTAAATGTACTTTTGACCCTTGGGCTTACCTGTTCAGGGGTTTGTGTAATGCAGCTTCTGAATGAAGCATGTGGATGATCTTTCTCGGTCACTGCACACTGCACTTGTCAAGAGATGTGGACTCACTTGCTACCCAAGGAGAGGCTCTCAGAGCACTGTCTTTCCCAGTCTTTTGACTGTGAATCCAACTACCTCATTTCGATGTAGACAGTGAAAAGCCAAGAGTTATATTTTAACCCTAAAGAAATCATGAAAGGATACAAGTGTCTGGGGAATCCTTCTCTGGAAAGATGGTTGTACTGGAAGCCCATTTCTATCAGCAGATCTTTCACTACTAAGTAGGAGTAGATTTGTGTCATTGTCTCAAGGAAAACCTGAGGGTCAGCACCTGGGTAAGTGCTGGGTCTCACCATTTGCCAAGTGCAGTTTTCCTGAAAATGGGAAAAGAGAGGCCACAGTGCTCAGGGAGTGGTACAAACCAGTAATGTCACCTTCCAGGTTCAAGTGCGTTTTGAGTTACTACTTTGCAATTGAGACTTTGCAATGTTTCTGTGGAGCTGAGCCTGTGTGTCCAGAATCACAGTTATCAGTACTGTCAGCATCTCTCCCAGCAAACGTGTTCTTGCAGCTCCCATTTCTTGGAAGGCTTGCTCAATGAAGCCTCATCTCCCAGTGACATACAACAGACTTGCAGGAAGGCCTTTTGTAGGAGGTGTCCCTGGGATGAGCCGGACCCTTATCTTGCCAGCCAGCTGCAAGGGGATTATCCGGGAGCTCAGCTATGCAGCTGCACACATTCCTGCACTGGCTGGACTGCCTTAAGACCTTCCTTTTGTAAAGCCAGCAAGAAAGCAAGGATTGAACTACTCTGGTAAGTTAATAAAGTTACCTTCTGTTCTTTTTTTTTTTTCTTTTTATTTGGTCGACAGCACAGAAAAGTGCTGCCTTATTGCAGGTATATGTAGTTGTTCTCCTGGAGAAGCTCATGTGTTCAAGCTGTGGCATGAGACTGTAATATAAAGACAGCTCATTGACCCATGTCTTCCAGCACAGTCACAGCTCCAGAAAGAGATTATTCACCTGCTGGAGCAGTGTCTACTGTGGAAAACTCCACTGACCTCAATCCTCAGTGATCAGCACCAAGGACTGTTTATCATTTCTTTCCAAAACTGGAAGGGCTATTTTTTACTCATGGTAACAGTAAATTTATTTCTGAATCCCTTCTTGCAATTTGCATGAACAAAGCTTGATTACAGGTGTAATTTAGAGCTATAAGAAGGCATGAGATGTTTCATACTCTAGTTTTTGATTCCTTGACAGAAATTTTATTGGCTACTCTAATAATTCACCTCCACTAATGCTGAAAATAGAAGCAGCTGCTCTTGTATGCTTATGAGGACTAGTGAAAATGTGTTTGATGGCTGCAGCTAATTCTCCCAGTGTTCATATCCTTCCTTGAATCCAAGGTTGGAAGACCAGGAACATTTCCTCTCCTGTGAAGAGAGACCAAGAATTTACACATCTCTTTTAACTGTTGTTTTCAGAGCTCTCGTGTCTCCTGTGAAGGACACCAAATTCATCCAACTTTAGAAACTCATCCTCAGAACAAACTAACAAAAGACCTGGGACTGTGGTCCCAGTCCTAGAGTGTGTGGTGATTCCTTATCTGGTCTCCACCTCACCTTGTCTTACCAGGGAAGTGTGTGCAGGTGAAGATGAACAGTGGAATTCTCTTCTTGTCTCTCCTTGGCTTCCTCCCACTTGTGGTCTCCACATGCCCTGAGCCATGCAAGTGTACCACCACCATTATTGACTGCACATCAAAAGACCTCACTGTAGCAAAACTGCCCATTGCTTTCCGTGATTCAGCTGAAATTATCCACCTTGGTTACAACAGGCTCACCTCGATTCCCAATGGGCTCTTTGACAACCTAAAGAGCCTCCAGGTAGTCTACCTGCAGGGCAACCCTTGGGAATGCGACTGTGACATCCTCTACCTGCGCTCCTGGCTCCAGTGGCAGCACAACCGGACCCTGTACAGAGATGTGAGATGCAGCTCCCCGGCGCAGCTGCAGGGCCGGGTCATTGCCTATCTGACAGAGGATGAGATTGTCTCCACATGCCAGCACTGGTACTGCAGCCTGGCTCTCCTCTCTCAGTTCGCTCTCTTCATCCTCCTTTTCCTTCAGGGTATCGTGGTTATCTTCATCATTGTCTACCTGCAGAAATTTCGGAGAATGACCGCTGAAGCCCGGAGCACCACCTGAAAACTGCACCAGCAGGTCGAACCCTTGGGTATCTTCCTCAAGAAACCCCTACAGCAATGATTAATGTCACAAGACTGAAGGCCCTCCTCCCTTTGGGGTTGATGTGCCAAGGTCCTGTGGTTTGTGATACCCAGAGGGGACATTTCAGTGCAGCGTCTGATCCTGACGGCAGTCCAAAGCAGAACTTGAACAGATAAGACACTTGCTAAAGAACCAATCTTATGTTTTTGTAATGCTTTTAAACTCTTTGAGGTGATCTTGTTTGCTTTGCTGAGCTGGAAGTGGCTCTGGTTTGTAGATTAAGGAAATTATAAACTAGTGTCCAGAACTGGCTTGAATGGCTCATCAGCTCCTAAAAGCTACAGTGCTCAATCCCTCCTATGCAACAGTATTTCAGCCACACTTACCAGGATGCTTCTGATTGTGTTGGTCAGGTGAGGACAGAGGTGAACAGTGAACAGCTAAGGTTCTGGACTAAGAAAACAGAGAACTAAAGTTTTCCTGTGCTACCACAGACTGCCTTAGGAGCTTTGGTTTCCCATCAGTAAAAGAGAATGTAAATTTCTTCATGCTTGATGCATCTTTTCCAATGTTCTTCCTAGGGAAGGGAGATAATGTTTAGAAGCCCACCTATTTTATCCTGTCTGCATTCCTTTTAGTCTACTAACAGTTTTGCTACTGACTTCAGCTCAATAAGACTAGGGCCCTGAACGTTTATGAGATACTCATCCTGAAGCCAAGAGTTGTTGAGACCAGTGGATCCTTCTGGCTGTGCCTGTAACAGCACCTGGCATGTGATACCTGGTCTTTAGAGATTCAAACTGCAAACCCCACTGATGTGCCTACTGCTGGTTATGGTGTCCCTTAATTATTTTTGAAATGAAGAAAAATTGCAATAAAATAATGACACAGGATGATGTAAATGGTTTGTTTTTCTATTCTACACTGGGTATCTTGTGGGAAGGTGATGGCACATGGCAGATGAGGGCAGTGACGGCACAGGTGGGGTCAGGGACAGTGATGGGGCCGTGGGGGGCAGTGACAGGACATGGGACAGATTCAGGGGCAGCACCAGGACACGGGACAGGGACAGGGGCAGTGCCAGGACATGGGACAAGGGCAGTACTAGGACATGGGACAGTGACAGAGACAGAGACAGGGACAGTGCCAGGACACGGGACAGGTTCAGAGGCAGCACCAGGACATGGGACAGTGACAGGGGCAGTGCCAGGACACGGGACAGTGACAGGACATGGGGCAGTGCCAGGACACAGGACAGTGACAGGGGCAGTGCCAGGACACGGGACAGGGACAGGGGCAGTGCCAGGACATGGGACAAGGGCAGTACTAGGACATGGGACAGTGACAGAGACAGAGACAGGGACAGTGCCAGG
>VXBA01000861.1:2937762-3079519 GCA_013399895.1 Serilophus lunatus | reverse complement strand
CAGTGCCAGGACACGGGACAGTGCCAGGGGCAGTGCCAGGACACGGGTCCCTGCCGGAGCCGCCCCAGCCGCGCTGCCTCGCGGCCCTCTCGCGCCCCTGGCGGCCGGCGCGGCCCTGCCCGGCCCGAGGCCGCTGAGGGAGCCCGCGAGGGCAGAAGGAGCCGGAGGAGCCGCTCCGAGCTCCCTGAGGGGAGGAAGGCAGTGCTGTGGCTTCGCTGCCTCGGGCTGCTTCTCCTCGGCTCAGGGAGCCGCGCTACCCCAAAAAGTGCCCGGTGCTGCTGCGGGGACAGGCGGGCGGGAGGATGGAGCCCTGCGTGAGGGCGGCTCCCCTCACGGGCAGCGGGCGGGCGGTGCCGGGGCTGAGCAGGACGCCTCCCTGCTCAGGAGTGCCGGGGGCAGCCCGCCTGAGGTGAGTGACACGGGGCTCTGCTCGGAGGTGTCTTTCTGCCGTTTCCTTGCCCTGCCCCGTCTCCCTCCAGCGCTAACCCCTGTGACATTGGCCTGACTGGATGTGGCGGTGGCACCGCGAGGACGGGGGTGCAGCTCAAGTTTGGGATTTCTTCTGAGCTTTGCACCTTGCTGGACCTCAGGTACTGCACCTCTTGCATTGACATCCCCTGCAATACCCCTGAGAGAGGACACAGCTCTGTGGAGAGGTCCAAACTGGTGCTCCATGAGGCCTCCAGCACTTGTTAATCCCAGACTTTTAAGTCCTATTGTATTTCTTTTTTTAATTATTTTTCCCCCGCTTGAGGGAGCAACCTTTCCATAGGAAGAGAAAGCAAATTTTCTGGCTTGTTCCTCCCCACTGTCCTTTTCCCAGAATCAAGATTCACCTCGTGCAAGGAAGTAGAACAAACCCCTGTCTTCCCTTCACCCCTTCCTTCTCATTTCTTTACACACAGAATTACACAGAATTAATAAGGTTGGAAGAGACCATGGAGATCATCAAGTCCAACCTTTACCTAGGTTAACAACCTACCCAACATCAGTCTAACATCTATACCATCTAAACCATTTAAACCATCTAAACCATACCACTTTAGATCAATGACACTGTTGCTTTAGTGTTTGATGGGTGTTGTTGAGGGTTTTTTCCTTTACTGACACACGCAAGGGATGTAGAAGGCCCTTTTCTTTCTCAATACTCTGCCACGTGTGCTGGTGTGGCAGAAAATCCCCGGGTTTCCCTACGGATTCTCAGCTGAATTTACCTGGATTAGAGGATATTGCTTGTGCACATGGGCAGTTCTGAGAGTGCCACAGGCACAGGTTGTGTTGCTGGGAGAGGTTGGACCGGGAGCAGGCACCACCCCAGCCCTGGCACTGCTCAGCCTGTCAGCATTGCCAGGAGGGGCTGGAAAACCTTCAGGGCTCAGTGTGGCCACAGAGACAGGACAACTGCTGACTTTGGTTTCACTTCCCCAGGGAGGCAGGAAGAGGTCCTGACTCTGCATTGTTAAATCTTGGCACAGGAAAGGTAAAAAGCCTTTTTGGCATCATTTGCCAAAATGTGAAGAATGTGAGCAGCCATAGCAATGTGATAATGACTTGCACTGGGCACAGGGTGATTTGTATGCCATGACAGCATGTGTAATCCATAAATCTAGAGCCTGCATGGCTTGACTTCTCCTGGCTCAGGAAGCTGCATGTCACAGATGCTTTCTTGCTCTGCTGGCCCGTGGAGGATCTGCTGGGATGCTGCTAAAGGGAGAACTGGTTTTCTTTCTGAAGGGGGGGACTGTCCAAGGCTGGACAGAGGCTTCAAAGGGGAAGTAGCAGTGAAATATGACAAAGATAAACACGAGCTATTGAACTGCTTTGTGAATAACTTATATTAAGGCAAATCCAACCCCTGGGCACTCAGGATTGGGCTGCCAGAATAAGCTGCTGCATTGCCAAGGGTTCAGATGCTTCCAACAGCTCCTTTCTCTGAAAGTTACCAGGTTAAAAAGCCCTGAGAGACCAGACCAACGTGTTTGCTACCTTCATAATACAGAACTCCAAACCTGAAGTGCCTAAAAAGCAGGTCAGCACTTCCTAAATGAAGGACCAAACGGTTGGTAGATGACATTGGGGAAGGCACACTGGTTCTTTCTTCTTTCAAATGCCTTGTTTCTCAAGTATCTTCATAGTGACTTTGGCATATTTTGCAGAGTAAAAGAAGGCTTGAAAGCAAATCAAGCTGATTTTGGAGCCTGGAGAATTTTAGCCCATAATCCCACAAAGAACCTCTTTTTCAGTCCCTGTACTGTATGGTGATACGGTTCTGTTTTGCTTCAAGATTGCTTCAGGAGTTTGTTTACAGATTGCCTGGGTCCAAGAGGCCCCTGGGAGCCTTCCCCTGTTGTTTTCTATACATTTTCATAATCCTCCACCCTTGTGTGTGTGGTGAAAATATCACATTTATACACAGAGGGAACAACTTGTTATTGACTGTTGCAGGGCTAGGGCAGGCCAATTCCATGCAGTGCTTGGAGATGGTATGGAGGAAAGGCCTGGAGAAGCACTGCATATCCCTGTGGATGTTGTGCATGTGCTCCAGTGAAAATGTTCAAGGAGGCCTTGTAGCAGCCTGGTCTGGGATGTATTGCATTGTTTAAAAATTATAAAGGATGGTTTTCCTGGTTGTGAATATGAGCCTACCTGGCCTTCTTCAAACCCCTCATTTCCCTTCAGGACTGAAGCAGGCAGGGCATCCCAGAGGGAGTGCCAATAAAAGCAGTGTGATTCCACACCATAGGACATCTTGTCTGTCCTAGAATACAAAAAAGACCAAATATTTTAGAAATGTTTAGAAGTGGCTTTTACTTTTTTTTTTTTTTTTAACAGGTTTCTGTGAATGATTGGTTATCTTGGAGAAGTGCCTTGAAAGCAGAAGGTTGCAGTGTTAAGGTTTGTTCTGAGGATAGTGTGTATGTATGTACTAGATAAAGCTATATGCTCCCTGGAAGGACAGGATAGAGCACTGCTGGAGGACATAAAACATTTAAATGGGTTTAATAAAAAAACTCCAACTCTTAAATCTCTGTTAAATCTGTAAGTAAAGGGGTTTTTTTCTGTTTCTTTATGTCTCATGGTCTGAAATGTTTGTTACTATTGAGAACAGAATATGTTGGGAAGTTTTCCTTTGTATTTCCACAGAGGAGGATTAACAGCAGATGATCACTCCTAACCCGCCCTGGCACAGCTGTTTGGTGCCACATCAATGCCATTCCTTTCCCATGGGGACAGCTGTGCTCACTGAAGGGAAATCTGTCTCCAGGCCTCTGCTGTACTGACCTGTCACTGGGACTTGCTCGGGAGAGGGCAGCAAATCACTTTTAATGTCCTGTTTGCTTTCACTGGTAAAATACACGTGAGGTGTGAGCCTGGAGAGGATGAAGGCATGTGTGATGGGTGTCTGCCCAGAGGCTGACAATGATACTGCAGATTTAGCTGCCTAAGAAGCAGATACTGCTTTCTGAAACTGTAAATACTAGTTTAAACAGTCCTTTTCTCATTGTTGTTCAAAGCATCACACTGAAACGGAGAGGGGGAGGAAGGTGGACATTGTGGTGCTATGGCCATGATGGAAATAGGGTTGGTTCTCTGTGGGGTGTTTAGTCTGAACTTTGAAGTATAGGAATCCATGCTGTGGCAGGTGGTGGGAAAAGCCCTCGCCCTTGGGTTTCCACTGTCATACCTGTTGGAGAAGGGAAGGTGCCTGAAGGATGAGTGGGAATAAGTGCTCTGAGAATACTCTGGGGTAGGTAGGACAGAGGAACAGAACAGCTCAAGGTTATTGGGGTTGTCCCTGTGCATCTGTGGGACAGAAAATGCAGAGGCTGAACAGGCAGCCGTGTAAACACCAGGGGAATTTAAATGTCCCTGTGCTGGGAGGAGCTGTGGGGAGCTGAAATCTGGACCGAAGCACTGTGAAACACTTGCATCTCTGTTAGGAATCATAGCCCTTGAGTTGGTTGTCTCTCATGGGATATGATAAGGGCTGTGCCTGTTTTGGGAGCTTTTTTCACCAGGGGCTTTTACCTCTGACATTCTCAAGCTCACCAAGAGATGATGTGGGTGCCCACACTTGCTCTGCATCTCCATTACCTGATCTTTCAACACAGTGTTAGCAAGCTGGTATTTTTTCCCAGGATGAGACTTTAATTCCCTCCCATTGATCATGGCCAAAGGAGAGAGCTCAAACAGAGATTTTATTCTGGAAACAATGGCCCCCTTATGTGCTGTGCCGTGATCTCTGTGAATGAACCTGCTGGTGAAATGAAGGCTTTTCCTCAGGCTGTTTTGTACCTTTCTCAGGTGAATCTTCATATTAGTCACCTGCCTGGATTCCTGCAGGGAGAGAGAAGGGAGCGAAAGATGAAACCTTTGTTCTCTGGGGACACAAGACAAAATGACAGTCAGTGGGACTTGGGCTTCATATTGAGTTTCCATAAATCCCCATGTGCCACGGGGAGTTTGTCCCTATTTAAACCTGCAAAGCATCTGTACATCTGTACATATTTTTCTGCCTTATGACACTTCACTCAAGGTCCAGTGCAAAGCCTCTGCCCTGACCTGGCTGCTCACTTCAAACAAAACTGGTGTCATCCTTCTTGCCTCATCCTCCCCTCTGATGGGACCTACTGCCAATTCTCTTGGTACTTGCTCTTCCCCACCCTTCCCACTGCTGCCAGCATTTCTTGAGTTGTGCATAACACACAGCTTGCTGCTTTCCCATGTTTGATTCTGTGGTGTCCAAGTGCACCAAATCCACCAAAAGGATTCATTTGATGGTCCAGTGCAGGAGGCTTTGAAAGCAAGAAGTTGGTGTCCTTGATGACTTCCTCTCCTGTCATCCCCTCTTGCCACTATCCATCAATAATGACATTTTAATGATCCCTTTGCTTCTTTTCCTTTCTGCCTGAGACTTGCAAGAGTACAAGAAGCAACATTGTCATTTCTATGCTGCCTAAACGAAAGGAAACTCCCTCCAATTGCTGCATATGCATTTCAATGCACAAAATCCCCTGCTGTAGCCTGGGTTTGGCCTGAGCAAAAAGGAAAAGGACTGTAATGTTTTCTGTTTCTCTTTCTCTTTAGAGGGAGTGAGTCACATGGAGAGGAGTAAAGAGATATGCTTACATCAGGTAAAGGGAGAGAGAGAGGGAATTGTATTGTCTGTAACTTGGAAATATATAATGAGAAACATTTTAATGTGTGGACCTGAAAGAAGGCTGTGCATTATGTGCAGCGTGGTTTGAACTATGTGCCGCTGTTATGTACAGTAAGCAAGTATTTCTAAAACCACAAAAAGCATCTGAGTCCTGTAAAAATGAGAGGAAATTGGGATAAAAGTTGGGCATTGTATTCCCTAAACTTGTTCCAGTGGTTAATTAGCTATGGAAAAATTAGCATGTAATTTCAATCCCTATTTGTCTGTGATTTTCCAGCATTCCTACCTTCCCTTGCATTTATCTGTAGATGTCTGCAGGGCCCCATGTGCTAGGCACTCTGCATTCCTAGGGATGGGAAATTGTGAAATCCATGTGGGATGGGAAATTATCTCGGATGTTTCCCATCTTAGAGGAAAAAAATAAATCTATCTTGGAACCAATTCAGCTCAAACTCAGAGAATACAAGTGGTGCATTCATCTTCATGCTCACCCGCCTGCTTTCTAGCAACACACTTGACTTTCTAAATGAAAAATAACTCTAATCCAAAACTGGAGCTTCAGTATTTAACTAGAAAACAGGCATCTAAACAAGTCCACTGATTTATATAATTTTTTATCTATATCTTAAAAATGGATTCTCATGCCAACTGTTCCTTGGTCTTGCCAAGTTTGGGATTTCATGTTAAAACAAAAGTTCACTGAATGGTTTCCACCAGGTTTGTATCTTGCACAGTAAAGAGTGTCTTTCACTGTGTGTGGTGAGACAGAGCAAACACAAAGAGGAGGATGGGACAAATGATCTTTGTTAATAGGACTACCAGTCACCTCATGGCCTAGTGGCCTGCTGCTGAGGAGAGGTGGCTTATATTCACAGTCCCATCTGGGCCCAAACTTCTGTGGCAGAAATCTTCCTGCAAGAGGCTGGATCCAGCCTAAGATAGAGCTTTATTTGTGCTTTGCTGTGCTTTGCTGTGTGAGGGGATCCACCTGATGGAAGCAATCCAGAGCTGACAGCGTTTAGGGTTTATCTGCTGGAAAGCAGAAGACATTTGTTGCTCAGAGGCTGAAATTTTATTAACCACAGCAATCCAGCAGGTCTTGGAAAGGCTCCCAGGACCCTGGAGGTGCTGAGCTGCATGTGTTGACACACTGGGAGTCCAGCGCCTGTTTCTCTTATTTCAAAGGAAATGTCAGTCAGAGAGGGAACATCTCCTCCATTGGGAAGCAGCTGGAGTGCATATCAAACAGGAGCTTCTGCTGAGGTAGGAGGACAGGGCAGAAGGCAGCCTCTTGCATGGAAGGGAAGGGAGCAGGCAGGAATCCTGATGGCTGATCCAGCACAGGGATGGCCTGGCATTTGGCCTGCCCATTGTAAACAGGCCGTGGCCCCAGAGCTGCTGGGATGCTGTGTCCTTGGGCTCTGCTCTGTGAGGGAAACAGCTGGGATGAGATGCTGAGCCTGGGTGCTGCCCAGTTAACAGCTGCACCCTGCCAGGTCCTGCATCCCTCTGCACTGGCACCAGCAGGGCGTAGGTCACTCAGTACTGGTGCGGGCTGGTGTGGAGATGGATGTCTGTGACCAGGACAAGAGGCCTGTAGAGCTGAGAGGTTGTGTGGAGCTGCTCTCCTTCCTGCTGTCAGAGCCAGCAGGAGCCTTGTGCAAACTGTGCTGAACTTGATCTGGTTTTAATGACCACCCATTAGACAGGATAACTTACTGCAGCATAAGGCAGTATCTTGTACCCTTCTCTGGAGCAATTCCCCTGAATCCTTGGGAAATGAGTAGCCTTATATGCGTTCCTCATATGGAATGAGATGTGCTGTTCTCCACTTGACAGTTTCCCCCGAGCAAGGAAGGTCTGAGCTGAGCTCCACAAAGATGGAGAAGTCCCTGGAAGGTGTGTGAAAGCTTCCCCTGCTGCTGTTCATTTGTTGTAGGGAGCTGCCTGGAAAAGCTTTCCTTGCTCAGCTAAGGAGAAAAGAACATCAGTGTTCCTGAAGCTCAAAGCAAGCTGACAGCAAACAGCCCTCAGGATGAAGATACTGAAGTCTATGCACATGACCAGGAGTGAGCAGAAAAAGGGACTAAACCTGCTGGGCAGTTTCCTGGCAACAAGGAGCTTGATCTGGGCTAATTACTGAGTATTTACAAATGCTGAAGCAGCAGTTGCCTACTGAGCTGGCCTAGTTGTCTCCTCAGCAATTCCTACAGATGGAGAATGAGTGGCAAGAATAACAGAGGAGGGAGGATCTGGTTACAGGCTCAGAGAGGAATGCCAGGATTTCCTTGCCTGTCTTAAGGCTGGCTTTCTGCTCCTCCTGCCCTGCCTTCCTACCTTCACAGCTAATCCAGCCCTGGTTCAGAGTCCAGCACAGCAGGAAAGAGAGGCTCTTCTCTTGGAGTCACTGTAGCCAAGTCAGTGTATGCCAAACTACACATAAAATAAAACATAAAATACATGCTTGCAATGGAGAGGAAAGCAGTAGAACTTGTGGGCTGCCATGAGGCCCCCTGTGGCTTCACAGCAAAGCAGCTTTTGCAGGGACTTTGTGAGCAGAAGGAAAAAGCTGAAGTCTATTTTATTGAGTAGAGTTATCAAGAAACTTAATCTAGAAAGTTAATCTCGGAAATATGCTAAGTTTGAACATCTGTAAGTGCTTTGAGATTTGTGAGTGAAAAATGCTGGGCAGGAGAGGATGTATCTGGTTCAAAGCAGGGGCAATGCTATACCTCCTGCCTACAGTTTGGCTATGCAATAACTTCTGAAAAACTATTTCTTTTCTTTTGAAATACGTTTGACTGCACTAAGTGGCATAGTGTTCTCAAAATGTTTTCCTTGGCTTGTCCAACACCTCCTGGCCTCTATTCTTTCTCTTTTCCTTCCCTGTTCTTTGCAAACAATTCAATTTGAACCTTACTTTACTTTGTTTAGGTTTAATATTTCCCTCAAATATTTAAAGCTATGATACTTATCTTGAGTAGCAAGCCAAGGAATCACAGAAATTCTGTGTTGATTTCTCACCGTCCTTTTGCTACACAGAGGCTTCTCTGAGCAGATTTAGGAGCTCCCCAGTTGCTCCTTATTCCAACCTAACATAGCTTAAACGATTTGGCCTCTTATCTCTTGGATGGTGGGACACTTTAAAATATCTTGAGGCCCTGTTTATCCTTTTACCCACCTTGCGATGAACCTGCTGTTTTACAAAGTGTGAGGAACATAATTAGTAAAATAGGACTGTCTTTCTCATAGATACTTCTCATCAACAGGTCTTGGAGTGCTTTGCCAAGCTGGACACCAGTTGCTACACCTGTTGGAAAGACAGAGAAATTGAAGCAGGGAAAGAAAGCCTGATCTCCCAGAACACTCCTGCATCTCACACCAGCTTCCTGGGAAATGGGATGGAAGGATGCACAGCCTAAGCTGGCTGTCTTGCATATAGATCTTCCTTGCTTTCTTCTCAATAACTTTCACTCTGGAGAAGAGAGACCATGTCCTCCTGTTCTTCATGGTCAAGTTTATTGCCAAGTTCCCTCTAGTCAGAGGCTGGAAGAGTTGATGTTAGGGCTGACACAAGGTCTTGGGAGCAGTGTTTGTCCCTAGACCCTGAGCTTAGAGGGGCAGCTGCTGCCACCCCACAGTTATCTTGTAAAAAGCTGCCATGAATCTTCCCAAAATACTCAGATCTAGGGTGCTATAGGAATAACAGGGATCAAGGATGTTTCTTGGTGTGTGGTGCAGTTGGGAGCTGCTACATTGGGAAGAGATGTCTCTGACTTTGGTCTTATTATGAAATGTATCCTGCAGTCTGGCAAGGTACAGAACTAACAATGAGAAGAGAGGTCTCCCATCTCAAACACACTTCAATCAGGTATGCACAGAAATATGGGACAGTGTTCTTTTTCAATGTGCAAGAGAAGCTAAATTCTGCTTTCACCAGGTCTGCATGGCCTTGAAGTAACTTCATTTCTTTCTGCTATGCTGCAGAGGTGCACTCAGCTCCCCTACTTATGAACCCTACTTACACCCACTGAGGGATGTGTCTCCAAGCCCCTTCAAGCATTTTTTCTGGAGGCTGAGATACAAAGGCACTTGTGATGCTCAGAGGAGGGAGAGCAGAGTGCATGCCTGCCCCGCAGGGTAATGCATCTCCACCTACGCCTGGCATGGCTGTGTTTTTGTAGCTCTTTTGTGGTTTTGTTGTTCTCCCCTTGCACCCGCAAGACCCTGCTCTGGCTACAGCAATTGGCTAAATTGTTTTTGTGTTCCTCCCACAGGATCCAGGCACAAGCCCAGCCAAGCTTTTCATATGTGTCTGCAGATGGACCTTTGCCCCTATGGTTTGCCTGGCCCTCTCTTCACCCGTGGCCAGGCACTCCAGTGCATGAAGTGGACATTTTCCAGCCCTGAGCTGCCAGAGTTAATTAACCTTCAGCTAAGGCCAGGCCAGTCTTTCTGGGAAACTAGATCCATTGGGCTGTGCATTCCATAAGCCTCTCTTTGCCTGGCGTCTTTTGAATCAGTATAGGAAAAATCTGTCTCTTCCTTCATATACTTGTGTTTTGGGATTGGAGGGGGCAGAAGCCTGAGGAAGAGAAATGGGATTGAGTTCCATAAGTTTCCTTGCTGTCAGTAGCTGCCAGGAACTTGGCACAGGAGAAAACCAACCCAGAGCTGCTGGAGATACCTTGGCTCTTCCTTGGCAGAGAATGCACACATTCAGTTTTTCCCATCCACTCTGAGAAAGAGCCAAGCCTCTCTTTCCTTGTGACAGAGTTGTCTTTGTATTAGGCAGCTGGCATAATTTTCCAGGAACAGCTTGGCATGACTGGTCATAATGTTGCTGCCCAGTTTAGTCCTTGCCCTCTCTCTTCCAGTAGGCTTGCCCCAGTTTCAGAGGAAAGCACGAGGTTTTCCTCTGGGATCTGTTTAATTTATGGGGTACTACTGGCCAAGCCCCTGCAAAGAAATGTTCTTAGTGCCATCATCCTTCTGGGCCATGGGGCCCAATTTCTTTCTATGTCTTGAGGTTCCTTGAGGTACCATTCTCCAAAAGCCTGGACTGGACTCTGACGGAAAACATATGGAAACATATGGAGCTTCAATGGCTGAGTTCTTGGTTAAACTGTAGAGTTGAGTGTTGAATTCTCCCCTAGCTGATCTTTATTTTAAAACAAAACACCCCTTTTGCACTGTCCCCAGTGCATCTTTGTGTTCTCAGGCTCATACCACCTGTGTCACTGTGCTTCGTCTCTTGATGGGTTATTGCTGGTGCCAGAGGGAACAAACATGGGGTTGTTCAGTCTTCCAACACAGACGTGCCTGACCCCCGTTGGTATCATGCTGTATAAGGTTATTTGTCTCCTCCCCAAAAGGCCCTGCAAAACTCTGGCCAGACCCGTTCCCGTTAACTGTGCCTGTCTTTCCTTGTAAGAAAAAGAAGTCTAATTGTGCAGTCTTCCAAAAATAATAACTAAAGTGTATAAGCTTGCATGAAAGTGTGTTATGCACTGGAGAAAGAAAGATAGGGACCTTTTTGACTGGTGCCAGGGTCAGGATACAGGGAGTTGTTTGCTTAATGTGAAAAAAGCCAGAATTTACCTGTATGGTCTGCTCCTGTTTGGATAGAGGCTGCAAATCCCCCCTGTCCCGTCTAGTTCTGTGAGTTGCAGTAAATCAGGATAAGCTGAGAGGTTTTTTTTGTTGTGTGGCTGGTTGTTTTTTTTTTTTTAAAGGGCCTTGATTGTCCAGCTATTTTTCTCCCTTGGTGCTGCTTCATGCCACTTCTGACTTTGATTAATAGGTCTCTGAATAAAATGTTAACCTAACTAGGGGTCCTTGGCCCAGCCCCCCCTGCCCTCCATGCCGTGCTCCAGAAATATCAGAGAAAACACACAGAGGTTTTGTCTCCCTGCAGAGCACTTGTAGCTTTTGATTAATGGGTGGAAGGGCCCAGCTCCAGGTTTGTGGCATCTCTCCCGACTGCAGAAAAATAAGCAAAAAGTCACCAAACATGACACAGGGAAGGAAAGTCCCAGGAGCAGGAATGAGGAGAAAGAAAGGAGAGAGAGCAGCCCATAATTCGAGATGTACCTTGCTGTAACTCTTGGTGTTTGTGAGTCCAGGTTCAGACCCTCATCTCCACTTTAACCTTTCTTTACAATGGACTCAGACCATGATGCTGAATTCAGCAGTTTCCAAGCTCCATGATGACTTAATTTCTGATATCTGCATCATGAACTACTCTGCACATTGCCCTGGGCTGACACTTCATATGCATGTGTTATGAGTGGCTAAGATGGCTTTATAAAAAAATGAGACTTTACACTTCAAACATGGACATGTGTTTCCCCTTTTCCCCTTCAAACTCTTGTCCATTCTCTGAACCAGACTTCTTTTGGAGCTTCTGAAATGATCAGAAACATGTGTTTCATTCCTGTCTTCTGGCCAGTAGTGAACTTGGAAAGGCTGTTCTTGCACCACTCTCATGTGGAAGCCATGTGGATGGTTTGGTGGAACTACATATATAACAAACTACGCATGCAAGAGATTGTCTACACGGGGCAAGTAGGCTTGAGTGTGTCAAACTGAGCTACCGTGTTAGTCTGAAATAAGAGTATTAACTGAAGGGGCTTGTCACAAAAGCTATTCCTCAGGTAAGCCTTAAGTGTGGGATGTGCATAAAATGTGAAGGAGATGTGTATCCCACCATACAGCTCCTTTCCCTTGCAACCTCTCTCAAGCTGTGAGTGCTTTTGCATATTCCTCCATTTTGTGGTGGGGAAACTGGAGCAAACTTGTATCACTTAGTTGGCAGCCATAGAACTGGAATACACAGATTGAGCTGTAGGCAGGTGAGGGTATTCAGAGTTTAACTAGGAAAAAAGAAAAGGAAAATAAAATTTCCCTGAATATTTTGAGCCTGATTTTTGGTCATAATATGTGAAGGGCATTCATTTGTGCAGTTGTAATAATTCTTTGTGCCAAGGAAAAGTGCCGCATCTTTAACTTTTGGAGAAATCCTTCAATTAAGAAAAATCAAACCTGTTATGAAAACACTTATGCTTTCTTCACCTGGAAGGAATCTGTGAAGCAGTGTGGCCTTTCCTGGCACTGGTGTGGGATAGCAACTATCGCTATATGGCCTTTCTTCTCCTCTTGGCATCTCCCTGGAGGGCCTTGTCAGTCCTTGACGTGCCTGTCATCCAACTCACTCGACAACTGACATGCCTGGAGGATGCGGCCGCCCCTGCTGACACCAGCTTTGTTTGCCAAGTGATGGATGGCTTTGTGGCCCAAGCCTTGTCATTGTCCCCTGTCTGTGGCCTTGCTTCAGTGATTCTTATCTCTGTCCTGGCCATCCACTCCCTGCAGCGAAGGTGAGCAGTTGCCAGTGCTGCACCTTCTATAAGGTGCATCTCCAGGACTGGGCAGGGGGAAGGACAACGGGCATCCCCTCCAGGTTAAGTGAAGCCAAACTCCGCTGTTTACCCAGGCCTGTGTGGCATTCGGCTCTTATCAGTGAGGGGAAGGCAGATACGAGGGATTCTTCTGGTTATTCAAACAGTCAGTTGTATAGGCAGTGTGGAAGCGCTCGTGTAATTACCATTCTCTGGCTCTCACACTCCTTCCTATCTTGTAAATCACCAATCCATCACAGCCCAGGTCCTCGTATTGTTCTATAATTAACTGGACAAACTACAAGAGCATTGTCATAGTACCCCATTTATAGAGGAGGGACAAAGACTTGAAGGAAGATTTCAGCCCCCTTCAGCTTTTTTCCTCCCATCTTGAACTCTTTCTTTTTATATCTTCTGATGCATCTCCTGACTCCAAAGATGTCTCACCTGCTTCTCTGAATGAGCATTTCTTTCAGACCTACAATCAACACAGAAAGTGGCCACAAAAGGACAGACTCAAGGATTTTAACCCTTCTTGTTCTACTATGGATGTGTGCACACAGTTACCCTCTAGTGCAAGGAGCAGCTCAGCTCTGAACAGGCTTTGGACCCTCTGCTAATGAAAACAGACTATAGTTCCCTTATACATTCCTTCATGATATTATGCTGAGGATTTAGCTCCTAGCAAACAGCCTGCTTGTGAGTTAGACACTCCCAAGGGCTGGATTATGAGCTACAAGGCAGATGGAAGATTTCCAAAGGGTGTGGTAGTGCAAAGATTTGGGGAGTTACTGTTACTTTGCTGGTTTTGACCCGGGAAGGTAGATAATATATTTCAAGTTTCCATATGGCTTTTAAGGCTATAAAAAAGCTTGATGCAGGATTTGGAGCATGAAGGGAGCTGGCAGTGATTTGGGACAGTAAAGCTGGTTTCTGTCCTGTAGACCATATGAGTGAGGCTGCTATGCCACTGGGCAGTGTGATGAGTTGGTTAAAAGGCAGAATTTTCCTTAAACTGGTTCATCTTATTTTGAAAGACTATACCTGACATCCTTTGGAGGCGTTATCCTGCTCCATGGCCCCGTGAGGGTATACAGGGCTGTGGGTGGATGAAGAGAATCAGGCTAAAGCTCTGGTCTCCTTGCTTTATCTTATTGCCCCTACTTGCATACAGGGATTTCACTGCACCAAAGGAGGGTGTTTCTCTCACTTTGACTTCCACCACTTGGCATGCTGTGGCCCTGTTTCCAGTTGGAAGCTTCAGACACTGGAGCACTACAAATAACAATGGTTTGTAGACCCTCTGTTCTCTTCCTCCGCAATTTTTTAGAAAAGATCACAGTTCTCATTGCTGCTGCTCTGACAGCAGAATTTAGTCCTTTATGTTGACAGTGTCACGCAGCCAACTTTACTGACCTCATGGGCATCCCTTGGAGCAGATTTTGGCTCAGAGACTGAAGATCTACTTTTCTTCCTTATTTGAGGTGTCAGGTAGGTCTGCTGGATGAAATGTATGCTTTTATGTTCTGGTAGGCCAGGACTTTTAATAAAACCCAACAACATTGCTTATTTAACCTCCATCTCTAAAATCTTTTCCAGCTCTTATGAGCTGTAAATTAGACCTGACCACCCCATGGAAACTCTGAATAAGTGACCTGAGGCTGACCTCCAAGCCATGGGGCACTTCTTAGTGCTGCCTGCATCCCAGTGACCAGGTCACCTGTATTAGACTATGAGCACATTGATTCCCTCTTGTGAGGCCACTGAAGCACAGGGTGCCTAAACTCCACTTGGAAAAAGGCTTTGCCACTCCACTACGTTTGAATGGAAAGGGGAAGACTTATTCATGTTTATTTTACAGCCCCTTTTATTGACTTGATTTATAGCCTGAGGCTGTGAGTTAATTGAGGTCTAGTCCAGGAGAGGGCACCTGGGAAGGGGAGGTGCTGCAGTGCCACCGAAGGGAAAACATGCAGGAAAGTGCTTTATAAAGCACAATTTATTGCAAGCTCTGGCCCTTTCTCTGTGACAACAAACCAAGCTTTTGCCACCAAGATGGTTGTTCTAGCTCAGGGAACACCCTTAGCTCACTGTGGGTGGCAAGGACCAAGGGGGCAGAGGTTAACCAAGAGAAGGTGCTTTTCCTTCGTGTGCCCTTCGTTAAAGCATCCTCCTGCCTGTCTCTTATGGGCAAACCCTCGTCACCTGTATAAGTGCAACTGTCATCACCTGCTCTAATGGAGACCTGATAGGGTTGTTCCCACAGCCTGAAAGCAGGTGCCTCTCTGTGCATTCCTCCTGGGCCTGCAGAGCAGATGCCAAGGCCAGAGCTCATCTTTGGCACCTAAAGATGCAGCAAATGATGCACAATTTATGTGCAGAGCACATGCGCTGAGGCCGGAGGAGAAGCAGGGCTTTTATCCAGGTCAGCTGGCTCCAAACATCTCTGGGAAAAGGCTCCTTCAGCCCGGTGACACCCTAAAAAAGAGGGTATAATTTTGCTGGAGGGAGTCAAGAGCTAAGCCTGTTGTAAAATGGAGAGTGGCAGATCAACCTGGAGAGGCTGATTCAACCTTTTCTGTGTGGGAAACAGAATCGTGGCTGTGGAGTTTTGCACAACCTCCTAGTATGGGTGCTCTGAGCCTGCTCTGGGTGCTCCTGAGCTGTTGGGTATGGGGTAAGCTGGAGCTGAAGGGTTGCCAGTAGATGTACTTGTTCTGAGCTGGTACAGCATGAAACCCATGTGCTGTCCCTGCTGAAGCTGTGCTAAGAAAGCAATGTTTCTGTCCTGTAAAAACCCCTAATAGGCCAGGGACAAAGTTACAGCAGCTTCTCTTTCTTTCCAGCTATTTACAGCATGTGTGTATCATAAACAGTGCTGTGCAGCCACTATACCCTTTACAGAGAGAACCTTCCTTTTTCTGGGAAGGCCTTTTGTGCCTGGTTTGTCCCAAGAAGAGCAAAGAGAATAAAGTTGCTGTCAAAGAAGCCACGCGGTTGCAAGTCTTCCTTCCCTTCCCAGACATGTGGTACCAAGTCTTTGTTCCTAACATCCAGTCACTCTTTGGTGGATAGTTCAGTAAATTCCAGCTGAATGAGATGGAGCTGCCCACAAGCAGCTGTGGCAGGGTACTGCTGGACAAGGCAGCCAATGGGTCCCTGCAGAGTTCAGTCTCCCAAATTCTTAGCCTGCTGGTCAGCCTCTTTGTCAGGGATCTCTGTTCCTAATTCATCACCAAGTGACATCAGCAGGAAATAAAAAGAGCAATTTACCTCCATTTCTTCTGTGCAATGAGCCCTTTTCTTTAAGCCATCAGCCCCTTTATCTGATGCCATCAGAGTGGCTGTAGTATAGCTTATTTTCAGCTGTCTCTGGACATGGCTTGAATCTTCAGGGCACTTGTTTAGCCTTACTTGTATAATCCCCTCTTTCACTCAGAACAAACAGTGCTCCTGGGCTGCGCTGAACTTCCCCTGCCCCATTGTGGTGTTGGACTGTAGGGGCTGCTGCACTTCAGTATGTTCTGAGTGGGCTGTTCACTGACGACAAACCCACAGATGCTGGTGATTTTTTTAAATACTCCAGCTGGCTGGAGAGGAGTTGAGAATGACAGGGATGCTGAGGTTCAGAATGACTCTTGCAATCATCCCGTGTACACGATTCTATGGTGACCGTGTTGTCCCTTTGCAGGTATGTGGCTGCATGGGGTACCTGGTCAGGCCGAGGAGACAGAGGGAATCTCTCTATGCCAAGGTACAGTTTGTACGTTGTGTTTGAGGCCTCTTGACACAGGCTGGTAGAGACCTGGGATCTTTCTCCCCTCTCTCCCATCAGGCTCATCCTCCTCCCGCTGGTCGGCAGAGGGCACCAGTAACCAGGAGACGGCCTTTGGGATGCACTTGCTCTGCCTCTTCCACGGGCCAGCGGGTGAGGAAAAGGGGCGTCTCAGCTCTCGGGCAGATTTCTGCTTTTGGATGGAAACGTCTCCCAGCTGATTCATCCCTCCGGTTGTTCATTCCAGTCTTGGGGAATGGCTCCAGGTGGTTGCTTCCACAAGAGGATTCTCTGAACCCATCCCCTGCCTACTGGGCTCGTATGCACAGACACGACTGTGCTCCACTCATCTGTGCTGCTGGTGGCTGAAACAAAGGTTGCTGGGTCAGTGGCTGGATCAGATCCTTCTGCATTTCCTTTACTTCAAGCTTCAGGTGATCTTGGAGGTGTTATACAGGGAACATATCCCCGAATCAGGGTGCAATTTTTCTGCATTTCCCTGTGTGAATTCCTATTGAGATAAACAATTTAAGAGTTAGCACTGACTCTGTGGATACCCCCTACTTAAGCCTGCACTTGGCTTTTTCTTACTCCATCTAAAATCTGACCATCGCAGCTCTGCTAAAACTGTTTACTGCTCTTTTCTACAGATACAGGTAAAAAAACACATGGAGTGCTGCAAGGGCAACTTTGAAGCCAGACATGCTGCAGTGGATGGCACTAATGGCATTCCTTATAGACTTGTTACCCTGGTTTTAAAAGCACGTGGCATCTAAAAAGACATTCCTTTTTCCTTGTTTTTGTCATATCTCAAATTCTGACTTCTCTCATGGCCTGATGAACTCTTGTTGTATGGCCCTTTTAATGTGGGTACTGGCCCCACATTACACATAATTAAGCTGCTTCTCCAAAACCAACCTTATTTCCCCTCTTCCCTGGTCCCTCCTTTGCACTAGATCTAAGCCATGTGTAATTGTGGGGGAAGATGATAGAAAGCTAAAAAGAAATAAATTTTCTTTTTTTTTTTTCTCTGCAAATTATGTTCCCAGCAGAGGAATAGTGGAGTGTGGAGATTCCCTTTTCCTTTCAGACTGCTTAGCATGCAGTGTGTAGACAACCCTGCTATCCCTCAGTGTGTGACCCAAAGGAAGCAGTCCAACCTTCAGAGCCTAAACCAGTTGTTTATAGCACCCTCCTGTAGAAGTGTGTGTTCACCAGCTGCACTGAAGCTGGTGATGATACTGCATGGTTTCTGACTTATTGTCAGAACTGCCTCCTAATCTCTGTTTCATGTATGACAGTCTGGAAGAATGGCACTGATTTTAGCAGACTTACTCCAGGTTATTGTGCTGTAACTGAGATTGGGGTTAGGCTGACTCATGTCTCAGCTTTTGTTCCTTCATGGTTTTCTGTCCCATTTTAATTTCCTCTGTTGCTTTCCTAACTGTAGTTCACCAAGGATGAGCAATGAGTCATATAGGAAAGTCTCATACATCTGCTCATATGTGTCACCTAAATCCCAAACCAAATCTGTCAGGTGCTTGGTTTCTTTTCTATGTACTGTGGCATTTTCTGTTTTGAACTAGAAAAGCAATGGAGGCTGGAACGCCTTAGGGTTTCTTTTTCCACACGGAAATGTGGAAAAGGATCTCTCTTAGAGGCTATTTCTTTCCAGTCTTCTGGAGTTTTTTTCCTCAAACAGTACAAGCATAATGTAACTGACTTTGAGTTATGCTGGCTGACTAAAACAAGGAAGATTTGGCTCATTGCTGGAAATGACAGATGATTTTGTAATTGTATTTAATCACTATTGATACTGGCATGCTGTATAAGTTTGTATAATTAAGGAATCTTTGTACCAGCCAGTACAGAAGTGTTTATCTCAAATTTATTGATTATATATGAATGCTGGACAAATTCTAGATATATGTTTCCAGAACTGATTTAAAGATGCTTTGTAAACTCCAGAAGAAAAAAATGCTGCTGGAAATTTGTAGAGCCAGTGGGGTGAGAATAGTGAACTTTGTAATGTGGTCTGTATAGATCTCCTGGAAGTGGATCAAACTAGGAAAATGTTTGTGGATGGAGGGATGAGACACAGAGAACCAATCACAGATATTTAGTTTAGGGTGAGTTTCTCTGGAGAGGATTTAATGTCGTATATGTTCCCCTAAACAGCTTTGTTTGCCCAGGAGAGGTGGTCTTAGGTATTTGCATCTTCAGTACATCACTAGCAAAGTCTCCCTCCATGTCTCTTCATCTCTCAGCCTGCTGGTTTTGTTTCTGGAGTCAACTGTCCCAGAATAGTATACTTTTTTCATTACTGCCCTGATTTCTCTCACCTCCACACAGTTATCACTGACTATGTTTTACTGTGGGAAGTGAAATAATAATGGAGCTCCACGTTTTGGACTTGGCTGGTGAAGAGCACATGAGCTCAGAGCTGATGTTTTCTGTTGGCACCTGCTGTTCATCCACATCTGGCTATTGCTAAAACTCTGACACAGGAAAGTGCTTTCAGTCTTCTGGGCTGCAGTCAATGTTTAGATTGTACTGTTTGCTCTTTGTGGGGCAGGAAAATATTTGCAGGAAACTGTACTACCTCTAGTGCAACCTGGAAAAGAAGTCTAATATATTACCTTTGTGAAAATTGTGTTTAATTTCTAAGTGAGAGTCAGATTCTGCTATAGCAAATGCCTTTTACAAGGTAAATACCCCTAAGGACATGATGCTTCCAGAGCAGATTGTCCTTTGGACACTTGCTCTGGCAGAGAGACTCCATGGATTCACTAATACATAGTTTAATGCTTTACATTAGGATCCTGTGAGCAATTTTTTAAAGTCACAGTCTAATGCAAGACCATATAGCAAAGACAAAGGATGATTTTGTTTAACCATCATCATTTTAAGTGCTGAAGGTTGTCTTGATTTTATTACAGTTGCAAAAGCTTTTTGGTTTAGGTGTTTTAATTTAACAGACTCAAGTTAATGCCATGGGGAGGTATTGAAAATGCTCTTTTGCTGTTCTTATGCCATCCTGTTTGCACAGATGGCTGTGCCAGGGGCTGGATTTGTTAACCAAGAATGAGAGCAAGAGCTAAGATATTATATGTTCTGCAGAAACAAGAAACCAAATAGGATGAATTCTCATCTGCTTTGCACTTGGTAGTGTTTCTTAGGAGTAATCCCAGTTTGTGTGTGCAGTCCAGTCTTAGAGTGGTTATTGCAAAATAGGAGTCAAAACCATGTCAAGATTATGCATTTTCTCCTGACTCTGTGACTCCCTGGAGCTGATGTCTGTCATGTACCAACACTTTGGGTTTCAGAGATGTTTTGAATCAAATGCTGTGAACCCTGTGGCTCTCTGGTGGCCTAGGGGTGATGGGTTTTGGGGTTGTTTCATGTCCAAGACAGAGAATTCCATGTTGAGCTTTGCCCGGTTTAAAATAAACCATGTTTGTGTAAAATGGTGCTGTGGATTAATGGAGGGGTAGGGATTACAGGACACTGGTACAAAGGGAGACCCTGAAAAGAGGGCACTGCCCCAGAGGGACTGTGGGGACTGAGGGCAGAGAGAGAGAAATGGCCCACACAGCTAATTGAAAGAGCATCTTCCCGTCAGTCATGGTGCTTTCCCATCAATCATTCTGGCACCAACAGGATCTGACATCAGTAGGGAATTAAATAAACTCCTCTCTCTTTAGGGACCTGCTGATGGAAACCCGCAGGGGGGAAGTGAGCAGAGAAGAGCAGGAAGCATGTGCGTGGGGGAGAAACAGTCTCAGTGGTCCCCTGGGATGGTGCAAGTCTGTGTCCTTCCTCTTTCTCACACCAGCATGTACAGCTGAAGGGATTTTTCAATGATCCCCCAAAAAGGTGAATTTAAAGCTGGTAACAGACCAAGCTCACCTCAGTTTAAATAAACAAACTGCAATAACAGTATCCTATGGTGAGTGCCCCGAAAGCTGAGTGATGCTCTGTACAGCTGAAAAGTAGTTTTCACCCTCCAGTGGAATTAGTGTTATTGGACTGCAGTAACTGAGGTGAATCTGGACCAAAGTGTCAGAGCAAAACACTGGGAAGGGAAAGTGAACTAGAACAGAGGGTTAGAAACCGAGCCTCTGTTTTCCATCCTGCTGTGAAGCTGCCCCTAGGGTGAATTAGGATGTGATGTGCATTAGGATATAACAGATTGGACCTGGTAGAACTCCGGGTTTCAGTGCAGATGAAGGTACTGGTACCTCCAGGCAGGGCTGAAGTGGGTAAGTGTCAGTGTGTGTGCACGTGTGCTTGTGCGGAGGGCCAGGAGCAGCTGGAAACCATTCGGTCACTGACAAGTCCCCTGATGGACCTCTACTGACATGGAGCGGCTTTGGTTTCAGGAAAGCCAAAGGGAACCTGTCACTAATTAGACACACAGCTAATTAACGAGAAGCAAACAAAGAGCAGCAGCTTGTGTTTTGGGAAAGCTCAGCTTTAGTAGCCAAGGACGTCTGCTCCTCCCTTTCAAACCATTTCAAAAACAAACAAAGCGGGGAGACTTGCATTTCAAAGCAGTGCAAACACTGCCAACCTCAGAAAGTCTTCCAGAAGGGACGTCCAGGAGTGGGATTCAACAGTGAAAGGAAAAAGGGCTCTCCAGGTGTAATGAGACCTTTCCTGTCCCTAGATCAGGGCCCTCTGAATCCCCAGTGTGCATCTCTTATCTATTAGATTTTAATTTTTCTTCTTCCAGATAAACACTTCATTTAAAATTGCGGGTGAGTGGATGGGGAAGAAAGGCAAGTGTGGAAACATGATCTTCCATTCTGGGCTTTGCTACTTTCCAGATCTTACAGAATGTGTGGTATTTCAGTTTAAAAACTTTCTTCTGCATTGTTTTTCTTGATGCTCTATGAGGCTTTATTACTGCAAGGTTGGCTAGAAGGGTAGGTCAGAAACAAAATTAGCAAAAAATACCTTGACTGAGTAAACAGATGCTCAAGGGTGGGTGAGGCTCTGTTAGACTGCTAGTCTTTAATAAGAGAAGTGTGCTTTCGGGGCAGGAGGAATCCAAAAACTGTAATCCCAGTCATGAGTCCTCTCATGACCCTAAGAAAGCTTGTTTAGGGCCTGATCCTCCAAGGAGGCTTGTCAGGGTCCCAAGTACTGCTCAGAGCAATCATTTTTCACAAACTACAAATACAGCAGTGCTAGCAGGATTCATTAACTGAATTTTGCAAAGTGCTTTGAACATGAAACACGGTAATAATGCCAAGTTATGTGATATTTGGTGTATTTCCTTGAGCCATGCATGTAATTAAGGGAGAATCTCAGCTTTCAAAAGTCAAGGCAATTTCTAACCCTCCTTGTCATAGGAAAAAAATAATAGCTGGAAAACAAGACTCAAGGCTCAGAAATTAGGAGAAAAATTTAAAGGAAACAACAACTCATCAAGTTATGCCATCTTAATATTAATCTCATGGTTTTGGGGACAAAATCATAAAATTGAGCATGTGGGTATGACACTATATGACTATGCTTTAAATATTTATTGATACAAAATGCATTATTAATCTTTGTTGCGCATTCAATATAGAAATTACTAAGTCCTTATCAATAGGATCTAATGTGGAAAAGCAGCACATCATTTGTCCCCAGAGTAGCCTATCAACATAACTGTATCTATTTTCTTCATTCATCTTGTGGAGGAAAGGCCATGTTCCTGGTTAAGGAAAAGGTTGGCAATCACAAACTCAGTCCCAGTGCTGTCAATGGCTTCCTGGATGAGCATCCTGTGGTCCTGCTGGGATCAGAGTCCCCAGCCCCACAGGGATGGGAGCAGACATCAGCTGTTTACCAAATTGCAGAGTGAAGGACACTTCCTTGTTTCCGTGAATGCTCCAGTGTTTAGCTCACGAGTGATTTTAAAGCACTGTAGCCTCCTTGACCAGGAGTTACCAGAGCACCTGGGGTTACACTTGCAGTAGTAGATCACCACATGCACTTACATTAGGAATTTTTTTCCAGCATTCATCTGTTTTTGCTGCTTTATGGCCTGATTTGAAATTGTCTCATATCTGCTCTCATCACGAGTGTTTATTGCTGTCAAAGGACCTGTTCAAAGAATCAGCAAAGCCATCATAGGATTCCTTCTTATATCGTTTGGGCTCAGGTCTCAAAAATGTACCAGCAATTAAAAAAAAAAAAAAAGAGAAAAAAGAAGGCAACAGCTTCAGGTTACAACAAGTAAGGAGCATATCAACTTTTCCAGACACAGATTGATTTCGCTGTGCCTCTCCCCATGAATATCCTTAGCTCCTATAATACAGCTACTGGAGGCAAATACATGAAGCAATTCATAATGAAAACATGGTGTGGCCCTTCACTTTCTCTTTCTGGGATGTTACTTTGCTGTGGTGTTATTGAGACTGCAAAAACCCAGTCAAGGTACAAAGCAGGATAAAAAGATAATGAGAATTTTCTATCCAGCCAGCACACACTGGCTGAGGGCTGTTTCAGATGGCATCAGGTTTCTTTAGCCTACTCAGAGCTTGAAAATGTGCCCTTGATTTCAGCCCACAGGAACGTGGGCTTGTGCTGCTTTATTGTCTAATGGATCTTTCACTTGATCTCCTCATGCAAACACGTAGAGCATGTGCTTTGGTCACTTAGAGAAAACTGAACCCCACTCATGTTCTTAGAGTGTAATCCCTTAATATTGATTACTGTGCTGCACAGGGGCAACAGGTAACAAAATCCATGTGGATTCAGCCTGGCAGCTGATCGTCCCACACACGCACAGTTCAGCTGGTGAGCCCTTTGCAGCCTCGGGACTGCTTTGCCTGATTGCTTCCCACTGGTGTATGAAACACATAAATATCTTGGAACAGAAATACCAGATTGCAGCAGTTGTTCATGTGAAGGGAACAGATGCAATGGAGGATTTTACTATGGAGTGTGTTCCTCTCTAGATTTATCTTGTAGGCAGCTCATGTTTATCTTTTGCCTGCTCATGTTAGACCAGAGTAGGGTAACCTTGAAGTCAGTGCCTAAGAAGAGTATTTTGTGAAATAAAGAAAGCAACTAATTAGAAAATGTGTAAAGGCGTGACCTAAGTATTTGTAAAAACAGCTTTTCAATGACCAGAACAACTCTTTGGTTGGATTTTGTGTGGGGTTAGGGCCATGTCTTCCATTTTCTGAACATTTGTGGGGGTTTTGGCTGAAGGAAAGGCTTTTGGGGACTATGCAATGATGCTTTGAAATGGAAGCGATTCATGAGGGGCACATTATAAACTTGGGTCTGGAGGGCACTAGGAATCCCAGGAACTGTTGTAGCCTGAGGCCAGTTTCTAAATATAAAGTATCCTGAGATGATCTGTCATGTTTGAATGTCTCCTTGGTTCGGTTTATTGGGAGCTCAAATGCTGGTGTTGTGAAACAGAGGAAAATGGACTAATGGGAATCCTCACAAACACTTGAGTCAAGATGAGTGACTGGTTAAAGGTTTGGTCTAGTGCTTGGTGATTGCTGGGCTATAAAGGGGCATCTCATGAGGGGAAGGAGGGGAGATGCCAACTGGCTTTCTCCTCTGCTTCCAAATATAGCAAGTGCAGATTTTACACCCAGATGGGTAGAACTGCACATGCAATCCTGCTCATGCAATAACCATGCACCAGAGAATGAAGGTGCAATCAGGATACTTATGGGAAACATGTTCCTTAAGAACTCTGTATCATGTTACTCCCAGCAACAAAAAATGGAGATATGCTTCAGGTCCGTCTTATATCAAACATTTGTCAGTTCTCTACTGTTTGGTAATTCAGACTGTTTCTGTAAAATGTCCCACACACACCCCTTAAAAAAGCTTGAGATTTTTAAATCTATGTTCTCAGCAAAATAACCAAAATGATTTTGGCACTCTCATTTCCCAATTAGACACCCTGAGACTGCATTTTTTCACAGCATTTTTATTTGAGGTTGTTTTGGCATGCATTTCAGACCTGGATGCATCAGTATCCCCAGGCTATCTTGAGGATCTGATCTAAGAGGGATCTTCACACTTCCCCTAAAAGGTTGGAGACGGTATGTGCTGTTAGCTCATTTAAGACCCACAGGTTTGTAATACACTTGCACTTATAGGTCACTAAGGCTTCCCTTACTAGCTAGTGAAAAAGTGACCTTGGCTGTAATGTCAAATGCTGCTGAGAATCATTGTAGCCATGGGGATTTTCGTGGCTTGCACTGTAAAACTGTGGTTTCCTTTGGGACAAGGTAGTTTCAGGGGCAACTGTATTTGAGCATGACTTAGTGAAGAAATCAAAATCTAACACACTGAAGGGGTTTGTTTTAGACTGGCACTGTTAGCAGATGATACTTAGGGTACAACAGATTTGTTATTAATGAATACTTCATTATTAGCTTTATTTAGTTCTTCACTCTGTTGTATTACACTCAGTAGCTAATACCTGGATCTTCATCCAGACTTAAATTCTCCCTCTTTTCTCACTCTCCTCCAGTTTGGAGAGATAAGGATTCAGATAAGGTTTGTTAATTTTGTTTCGTAGATTAATAGCATGGTTTGGTTTGGAAGGACCTTAAAAACCATCTTGTACCAACCTCTCTGCTGTGGGCAGGGATACATTGCACTAGACCAGGTTGCTCAAAGCCCCACCCAACCTGGCCTTGGACACTTCCAGGGATGGAGCAGCCACAGCTTCTCTGAGCAACCCAGTGTCTCACCATTCTCACAGGGAAGAATTTCTTCCTAATGTCTGATTCAAACCTAACCTCTCTCAGTTTAAAGTCATTCCCAATTGTCCTATCTCTCCATGCTCTTGTAAAAAGTTCCCCTCCAGAGGGACTAGAGCTGTTTCAAAACCCATTTGCCAAGATGCTCAGGGAAGGGAGAGGTAAGTTACCAGCCAGCTGGCCCTCTCGGCCGCACCCAACAGAAACAAAGGCAACAGATTTCATCCAATGATTCTTCAATCAGTCCTCCATCTTTTACCCAACCTACTACTACTAGAAACCAGCATTTACAGAGCAGGGAATCCTCCATTTTCTTGGGACAAAAGCCTTGGTAGTTTGCATTAATAGAGAGAAAGTGTGTCATTTTTTACCATGTGCTGAGCAGAGCAGACACAGGAGATTATTTAATTAGATTTTTTCCTGCTTGAGACATGTTCAAGATAAATGTACACTGGCAGTGTTGCAGGTGGAGGCTTTTCATAACTCTGCATGTTCCCCTTTTCTCTACCTCTTTCAAGTTCCAATAGATGTGATCAGAGCAGGAAATTTGGGGTCTAAGTGACCTGGTTTACACAAGAGCAGCCTAATCTCTGGACATTTGCAAACTCTCATTTTTGAAGCTGCAGTGATATTCAGAGACTGCACTTTCGAAGTTTGGCTCTCCTGTTCCCAAATATTGTTTTTCATGCTGTATGCTAATAGCCATAGTTGGGGCCATGGATTACAGAAATTTAAGCTGCCACCTTATAAAATGTTAGAAGAATCCAGTGGGACATTTAGAACATGAGTGAATTGGAGCCAGCTGGAAACAGAATACAGGAGGTGGATTTTCTCCTGGAGGGGTGCTAATAATTCCTGGTAAAGATCAAAATGAAGGACAGTTGGATTGGTTTTAAATATCACATGGCTTTGCATAAAGAGAATCTCACTTCAGTCACATCTTATTATCAGGAGGTTTTTTGCTTTCCAGTGGAGATCTAGTTTCCTGTTCTGTTTGCCACCTGAAGGAGTGTATTTGGAGGTGTGTTCTCTTCCTAGACCCGCCATCCTGACATAGAAAGAATTGCATGGGATGTCCAGAGACATCAGTTTTTTAGTCCCAGAGGGCAAGCAGAGCTCTGGGAGGGATCCCAGGAGTGGTTGGCAGCACAGCATAAGTGACCCTCTTCTGTGCTGGGGCAGCCACTCCCCACCACCAGGAGTCCCAACACTGCCCCTGAATTGTGCACCACTGCACCTTTGTGCCACCTCAGCTTGTCCATGTGGCAGCAGGACAGCCTGGATGTGATGTTTTCCTTCTGATCTCAGGAATCACAGCCCTGCTCTCAGGTGAGCAGGCTACCAGCACTTTTTTTTCCTCACTCTCAGAATCAGAGTCAGTCAGGTTGGAAGAGACCACAGTGGGTCATCTGGTCTAATAGTCTTGATACTTAGGAGACTTTAAAGAATTTATTAGCTGCGGTGTGTCTTGCTACCTACATTTTATCTTATGACTTGAATCTTTATGAGTTTGGTTGCTAACTGCTCATGCTATTCTTCTATGCTCATCAGCACTGATCTGCCCTAGTGCTGCTTTCTGTTCACTGCCCATGCCCTGAGACCAGGAGGCACCAGCAAGATCCTCATTCAAAGCCTGATATCTAAAAATCTTAATTGACTGGTACAGCCAGCTCAGCAGTTTCTTGATGTTGTCCCTTTCTGAAGTTAGAGTGGTCACTTGTCTTTACTAGAAAAGGATTGTCTTAAACATGTAAGAAGTTCTTCTAAGTTACCAATATCTGTATGAACTTTTTGAGGCAGTGAGATGATTTTGCATTTTCCATTTTTCTTGCAGAAGGCTTTTTGCCAATTTTTTAAACCCTTAAGAGAAAATTTTTTGCAGGGGCTTGGTAAGAAAATGTTCTTTATTGTTTCAACTTGTCTTGGGACAAATAGAAACTGGTCCTGAGGCAAGACAGAATTCAGAATTAAAATAATTCTCTTAAATATGTTATTCCAAGATACTCTTGATATTGATGTGTTTCCCAATGTGTGGAAAGTACTGCTGGCTGTATCCCTGTTCCTTTGCCTTATTCACTTGATTGGAAATGAGAGGAGATGAATTTTACCTTCATTTTACTCCCTTCAGGCAGTAACCAGGAGCCGGTATATCCTCTATACTTGGTACTTATTCTGCTGACTCTGTTTTTCAGTGTTGGATTCACCCTGGCCCATATACCAATATAATATTATTTATGGAGTGAAGCGCATTAATGCAAAGCAAGACAGCAGAGATGGTGCTTGGTTTTACCAGCATGTGAGAAGAGACAGATCTTGCTCTCTGTAGCAAGGGATGGTCAACAACACTGGGGATGGTCACCTTTGAGAAAAGTTTGGTGCTGTCTCCTCCTGTTCCCCGTGTGGTGTCACAACACTGTGTGTTCTTTCCTTGCTGAAGGTGTCACACCCAGGTTGGGATACAGTTTCACAAAGACTGACTCGGCCATAATGCCAAAGGAAATTTGAAAAACAGAGCAGAGACATAGCTTGGAGCTTGTGCCTTAATGGTGCTGTTTCAGATAGTTCATAGCTAAGGTGCAGGACAAGACTCTGAGAGATGAGTGACTTGCTGAAAGCAGGGCGGAAGGGATTACAGGGCTCCCCATGTGGGTCAGAGTGCCCTGCTCTCTGTGCTACTCATCCTGCTGAGAAGCAGCACTTGTGAAACAGAAAAGCACCTGTGTGTGTGCAGCAGGATTCCTCAAAAGCATAAAGCACTGAGGAACCAGAGCTCTGCCAGTCCATGGGAGAGAAAAATACAGATACCTGGGAAGGGAGAAGAGGTGTCTGCCTGGAGAAGTAAACAGAGAGGCTGGGAAGTTTCCAGGAGGCAGTTCCAGGCTTGCTAACATGTATTCTCCAGGGTGCCAAATCGCTCTGCAGAAGTCTATGGTTGCAGCAAGGGCTGCTAACAGATATGGCTTATGGCTCTACTCACCTGCGACGCACAAACGTGGTACAAGGAGCTGCTTGTAAATTGGATTACAGGATTTTTTATTGTGTATTGCCAAGTCCTGGCTGTTCCCTCTCATCACCTACAGCAGGGAAACTGCTCCGTGGGGACAGTGCAAGTCAACTACAAGGGTCCCCACCACCCTGAAGAGCCAGCTCCTGACCAGACTGCAGGTGACAGTCTGGCAGGATGGAGTGGTGAGGAGGTGACAATTAGCTGCCTGAGTTTGGTAGCCTGACCAGAGGGACACAGCTCTCTGGATGGCCTTTTGCAGATTTATGGAGGTTGATAAGCATCGGTGAAGATGAGTAACGATGCCACACAGGGTGAAGGAAAACTGCTTAAAGGAATATGAGGTGTAAGAAGAACACTGAAAATAATGTCAGAAATAGTGTCTCTTCCAGCCCTGTAGGTATCTGGCAATAAAAATGTATTGATTAGCTGACATTCCTGCTAACAGATGCTAACAAAGGGAGTCTGTACTAGGCTGATTTCTATACTGAACTGTGGCTTGTGTGTTGGAAACTACTGGAAAGAAATTCCAAGTCTCATACTCATGTGGGCCCTGCTCCTATTTCTGCAGCTGAGCCTCTCAAGAGAAAATAGGGAGGCTACTTCCCTCTTCTGCCACTCAGAAACACCAATCTACTTTCTTGGCAAATCTTTGCCTCTGCTCATCTATCGTTTATAGCCTCTGTGGGTTATACGTGTCTTGACTCCTAATGCTTGTGTGTTAAAGGGGTGCCTTTTTCTGGCACTTCCTCTGCTTGACCTCTAAATGCTCATTTGCTCTCAGGGATAATAAACCTGTGTGACCTAATGCATGGTCACACCATGCAGCAGGATGGAAAGCAAAGAGCTCAGGCAGTGAAGGCTGGAGTGAGCACATCACTTCAGGGGCTGACGGAGCAGCTGTAAGATCTGTGCCATCACAGTGGGTGAGATGTACCCCTGTGTGACTGAATGCTGCAGTTTTTCCTTACCTGTACCCAAGGGCTTAAGTATGAGTGAACTTTTGGTTTATGACTTTTTAACAAAGCACCTGTGTATCTCAGAACATCCAAGTTATCAGCCCAGACAGCACAGCAATTGCAGGTGGTTGCCAGCTTGACAAAGCCTTGTGTGTTCTGCTTTGGCTTGAGCTCCCTGCAGACAAGAACCGTGTAGCTTCTTGTTGCTGTGTCCTTCACTCATCTCGCAGCAGGAGAAGCAAGCCTGCTTCTGAGAGTGCAGCCGAGGTTTCAGGGGCAGATCAGAGAGAAGTAAAGAGGAGGACTGCAGCTTTCCTCTTGCCCTGTGGCTCACTGCAGCACACTAGCTCTATGTCACACAAGGCAGCTCCTCTTATTCGGGTTGTGGCTGTATTCATTTCTGGGTGAGTACAGTTAAAAACTTCCAGTACAGATCTTCTGTCTTTAGAGGTTCTGGGACTTCTTTCATAGAAAACGGGGAACTTGCTGTTGAAACACGGTTCCCTGTTCAAGTTCTATATTTTGCAGAAAAATTCTGCAATATTTCTTCAAATTAAATCCCCACTGAAGTAAATTTTTATTCAGTCAAGGAGTGGAGAAATAGTTCACTCTGATTCATGGCAGCAGAAGTCCTTAATCCCAGCTGCTCAGCTGATATTAATGCCAGTCTTTCAGTTACATTCACTAACATTTTGACTTTAATTCCTCTGAAGGATCTGTCTTTTAGCTGCTTGAAGTAAAAGCCCAATCCCTGTGTCAGGTGGGCTTCTGCTGTTTTGTAGGTTTGATGAGAAAAGCAGTTCTTTATAGGGACACAAATCAAAGCTGTCTTCTTCCAGGTGTAGATGAATTGGATGGGTAGAGAAAAGTGGCTTTTTAATGCAAAGGCATGTGTTAGCTTAAACAAACAAACAAGAAAAAGAACAACTAAATCTAGGCATGAATTATAGCCTTCTTTAGATTTCAGTGTGTCACGTTTTGAATTGAGCTGGAGTACCTATGGCTTTTTTTAAATTGCATTTGAACAAAAGTAAATACAAAGAGAAAGAAACCAGGACAGCAAAAGCCTGCAGGAAATTCCTCTACTGTAAACAAAGTCACCTTATGATTGATGTGAATGTACAGCCCCTTGTAAACATGTCTGTTTACTTGCAGGAAACCAGAAAGAACCCACATTGGGCGCTGCTGATTTTATCTAGCTTTGCTTAAATGCTTTTGGCTTCCAGTAGTCACTCCAGAGGGAGCACAGAAGTTATGGCTGCTCCCTGGAAAACTCAAGTCTACCGTACTTTAAAATCTGTGCCAAATGCTGCACATGGGCAGAGCTTCACAGAGAAGATTGATAACAGCTTTTTGTGGCTGTCCTGAACCTCAGAGTGAAAGCTTAGTAATAGTGGATGTGAAGCATTATTCCTTTGCTAGGGAGCTCTGGTTTTCAGTGCACATAATGAGGGAATTTTATACCTCTAAAAAAGTAGTAATAATCCTGATCCTGTACCCTGAAGTTCCTGTAGGCTCCCACTGAAAATTGATTGTACTAACAAAGGTTGTCAGTGCTGCTGAGGTTAATGTGTTTTGGGTTGATGGAAAATGCAGTAATTGTTTGCGGAATGCGTTGTTTTTATCTGAGGTTTGGTCATACCCAAGAATGAAATCCTGGCTATGCCAAAGTCCATGGGAAGCTGTTCACAGCCTTCAGGGGGCTGCAATTCAAGGCAAGAAAATCTGGATTTTTTCTAATAGGTATATCAAAGAAATGATAGGGGTTATCATTTGTCTCCTGCTGCAGATGTGACCTATGGCTACTACTGAGTAGCCTTACATGGTAGAGACAAAGACAATTACTTGGGTGATTGTTTGGTTTTGATCTAGAAATCCCCTTTGCCAGCTGATTGTAGCCTGTCTCCCAAGATTGAATGCATTTCAGGGTGCTTCCTAGACCTTTTTCTGTCTTCATGTGGGCACAGGTCTTGCTTCTTGCAAGTTGTTTTTCCTCAAATAAGGATTGCAGGTTTGAGATACTCTGAATGCTGCAGGCATTCTCCACACATGCATTACTTTCTAGTTATTGAAATGTAATTCAATCTGGCACTTCTATACCCTGTCAGTCAGTTTGTTGAGATCTCACTACACCTCATCACCCTCAGCTTCAGATTTGACAATCTTGAATGATTTGGCAATCCATTGCAAATATCTTTTTCCTGATCAGCCCTTTCCTGTGTTGTTATGGATGAGTTGCACAGGACAGATGCCAGGACAGGTCTTTGGAACAGCACCTTAGCAGCCTTGTTCTGCTGTAAAAAATTAGTTTCTTTGTTGTAAACCAGTTACTAATCTACAAGAGGTTGTTCCTTCTCACACATAAATAATTGACATCATTATGAATCTTTGGTAAGGGACCTTCTTAGAAGTTTTTCTTTTAAAATCCCCATATTTAAACAATATCAGATCATTCTTACCCATATACACAGTGAATCCTTCAGAGATGTCTAAGGTATCAGTAGTACCACTATTACATATTTACAATCAAATCTCTTCCTTAGCACATTTTCTATTAATTTCCATAGTACAAAGTCTATGTACCCAGATTCTAGGATCACCCATAATTATGTATTTTAGTGAGCAGACATTTATGATGGCCAAAAATTTATTCCTACATCTTGATTAAATATGACATTTGCTCATTCTTTGTGAAGACAGTCAGTCTCCCACTACAATTTTGCTTTCTATTTTTGCACTATTTGAAAGTCTCTGAGCATGTTATAATCAGGGTTGTCATCCTGATGGGACAGTTGAGAGAACAGTCCTAATTGTTCATGTGTAGAAGTAGTAATGCTTATGGACTGAGACTGGAGAAGAACAAAATTGGCTTCAAAGTTGCAGCTTTGTTAGGAAAAGTCCAAAGCCCAAGTCCAGGCTCAGGAGTCACACCAGCCACGTCTGATCTCCTCCAGTGTAATGCCAGGTGTGAAATCTTTGCACTGCTGAAGTCAGGAAGAGTAATGAGCTGAAAGTAAAAGGGGAATTCGGGCAAAATACAGGGAAAATTATGCATGTCACAATTAATACAGACAGATAGACGTAATAGCTCAATAAATAGTTGTCTGGAGGCTCATAGAGATTTCCCTGCTTAGAAGGGAAGTGAAGGCAAGATCTGTAGGTGCAGGGTAAGTATGGATTGTGTGCTGAGGCAGAGCCAGGTCCCCTGAGCAGCAGCACTGTGGTCCTGTAGTGGTGCTGTTCCAGAGGCAGGATGCTCCTCTGGTTGGAATTGTGCCATTTTCTCACTACTAGTGCTGCTGATCAACCTTTTATGTCTTTAATCATGTGCTCTTTTGGTTTGTTAAGGAGGAGAGGACAGAACAAGAGGAGACTTTATGCCAGACTGAGAACAAACATTGCCTCATGTGGGTGGTTTTATACCTTGGAGGCCAATCCCTCAACTTTCTGACTTGTTTGCCCCCTTCTTTATTTCTGATGGGAAAACAGCTTAGAAGGATGTAAATCATGATGCAAGTCCCTCCACCCCATGTAAAAGTGAGAAACTGGAGCAAAAGGGGCTAGTCACATGCATGCAAAGAGAGATGGCAGAATGAATTTCTTCCTAATAAATTTGACACAGAGACTGGGAGCATGTTTATAAAACCCTAACTGAGAGTAGAGGAGGGTTTGTATCTTTGTTTTTTTTAGAGTGCGAGATCAGGGCTGGTTTATTGGGCCCATGGGATTGGACAGTGTGTAGAAGGCCACCCATCTGGAAACCAGCTGATTGCTGCTGAAACTTTCTTCCCAGGCTCTGTCCCTTCTCTGACAGGGTGCTGGGGTTTTATGAGAGGCTGACAGCAAGCCTTTTACAGACCGTGACTCCTTGTCTCAACAGAAATTGCTATAAATTAGCTGGAGAAAGGACCTGAGGGGATTGTCCCAATCTGGCTCAGGGTCCCAAGTACAGAGTCAGCAATTTTAACAGAATAATCTGAGTTTGCAAATCAATTGTGCCTGGAAACAACCTTTATGGGAAATGGGTGAGTGGAAGGTAGGAGACAGGGAGCAAGGGGAGGCTATTTCTGGATAGTGAAAGTGTCAATCATGTAAGTCTCTTGTCCCCAAAGACTTTTCAGGCTTTATATAGGAAATCAGCTAGTCTTTGGTTCCCCAGGAGTTCTTACTTCCTTCAAATTGAAGGCAGCTTCTATATTTTTCTGTATAGAACTGGGACTTGTACTCTGAACCTGGGTATCCAAAATTTTGTAAGCATTCAGAAATTTGAGCTTGCATGTGACCTTGACTATGGATCACATTTTCAGTATAACCTAAAATTTGCATCTTGGAATCCATTCCTGTTTGAAAAAATGTGACAAAAACCCCTTTTTTGTCCAAATAGCCAATCTGATACTAGGCTTGTTTCCTAGAGTGGTTCCACAGTAAATAAATAGGTTTAGGATGGGAGGAGATTCTCTTGAATTATACATTGAACACAGCTGAGCATTGTGTCTCATCCTGTCAGCTCTGCATGAAGTGTGGAATCAGTGGAGTGATGCTACATCAGAAAAAGAAACTGAGAAAGCATTTCAAAACAAGGAAGATAACTGCAAGCTAAAACTTTAAAAAGTACTAAAAAACTTTATTCAGGAAATTAAGTATTTTGATGCACTGTAAACAAGTAGTTACCGTATAAAATCATCAAGCAGTGTTTCCAGTAGACTGAATATTTTCTGATGGAAGCTATTTATGCCCATGTCTGTTTTGGAACTTTCGAAAATATTCATTAAATAGAAGAAGAAAAAAAAAAGCCATTAAAAAGGATCAGAGAGGAATTTGTTTGAGTTGAATGTAAGAATTGTCTGAGCAAACTTCTGCAGTGTACTTTCACACTTCATGGTAAACTGGTTTGGCTGTTCTATTTTACACAAATCTCATGATCTTGATTTTTGCTTTCCAGAGTGACTGAGTGGCTGAGTGACTGAGCCAAAAGAGGAAGAGGATGGAAATCCCTTGGAACTTCTCATCTTGGAGAGAGGAGGACATATCTGAGAAATCAGGAAAATTGTAAGCAGGGATAACTGCAAGAAGCACTTCTAAGCTGGAGGACAGAAGGAGAGGGACACCATGCATCTTGCCTGGATGTTCCCAGCAGTTGATGGCCATGTCCTGTTTGGAATGCTGAAAGCGGGAAAGCCCTTTTGGATCCCCCTCTACCAGAAGACAGGCAGCACCAGGTAGGCTGGAGAGGGCTTTGGGTGGGGACACTGACCGTGTGTGACTCCAAAGGTGCTCTATTAACCAGAGTTTTCTCAGTCATTTCACATTGCCTTTGCCTGAACTGAGTGTGGTTGATGGAGTGCTGAGGTCAGGCTGTTGTGAGCTGTGACCTTGCTGGTGCTGGGCTTTGACATGGTACGAGTCAGTAATACTGAGGACATGTGGTTTTAAGCTGCTTCTTTCCCCATCATGCCTGTAATGTCCATTCTGCTTTTGGCTGGAATGTGTTTCACTTGTGCATCCAAATGCTGCTTGAACAGGAATAATTAATTATTACAGCATTTAAAATCAAGTCTGGCTTACATAGGAATGTTGACAAAGATCCTTGCCCCAGCTAGAGCATAACCCAGAAGGGCAGTATCTCCAGTTGGTACTATCCTTGTATGACCTTCAGGGTGTGAGTAGGTCTGTGTGCCTTTTGTGTTAGTGCACAAGACTGTATGGCTGTGCATTCTTTTCCACAAGGTACAGCTGGGAAAAAGGCACAGATAGCAACTCAGTGCAGAGTCGTGGATATGCAGAACTTGCTGCAATTTGAATTAGGAATAAATTTCTGAAACTATTTTCAGGAACACTTGGAGGCTCTCAAAAATGTCAGAGAAAATACACACTTCCAGTGTGTGAAATATCCTGGCAGAAAGCTTAGCACAAAATAAACCAAAACTTTCACCAGCTTCCACCAGCTGGAGCTGTTACTGTAGCTGCCAGCCTGCCTTGGTTCAGAAATTGCCTATTGCTGGTTGATCTGTAGCACTGCTGGGGTTGAAAGACACAGTCAAAGGGAGTTCCTTAAGTTCTCAAAATGTATTATGTGTGAAAACATTCAAATATACACTTAATTTAAAACAAAACAGTTAAGAATCAGGTTTTTTTGCTGTTTGCAGACATGCCAAGGACTCTGCAATAGCTAATTCTGTAACTTAGTCTGACTGAAGCTGTTCCAGCTCCTATTAAAAGCAGTGGAAAACTGCTGGTGGAAGGTGGATTGGGCTCATCTGGTGCCCTGTTGAAATTCGTGGTGATACACCAAAACAGAACAAAGATAACAGCCTCAGACTGTAAATTGGTCGGGGCAGGGACTCTCTGTTTGTGTGTGTTGTGTAGTGTTGAAGACATTTGTCGACACTTCAGAAATAATGAATAATGCCAGTGTGAGTAGGAAATCTCCCCACTCAACCCTAGGTGTTTCTGCTGCTAAGTGTTGAAAGAGAAACACAGAGCCCTGAACTTTGAAGACTTGGCAGGTGAGGAGAAGGAAAAATCTTTTCGCTTTCCATTTAAATTTAAGCTTAATCTGCATTTGTTTGGTCTGGTAGAAATATCTGAGCTTTTAATTTCATGTTGTTGATTTTGGGAAAACTTCTTGGGGTGCATGGCATGAAAACACCTTAGATACGAGGCAGGGTTTTGATTTAATTTCTCCTTTCATCTGTTTTCCATTACAAACCAGTCCAACTGCAGTAAGATTCTCTGTGGCAAAAAATACTAGGGGAAGTATGAATTTGGAAGTTTTCTCACTTTACAGTAACTATAAGAACAGTCAGCAAACAGGTTTAAAATGATTTAGTATGGGAGGGAGCAAAGTCTGGTTGTCTTCATAGTAGCAGGATTTCACTGGCACCATCAAATTTTCAAAGCTCTCACATTCAGCCTGTTCGTATTTATAGAAAAGCTTCCTTGCACACTTGAGTTGCATTTATTCCTATTTTAGAGACTTGTAAAATTGAAGCACGAGCTGACGTGCCCCTGGTGTTTGAAGTGCCCACATTAACTATCCACATGTTGCTGTTAAAGGCTGACAGATAGGTGTGCTCATGACAGAAAACTGCTTGTTTAAAAAAAAAAAAGGGTTGAAAAAAGGAGGGGGACAGGCTTTAAGCAGTGCTTATGGAGCAGGACTGAAGGGGACCTTGCCATGGTTTTTCCTCTTATGCTATAAATCTGGTTGCTGAATGATCCTGATTTTAAAACAACAGTCTATAACAGTGCTCCAGGAACAGGATGAAGCAGTGAAAGGCAAGGATATCTCCACTGCCAAAGATAGTGTGTCAGGAGTTGAATGCCTTGGTGGTGCTTTTCCTTGGGGACAGATTTGTCACAATTTTTATTTTATTTCAGATAGTGCTTTAAAACACTATCCCAGGATTTTAAGTTGCCATAATATGAAACTGGCATTAAATGTCAGCACCATAAAAACACATTGGGTTTGTATTTGTGCTTTATTTTGCTATTCAGTTTGTTTGGGGTTTTGTTTTGATGGGGGGGGGTTTGGTTGGTCGGGATTTTTGTTTTGGAGTTTTTATTGGTTAGAGAAATATTTACATCTACCTTTGCATTGAGAAAGATGACATAAAACCAGGAAATCTCTTAAGAATACCATATGTTCTTATAATTTATCCCACAATAGATTTGTAGGAAAAGTCTTATAGGGCTGAGGTAAGTTATCATTGCACATTAATTTGGTAGTGTATTTGTATAAGAAATTCTGGCCTGACGTGTAAATGTCCCATGGTGTGTGTGTGTGTGTGTACTTGGTGTGGTGAGCTGGGCTGTGCTCCTGCTCCTTCCTCCAGGCTTAGCAGAAGGTAAGAGCCCTGGGGACTGTGACAACTGAGACACAGCTGTGGGACAGCTCAGTTTTCTCTTTAGAAAACTTGAGTCTACCTACCTTAGATTTCTGTTTTCAAGAGTCCTCTGCATCATTTCTTAACAATACATGGAACCTTAAACATAAAAAGAACAGAGCAATAAATTCTGGCTCCCTTATTTTCACAAGAAATACATTTTTTGATGCATACTTTTTGGGAATTGCCCTGTGGACGCAGGCTCCTGTGCACTTTGTGCTTATCAGCTCATGATACACTATTGTTCTGTACGTGTTGACATCATTTGTGTAGCTGTTGAGAGAAGCAGGAAGGAAGCTGAAATGCCAAGTGACTTTCAAAGTTGTTATCATCATGTGGAAGAGGGACACTTGTCACATGAATAGTGACAGAATTGACAGGACTGGATCCTGTGGTTTGGTACTTCAGAGACACCAAGTAAACAGCAAGCAAGCAGTTAAACAGAGATGAGGAGAAAAGGAGTGTCACATTTTTTGTGTTTAGGTTGACTTGGGAATACAGGCTCCCAGGATCCCTGTGGCTGCTGCTGATTCTTTAAAAAAAAAAAAAATCTTTCCTGTACTGCATGTATGGAAATGGGCTGCTCCTTCTACAGTCTCTGTGTTTGTGTGGTTGGTTGGGCTTCATATTTACATATCAAAAACACCAGTTACTCCTCCTTATGTAGTAGAAAGTTGGGTCTGAATTGTGAAGTATAAACACATGTGTGGGCATTTTCCAAGATTTAGGATTCTGTATTTATGAGGTTTTGCTCTGGGCCTGTCTCTAACTGTAGCTGAGCAAAAACCTCCCCACTGTAAAACTTCTTTTTGCAGTAGAATACAAAAACCCCAAACCATATAAACCACACAAAATCTCTCCAGGTGATGTAGCAAGTTTTCATCAGGAGGTGATTCTGTACCATTGGCCCTGCTTCTCATATGGCTTGGACTTAAGCTCTGCCAGAAAAAAAAAAAAAGTATTCTTTCTGGTAGTATTTCCTATGTCCTGGAGGACAGAGCCTTCCCTTTTGCTGGATGTTACTCCCTGTCTTTTCCCAAAGAGCCACTCCTCATACATTAGAGGATAATGTTAATCTGGCAGTGAGCTACATCAGCTGGTTAAGTCCTTCCTGTAGGGAATCTGTGATGCTGCTGTATCAGAATGTGTAGAAGGAGCCAAGAAACAGTTATGGGAGAGTAAAATTGCAGTATTTGTTCTGGAGATGGGCAGAAGGAAGAAATACATACAAAGCAATCTCTGTATACATATATATGACAAATCACAATACTTTTTAGGCACATGACACATTTAATGATATTCAAAATCCTTTTGTTCCCTTTTTTCCCCTTGCTTTTTATGTTGGGTGGCATTCTTGCTCTTGGGATGAAGGATGTAGATGCAGTGTTGGACCTTCAAGCCTTCTCCAGATCTGAGCAGGCTGATGAGCTGCTTCTTCATTTGCTTCTAGATTGGCAGACCCTGTTCTTCGGGTCCTCTTGCATTCATTGTCAGAGATAAATTGTGCATTTCATTGTTACATCTTCATCCTCTCCCCTTCCATGCCCATCCAAATCAGGGAATGGTCCCATCCCAGTGCTCTTTGGGCCTCCCTGAGAGCTGCTTGTTAGTAGTTTTGGAATCCCATGTGCATGGCAGGACCAGCTGAGGCAGGAGCTGTGTTTGGTAATGCTCTCCCCACTCTGTACCCTCCTCTGGGACTCCACGTGTGGCACAGAGGCAGTGGCGGATTTGCTTGTTTCCACCCTTCTGGGGAGAACTGCTTGTAGCGATGATTTGTAAGTGTGGTGTGTTGTGGTTACATTATTGCTTCCTCCTGTAATTTCGCATGCTCTGGCACATAGGGTGTTTAGTGGCATCCTCGGGTTAACTCCATGATGACTAATTTGATGAGACTGCATAGGCTGTTCATATCCTCTGGTAAGAAGCTGAGTGGTAAGGATTGGTTAGAGACAGGCTCACGAAATACAGCCCTTGTTTTACCATAGTCAGCGAGAGAGACCAGTCATCAGGTGAAAGCAGTCGAAGAGTCTGTCCATGCCAAGCAGTGCCTTCATAGACACGTCTGGAGTGGGCCAACGCACAGGACCTGCCCTGTGAAGTGAATGGCTGGGCTTCCCCCTGCCAGCCCAGGCTGAGAGAGGAACACAGCCTGGCTCAGCACCTTCCAGCTCTGCTCTTACAGTCCGTGGATGCAAGGGCTGCTTCCATCTGCAGAATTTTCCAAGCAGCCAAAAGCACATCCCCCTCCAGCAGCCCAGCCAGAGTCCTTCCTCTCCCGCTGGCAGATTGATAAGGAGGGACTTTCTTCCTCCACAGCAAGTGCTGCTCTGATTTACTGCAGCTCTTCCTTAAGCACTTCCGGAGGTCAGAGGGCTGCAGACATTAGCCCATAATGGCAGACCCGAGGTCATGTGTAGCCAATACGAGCAGGCCTGGGTGCCGTGCAGTGCGGCTGGGAGTAAATAAACCTGTCCCCTGACTTGCTTTGTAAAACCTCTCACTAATGTGACACACAGAGGAGGATGGAAGAATAATGGATGGCTCTCATCAGAAGAAATATAGTGCCCAGTGGCTTGTGAAGCGAGTGTGTTTATCTGTTATTCTTGTGGGATGCTACCCTGCAGTGCAGCTGTGCTCCCTGAGCAGGCTCTGGGGGCCGAGGAAGCTGAGGGCTGCATTGCTCCTGCCCAGGCAGCCTTTCCTCAGCCCACCTTGCCCCAGCCTTGTTATTTACCATTTGAAATGGAAATTTAGAACATTTCTAGTGAAATAATTACGTTTTAGTTCAAAGAGCACTATAAAAATCCTGCACTGCAAAAACACTAATCTGTATCTGAAAACCTGGTATCATTCATCATCAGTACAAATTAACCCAAGTTATGCTGACTGTGATAAAATTGCTAATGGTTCTTGCTCCAGTAACATTTGGAAACTCCCAGCTGCAATGGCTGCTGATAGAAGGAATTAAAATTGTGGGTGTCCTGCAGGCAGAAATCCTTTTGGAGGTAACTGACTGAGTGCCATGTGCAGGGAAGCAGACCCAGACAGCATGCACTACTGTATGTGCAAATGAAGGAGCTAATCCTAAAGGCAACAAAATTTTCTGCATTTCAGTGCAGTAAATCCCACTAAAATCCATGTCAGAGCTCTCTGAGGCTCAGCAGCTGCACTCTGCTATCCCTGAGTGGCTGAGCAGCTGTGAGCTGGGATGCTACAGTATTGTGCATCTGAGCAAGAGGCCCGAGAACCAGCCACTCCTGTGCTGCAGCCCTGAGCAGAATGGGGAAAATACCTCAGGCAGAGGGGAGAAGAGTTCAAATGGTGGTGGAGGTACCATTAAGGATACTGGTTAGGGCTGGAGTGCTGTAAACCTGTGCTTGGTGGTGCAGCTGTCTAATTATGAGAGAAACCTTCCTAGTACAACCCACCTGTCCACGCAACCCTCTCTTGAGCAGAGCTGCTGCAATGGTCACAGAGCCCAGAGTAGTTGAGTGCATGGTGTGATAACCACCAGTGCAGTGTCACCATGAGATGGGCAACTGTTATTCCTGGGTGCATCTGGGAAGCAATTCTCAGCAGAACTAGGGAAGTGTAAATGTCATCTAGATGATGTGGGAAATCCCATCTTTAGTTGTGTGTTGAGTATTGGTTGACCCACACCCAGAAGAGGTAGATTCAGACTGGAGAAGGTACAAGACCTTCTAAAATGATCAGGAAAATGTACTGTTTGTAGATTTTATATACAAAATCTGGCATATTTGGTCCAGCAGAATAAATAACAGGGGCTGTACATTGGGAGTAAATTCAGAAACAAGTGATGTATCCACACGGAAAGATGATGCTTCGTATTTTAGGGAAAGCCTTCTTAAGGACACATAAGCAAGTGCCCTTCTTGGGCACTTCTGTAAAAATCTGGCACATCCACAGGTTCTGCCCAATTACACACATCCTCATTCTCCAGAAAATGTACAAAATTAAGTTAAGCAGGATGCCTTCCCCTGTGTGTAGAACCTGTGCTGCGTGCGCAATTGGGGCAGTGGTCCAAAAATTCCATGACAATGCATTAGGCTCAATTGGGCAGGATTTTTACATCTGGAAATAGGAGCTCAAAAGATAAGAAGCAGTCTTTTTGAAACTTACTCGAAAACAATGGCCATGCTTAGCACCTCCATTCATTCAGCAATCCCACAACAGGACCTGTCATCGAGTGATAGACTTGTGGAGTCGGCTCCAGCTTCATTACTGGATATTAGGTCTGTTTATACTGCCTTGAATGCTCCACACAATTCAAGTCCCGGGAGAAAGACAGGCTCAATAGTCTGCGCAGCGTTTGTTTGCCTGGTTTTATCACTATCAGCAAAGGAAGCACTTTTCATAAACAGCGAGAGCAGGGAGCCCCTCCCAGCTGATCCTGCCGTGGCCGTACCTCCAGCGCCCGCGGACCGCTCGCACCTGAAGCCGCACGGGCAGCACGGAGGTGATGACAATAGGCCTCTAATGTAAACCAAACAACTGAATAAAAAGTGCTGAAAGCCAGCAGCAGGTGAACTGCTAAGAACAAACTCACGTGCCCACCACCCGCCTTCGAGGCTGAGCTGTGGCTGGGCAAACCTTATCGTTTAAGTTAACACACGGTCCCCTTCCCCCCTCCTGCCCCAACGCCTCCCTTCCCAACTTTCAACAGTTGTTTGATTACTTGTGTGATACAGCTACAGAAAAGAAATTATTAGCTGCCCCCCTTCCTTCTTCAACAACAAACCAGAGGGGAAGCAGCTCTGTACAGCAACCAGGTGCTCTTGGGTGGTTGGTCTCTGCTCTCTTCAGAAAGATAAATATTGGGCTAGAGATGATTACAGGTGTGTTTAGAGGAGCAACCACATGGTCCTCAGCCTTCACGTCCTCATGGGAACCCCGTGTTCCAGAATGCATTTGCATGTCTCCAACTGAACCAGCTTTTGTTGGTGAGTCTTCAGCAGCAAATGGCTTAAGCCTCAAGTAAACATTTGGCTCTGTCAGATGTCAGTGCACATATGGAGGTGCTCTTTGCAGGAGCTGAAGTGGTGTTTACCTCTTGTTCCATCCAGTTTAAAGGCAGCTGTGTTAGGCAGCAAGTAGACAATCCAGCTGAGATGACCTGTGCTCCAAAGACCACTAGTGTCACCAGGACTGTGTGCACTCCAGCAGTCTCTGGAGCATATTCCTCTCCTGACACATGCTGCCAATTGCTGGCTATACTTTGGTCATATTTTCAAGGAAGATGAATAGAATGAGAGAAACTCTGCAAGTTTTCCCTGTAGGTATACACTTCCTGAAGGACCTCTCATCTAAAGGGCCAACAGCACCTGGCTGCAGATACACTGGATTTCAGGTGAAGGCCTTCCCTGAGGTAGAAGCAGTGTTTCTTCCAGATATGATGACAATTGGCAGGATTTGTGTGTCATGCAGTCTGTGTTCATGGGTGATGACAGTGTCTGTACTTGATCTTACCAGGTTTCACTGTCTGCTGTGGAAAGACAGTCCCTATCTCCACGGTGAAGAGTTGTGCAGAACCTGGCTAGCAAGTGTTAATGTTATGGTATCAGCCCTGCCTGTGTGATGTGCACTAAGCTCCAGCAGACAAACCCAGCACAGAGAGCTGACAGGGTAAACAGGGAGGCCAGATAAAGTGGTGCAAAGGGAGCTGAGGCACAAAGAGGTGGAGTAACAGGGTCAAGGTCACACAGCAGGTCAGAGCTGGGCCGGGTCCCGCGGGTCCCAGGCCCATGCACTGCCCAGCGCTGCCGCCAGCCCCACACACTCCCTTCTACATTAAATACAAACACCCTCTGGGAAACAGTTTTGCTGTTTTAACAGCTGCAAGCTTTGCACAGGATGGATTCAGGTTATGTGATGCTTTCTTACAGCTTTTTAGTAGGAAAATCAACACAGTACAATGGAAACTTAGGATCTTTTTTGGAACAGCATGGCATGGTGCTAAATCAGCTTTCTACTTGAGCAGCACTGGTCATGTAGTCCAGAGTTTCACGAAGATGAAAAAGCAGGGCCTCTTCAGTGCAACTCCCTTAGCTGCTGAGAGAGGAGAGTACATATGGGACACACAGATTTTCAGGGCTGCTGTCAATCCAAATGGAGCTCAGGGCTAGCAAGGCAGGGAAACCTTTTTATATTTTGTCCTTGCCAGATACCTGGGTGGTATTGCCCAACGATGAAGGGAATAGAAGGGGCTCCATTTATCATCTCTTCTATTTTCTCTTTTTATTTATTTTCCTTTTAAAAACACATTAAAAAAATTAATTCAGTGCTAGGGAAAGGTGACAGATTAACAACCCCAGAGACCTCAGCCCTCTGTTTATCCTCTGAACAGAGAGCTGTAAGGACTCCCAGTGCTGCTCCGGCACTGTGCCCCAGCCCTGACCTTAGGAACCAGCTTCCGAGAGAGCAGCTACCCCATCACTCCAGCTCCTCCAACACACTGGAGCTGCATCCCCTCGCATGGAGCAAGGGGTACTTTCAGTGTGAGTCTGTGCCAATGCCTCCTGCAAGTGAGGAAATGGATGATGATCCATGCCTAGACTGCTCAGCCACAAGTTGTGTTTGTGCAGGGCAGCTCAGGGACTGTACAGGGTTGTTGGTCCAAGTCCTCTGGGCCAGGTAACCCCCACTCTGAGGGTCCACTTGACTTTCCAACCTTTATTCTTCTCCCTCCAAAGAGAGGAAGAAAGTTAATCCTGTAAGAGCACAATAAAAAAGGCCTTTGGGATGCCCAGGTGTTTGTGGATGGTGCTTTTCACCTCACTGAAGTGCAGAGTAGACAGTATTTTCCTACCAGCATGTAGAATGAGACAATCATGTAGCTAAAGTGTGATTTTGACGGATTTTTGCAACTCCTGCCAGCTTCTGGAGAATTTTTAGATGATCTATAATAATATGGTTTTATTTAGGTAATAAACAGGCTCCATGGATCCTAGCATTAGGTCACTAACTTTGAAAAGGTAAAATTCATCCCCTATCCCTCCAGCCGTTCACACTGTCATACTTGGTTAGATTTTGTTTGGTAATTCTCACTATGGGTCATTTCAGTTTCCCACCATAAAAGCCTTATGTAGTTACCTTTTCATCAGCTCTGGTGATGCAAACTAGGCATTTCCCTCTGCTGTAAAGCTGGTGTGTTTGGGAGAAGAGAGGAGAGCATCCTTCACAAACTAATCACCATGGGTCAGGATGGGGGTGGCACTGTGGGGGGTAAGGCCCCAGTGCACACGGGCAATACCTCCTTGCAATTAGTAATGCTGCCACTGCCCCCTCCTCTCACTCAAGTAGTGACATTCCAAGACATGCATTTGGTGTTTGAACTACCCTGTCTCCTGGACACAAGGGACAGGGGCTGGGACAACTCTGTGGGAGGCCCTGGTGTTGAATCCATTTGGCTGGTGTGCCCAAGGGGCCTTCCATCATCACCTGCCTCTGTCGAAGTGAAGGCGTCCACTGCACCAGGTGGTACTCAGGAATTTTATCCAGTGTGAGTTACCCTGCAAAGAAACCCCTCCTTTGCTTTTTCTGCCTGTGGTATCAGACGATTGACCTCATTCCCCCTTTTTGCTGAAGGGGCAGAAATTTGATAATGGCCTTAATTATGTCTGAGCATTAAATGAATGCTCTGGATCATCACTGCTGTATCCACTTGTCCATAATTACCAGCACTGGACATGGTGGCTTCAAAGGCCACCCAGTTATCATTTATGTTTACTATAAACACAGCAGCTGTTTTGGGTTACGAGGGTGGTCATTTTGTTGGAATTTGATGAGCCAGACCCTGCAATCCTCACCTGACAGCAGCTCTCTCCCTCCTTTGGGAAGAAAATTTGATATAGGAGTGCTCTATGCCACCTAAAGAGGGAGGATGGACAGGCTGTGCCTTGGACACCTCTGGGGTTTGCAGTTTCCCCGATCCCTCAGTGAACTGATCTGTGTTTGTGGAGCTGTTCCATGTTTACTAATTTGGCTAGTCACCAAAGACTCAAAGAAAAGAAGATTTGGGATTTGGTCCAACTTTAGTAAGTGTTAAAAACTTACGAAACTTTTGTTCTGTGTATTGTTTGTGTGGTCTGAAGCAAAAGACAAACCAAGGTGAGGAAGAATAGAGAACTCAGATAAATATACAGCTTTGGAGCTTTTGAGAGCTCAGAACAGTTTGATGTTGCCCATGGCTCTGGTGTAATCTCTACAAAATTACAAACTGGTAACTCATGATGGCAGCAGCAGGGTGTAATTTATGAATTGCCTCTTACTGCCTTTTGTGTCAGTGAGATGGAACTTACAGTTCCTCAAAGTTTGGCCAAAAGAGATGGGGCTTTTCCAAGCTTTTCTCTTACTTGAAAATCTTCCATCTGGCACAGTTTAAGAAATGCCATCAGAGGGGTTTTTAAAATAGCTTGTTCCTGGTGTGTAATTTTTCCTGATTTTTGTTCTTACTGATTTTTACCAGAGGAAACTAAAGTTCAGTGATTACAGGACGGACTTCAAACACTGATGGAATGAAAGGGTATGAAAGGACAACAGCATATTTTATTGCTGTGATAGCGCCACTCTATAAGAATGAAACTATAACATGAGAAATTTTACACCACTGCTGGGGAATAAAGCTGTGCCTATGCATCAGCTTAGAGGCCAAACACAGACTCCGCCTGTAGGAAGAGAGGCACAAAGGAGCCACTGCTGTGCAAGGCATCTGCTTTCTATGAGTGAAAATAGTGTGTCCAGCCCCAGCCCCAGCCCCAGCTTTCTGTGAAGTCCCTGTGAGCAGTTCAAGCAAGCAAACCACACCAGCAGTTGAAGGGGAATAGAGACGTGCAGTAGGTTGGCACCTGCAACCTGACTGCAGGTAATGTGGCCTGACTCAGTTATTCATCAGCACTGAAAAAAGATGCTGCATTTTATCTCTAAAGGAAAGAGCAAATTGGCTGGTTTTTGCAGCAGATATCAGGATGATGCATTTTTAAGGGGAGGAAAGAACAACACAGTTAGTGCCTGTTTTATTGTTTCATGAATTACAAAGGCTAAATAGTCTCGACACTCCTTCAGTCCAGAAAGAAAAGCAGTGCCAGTACATGGAATTGGGAAATTAGCTCTCTGATGAGGTTCAGACTATTACAGTGTTCTCCTCCCAGTCAGTAACTGAGGTTCATCATAGCCTGAAAATTAATGTTATTGAGAAAGCCCTGGAGACAGTGCTATGAAGCCAGCCCTGTGAGATAAAGCCTTACCAATAGCTACATGAGCTGATGTCATGCTGTGGCATGTGTACATGTTCTGTAATGTGTGGCATGTAGATTATCAGCAGTTTGTGAGTTGTCAATATTTGCAAGTGAATGTTTCATGTAAATTGAGAAAGATGTGTTACACATCGAGAAGGCTTCCTCAGGCCTCCTGCACCCTCCAAGGCTTTTTGGCTGTTCACTGAAGCCGGAGACTGTTAATGTTTTCATGTTCTCAAGGTGAGGAGTTCAGTGAAGGTCCCCAGAGATCTACAGAGGGATGAACAATGCAGTGCTGTCCTGCACAGACACAAGTTCAAGGAGAATAAGGAATAGGAAGCTGCAAGGATTTGTAAGATAAAATGTTAAAAAGGCAAAAGAAAAGTGTATCTAGCAATATTGTAATGACACATGAACTTCAAGTAGGAGGTAAACATCAGAGGACAATAGGTTACTGGCACAACACAAAAGGATATATGGGAGGGAATTTTAACCTGCATAGCAGGACATGTTCAGTAAAACAAGGTACATGAGACTGGAAATGGGGAAAGCAAAAACTAGCTTGAGTGATATGCTAGAAAATGTATCAGAGGCACATTCTGCCTTGGCAGTACGAGAGAATGGATGCCCAAATATTTGATTTATTTAATTTTCAGCCTGTGCAACAGCAAAGAGCCAGATCAGACGCATGAAACGTTACGCTTGTTCTCAGGACATGGCCCACCTCCTCTTTAGCCGTCAGCCCTCTGGCCCTGTCAGATTGCAAAGGATCAGCTGGAGCAGGTGTCAGCAGAGATGTATCAGCACAGAGTTTTGCTGGGGTTTCTCAGAGCAAGTGGCAGGATCTCTTTTATCACACTGAGCCTTCTCCTGTCAGCAAAGCAGACGGATGAAATTTCCTTCTCTGGAGACCCCCTCTCTGTTGCTGTGTAGCCAAAGGATTTTGTAGGCTCCTTTACTGTCTTAATTCTTATCAAATTTGCATCATTATTCAGGCCTAAAAAAACCCCCATAAAGCTGATTTGAAAATAAAAATCTCTTCACAAAGACCATACCAAGGACTTCTGGCTTTGACATGTTTAGAAATATTTTGGGATGTTTTGTTTCTGAGCATTTGGAAAATAGGGACTGAGCTGTTTTGTACTAGCTTTTACAAATGCTAAACATCTGGCTGTGCTGACATTACTTCAGGTATTCCTTCTGAGTCATTTATTCTCGAGTGTGTTTGAACTCTTAAACAGCAAAAGTGTTTTCTATATTTCAGTAAATGAGCTTAAAATGCGGAACAGTGCTATGGATCCAGATTTGGAATGGTCTAGAGAAAACCTGGAAATAGAATTTCGTTTCAGCCGTCTGTAAGCAGTCTACTGGGAAATTCTGAACCATGTTCAAATTCGATTTTTTGAGGGCTTTAATTTTGGGGCATTTTACTCTGGATTGTCTTCATTTCCTATACTTTGAAACTAGGTGAAGTACTGCTCAAGTGCCAAAATTCCTTGAACATAGGATTTAAACCCCACAGCTATTGTATTGTACCTGTATGTAGCCATTCCACAGCCTTTGGTTCAGGGAGGCTCAATGGATCCTGCAAGAAGAGGGGGAACTAGGAGGAAGGCTGGTAGCCCAAGTTGACAACTTCTACCAGGAGGCAGGAGCTGGCTTATATTTGTTTGATTTGTTGTTTTCTCTTCCATAAGTGTAAGTTAGGAAATTCTTGCATTGATTTAAACCAAGTAAGCTTTTCTACTGCGTGGGGAATTTGGAATAGCTGAATCTCTGCATGGAGCTGTCATTCCAGGCTAAGGAATTGGTATTTGATATAAAAAGCTGTTTATTAAACACTTCTTATGTTAAAAAGGAAAATATCAACAGTCTTTATGTGTAAAAAGGAGATGTTGCACCATGGAGTTGTGAACCATCACATCACAGTACAGTCCCACAGCCCAAATGCAAAATTCTTTGCAACCAAATGCCAGTACAGTCCCTTGAAATGCCAGGGTTAATAATACACGGATTTCATTTAACTTTTTTCATTATAACTATACAAAAAAAATCTCTTAGGTTACAGTAGAGACAATAAGGGTTGAGGAAAGAAACCAGTTAAAAAGAATAAAAGGAAAAACTTAACAGGCACATAGGGTTGAGGTATGTTTATTGGGCTGTATGAGACCTGTCCAGCTGGAATCAGCATCAGCAGTCACAGTGACGGGTGCTGTTCAAGTGATGTCTCTATTCATAGGGGATTAGACACTGTCTGGCTGCTGCCTGAAAAATCATTATTTTTAGTGCCGTGTCCCTCTAGTCGGTTTTCGTTCCCCTCCTGACAATGTGCAGTTGGGATACATTTTATCTTCCCCCTCCCCTTGCACCAGGTTTTGAACAAATAGAATTCTCTCTGGTTGTTAAGCAGTTTTCCCTGGCCCTTTTTTCTTGTTTCCTACCAGAGGATGATGGATTTGGTAATTTCTAAGGACCTTCCCAGCTGTTTTGGACATGAAGACAAAAACAAGCTTGGAGAGATTCATTGATATTATGGAAGATTAGTCTGGGAGTTTAAGGATTTCTTTCAAAAAGAATTTTTTTTTCCAGTTTGACTCTTTCCTGGTGTGCATGACTAAAACACCCCTGATATGGGATCAGTGCAAGATGGAGGGATCTGACCCTCAGCTGCTGTAAACCAGCATTGCCCATTAAGTTCTGAACAAGCTACCCATGTTTACTCCTGCTGGCAAACCACCTGTGGCAGAGACTGTGTGCGTGTCTGGGGAGAGGGAACACGCACAACATGGCATTCTCTCACTGGTTTTTCCTCCAGAGCCAGCAACGAGGGAGGTAGGAGTCTCTTCTGTTTGAGCCAGGGGTCCAAGTGCGGCAGCTAGTTGGTGGCATTTGTTTTTCCTCTGTCCTCCCCCTCCCCTGCTCCTCGCAGAACCGGGCAAGTGCTCCCAGCAGCACTCAGTCTATGGTTGGAGGGCATAGCTGTCATTCCATTAGGCTTGGCTAGGCCTGCGTTAAAGCGTGTCATACAAATTGAGGGGATCCAGCATATTGACAGACAGATATTTAGCATGTAATTGCACTGAAAGTGCAGCACAAAAGCTCTGGGAGGTAGGAGAGTGGAGGATTTGGATTGCATGAGATGTAGTTGGAGTGAGGTTTGACTTTTTTTCCAAAATGCATTTAAGCTTCATAACAGGTGTGATGGTGAGGCACAAATACATCATCCCACAGCCACAGGGGCACTGTGTTAGTCCTCCTCCAGCCTGTTTTGCCCCCCTGATAAAATCCTGTTTGAGACAGTATCTGTTACAGACCAAGTAAAACCATCCCATGGGCTGGTGCACAGCTCCCACACGCTCATACTCAGATCCATTTCTCAGAGGAAGCTGAGCTACACATCTCTGGCCCTGTCTAAACACAGCCTCCTGCCCCTCAGCCTCAGTCATGCAGCAATGAATCCCAAACCTTTCCTATCATAAAGACAGAACATTAATTTAACATGTATTTGGCAGTATAGAAACAGATCATTTTCATTTCTGGACTTTCGCATTGGTCATTAAGGACCATTTCCATTTCTGCTGAAATTCCTGTTTCCAAATGCAATCATGTTATTTGTCACTTCATACTTCTGGGGCCAGTCTGCACCCATCTGTCCTGCTTGGGCTTTTAGGAGCCAAGGCTTCAGGGAAAATCATTGGGTCTTACAGCCCAGAAATCATCAGTGACTTTTAAAAAGACAATTCATGCTCCCATGTCATGTTATTTTTAAAAACTTGGCACAGAGTGGCTGTTAGCCAATCATAGCTGGAACATAGCCCCCAGGTCCTCTGCTGTCCTGGGTGCTTCTCTCACCTGCACCTGCCATCCCCTTCTATTCTGGAAGATTGAACATCAGTGTTTGCAGACACTGAATCATCTTGGTCTACAACAGAACTACTGAATTAAAAGTCACAGAGTCACTTCAGAAAAAGTATCTGAACATGCTCAAATAATCCCTCAAACACTCAGTGGTCTGAAACAGGAAGAGCTGTTCAAACATATTTGTTGGGCATGGTCATATGAAATGACTGAAGAGAGAAGGAATCACTGGCTTTTAAGTCTATGTGGTAGAGCAGGATGCAGATTAAACTGCTTATGTCAACTAATGGAGAAATGGGTGTAAACCAGTCACTGGTTCTGTGTTGGAGACAAGACCAGTGGTGGGAAAACTTAATAGTGCTTCTGGGCTGCTTCTTTGCACCATACCTGTGCTTCTATGCTTAGGTGAACTGCACCCAACCAGCCTCAGCTGGAGTTTGTTAAAGTAAACTCACAAGAGGAAGCTTTTAAAACTTTCTGAGATCTGCTTCTATTTTGAGTGTTAAGAAGTGCAAAATCTACTATTTTGAACCTGATCTAAAAGCAGCAAGAGAGGGGTGCAAAAAGGATGGAAACACTTTAGTTAACATTTTCATTATTATTTAGTTAATCAACACTGTCAATGGACATTTCTCAGAGCCCTCAGCTGATGCTCAGGAGTTCCAGATTCTGCAGTTTCAAAGTTCTGCTACAGACCTTGTGGGATGTTTGGCCACACATGAGTATCCATAACTTCAGGGTCATGGTGTTCACTAAGGATTTTCAGGGACAATGCCCAGGCCATGGAATTCCTAATTGAATTTATTGATTTGCATGAAGAAGTTCCTTCCCTTACCTCCTAGCAGCATTAATTCCCTTACCTCTGAGCAGAGGCAGCATTCGCCAGTGGTCAGACCCCAGGACTGGGTCTGGAGGTGTGTGTTAGTTGTTGTACACACATGTAAGAGGGGAATGTTCCTGTCACTGTGCAGCCCACGTGGATAATATAATATTGTAAGGAGCTGGATGGAATGTAACAACAAGCAGTGTGATTGATCATTGATGATAAGGTCTTGTCATGTTCACTTGATTTAGACTGTTTTAAGTGTATCATTTACCTATGTACCATTTACTGTCTCTATGAGAGAGATTTCACAACCAAGGCTTTTTTGTAAAAAATTGTATTATTTAGTTTGGTCATTTTTCAGTGCCCAAACTGAGAAAGTTTAAAGGGATCTAAATTTTACATATGCCATGTTGTCCAAAAGAAGAAGACGTGTTTGAGGACCTAGGTCCACAGACCTCTTCCTTGTTAAAGCTTTTCTAAAAATTGTGGGAGAAGTGCAAGTGAAATAAGAAGTGCACATAACATGGGGAATAGGGAAGGTCTGGGCAACAATGGGACACACCTTGGTCCCAGTTTGTGACAGGTGAGTTTGCAGCAGCTCCACTGACTGACATGGCAGGGCTTAGTTTATTCCAGTTTATTTGGGGTTAGAGGAGCTCTGGAGGATTCCTCTGGTCTTTTCAGATCATCCAGAAGGAAAAGTGCCAAGCAAGCGTAACGTAGACATTACTAATCAGGGGCTGTTTCTCTGCTATTCACAGCCACACCTTCTGTGCTTCCTCTTTGTACAGCCCAGACCCAGGCTGCTGTCAGGGAACATGATAAAGGAATAAAGCTGCAAGTGGGATCACGTTTCCCTTCGCTCCTTGTGTGTATGTGTGTGTGTGTCTTTGTTTTTTCTGTGCTGTAGCTCAGGGGGGCTCGTAAATCTTGGAGACGACTGCAGATTTTTTTTTTTCTCCCCTGTGTGACTGATTGTGCAAATTTATGTGTGGTATTTCTCTCCCCCAGCCTCACTCTGTTAAAACGAGACAGGAGGCCAGTAAATTTGCAGTGGGAGCTGTGCAGGTTTGTGGGTCCCTCACTCTCTCCTCTTTGCAGCCTGAGGGGTGGCTGTTCATAAAAGATAATGATTTTGGTGTTTCTGCTGGGAATGGGTTGCTGTTTGCCTTATTCTGGTTTGCTGGATGAGCATGCTTTGACCCTCTGCTTCAGCACTGGGTGGTGTTGAGGAGAAAGGTGCTTTCAGGGGAAAGTTATACTCTCCCAGGTTAGTATCTAGTGTAGAGAAGGGGAAAACCTTGAGGTACAAGGTACTCCCTGATGGAGTGCTCTTCCTGCTGTATTTCACCTTCACTCTGTGCTGAGACATGTCCAAGAACACAGCCCATCAGCTCTTGCCTCTTCTAACTGGAGTGAGCTAAGAAGAGTTTCAGTGTTTATAAACTCCTCTAAAATTATGTCATAAAACTGTTTGTTTCTGCTTCTAATTCCTGAAATATTCCTAAAAGGGGCCCTGCCTTTGTCCCTTTTCCTGACATGGAGGGATGTTCTGCATCCAAGCAGTGTTTCCTGCCTTTCTTCCATCCCACATAGCTTAAGCTGTGACTGGGAAATCCAGCCCCAAGTCTGAGTGCCACCTTGAATCTGAACTCCATTAGGAATATTTCTCTTGAAAAAATAAGTTGTTGTTTTAAAAGTATCCAGGTTCACTCCAGACTTATTCCAGTAATAATTGCTTTAGCAGCAGCAGCGAGACATGGAAGCTTTAGTTCCTGAATAGAGTTAAGAGGCAAAATAATCATTTAAGGTCTCTTCTCTACCTGAAGCCATAGCCATGCCACATGGCTCAGTTTAATCGGTTTAAAATGTCTTAAAATCAATCTGGCTTTAGCTAAGCTTATTAAATGCACTCCATGAACCACATCTGCAGCACAGCAGAGTTGAAGAGAACATGTACAGCGTTCTCATGCACAAAGACTTCAGAGCTGTTCAGATAACCTGAGCCAGTTCCAGCCTGTGCAGGAGCATAACCAGCCTTGGTAGGCTCAGGTAGACTGTCAGGGCTGGGCTCCACCTGGGACAGTGAGGAACTGGATCCCCTGGGTGGGACAGTGGAGCGAGGAGTGCCTGTGGAGGCATTAGTAGCTGTCAGGATTTGTAATGAAGTCGAATAACATTGAATTGGTTTGTCTGTTTCATTTTTGTCTTTCTGATTTGGAAATAACAGGGATTCAGGGCCAAAATCTAGAACTCCTATCCTATGGGTTGGTGCCTTCTTCCTTCCATTAGAATACACATGAAAACCAATTAATCAAACACTACATTTTATATAAAGGCCTCACCGTGAATCAAAGTGTGGACAGTAACCTCTCACAGCTGTGTCTCTGTGTAAGCACAGCATGTTGTGTCTGTGAAGTCCACAGATCAGATTCTTGCCTTGCCTCTGCCCTGGGTCTGTCCCTTAACACTCTGGATGACATTTTAAAAGGCACTTAATGGACAACTGCAACAAAATGCCCAGGGAGAAGTGACTCTCCAGGGCACCTTGGAGCTCCAGGGCCTTAGCTGCTGCCTTGGAATTGTACAGACAACAGTGCTCTCCAGCCAGCCCAGACTGAGTGAACACATCTGAGCTCTGTTATCCTTCCAGGGCATGAGGCTCACCTACCCTGAGCAGTATTTGGTTGCTGGGAGGACCATCCAGACAGTCATAAATCTTTGGTGTAACTCTGAAGCAGCTTTGCTGACAAATTGGCACCCACCTCTCCCCCTCACCTCGCAACGTGACTCTTGCACTCAGGGCCACTAAGAGCTATTTCAGGCCCCGTAACAAATGAAATATTCGTCTCCCCTTTGCCCTGGCTGTTGCCTCCACACCACCCTTTCCCCTTCCCGCTGAGCCGAGGGATTTAGCACAGCAGTCCTAAGCTGGCAGTGGCAGCTGCACGGGTTGGGAGCAGCCTGAAGGAGTGTCACCCTCCAGCCCCTCAACACCACTGAGCCCTGGCTGGGCTTCCTATGTCCCCCTTCACAGCCCATCTACTGCTGGCTCAGCCTTGACTGAGAACTTGGCCCCTCATTTCCTCTCTCTTTGCCACCATTCCCTGTCAACAAACCATTCATGTTGTGTGGCACATGATCCAGAAATGTCTCACTGCTCTTCGTGTCTCTTCCCATCCACATTTCCCAAGAGCTAAGGCACCCAGGGCCTATCCTGGGACTTAGGCAAAGGGGACCTAAAGAGCTGTTGGGTGTGAGGTGTATGTGTAACAGATGTACAGAGAAAGAAGAGATTACATGTAGTCATTGTGCTCCATACTGTTGCAAAACACCAACTGCTGTCTAGCATGCAGAATGAAGAGACTTTCTTTGAAGCCTTTGCTTTGACTATATTTTTTTTCCTTTTACTGTGCCAAAATGCTCTTAGACACACATCTGCCTTAAAAACAACAATCTCCCTTTCCATTAGCTCACTTAAAGCTTTTCTGCAAGCTTTTCATTTTGAAAAGACAAGGAAAACCAGAAAAATAGAATGAGCCCAGGACAATCAAACGTGATTCTTATGACAAAAAAAAAAGTAAATTGAATTTTAGTCAAGAAATGTGAGAGATTTAGAACAATACAGTTAGTACTTAGTGGAATAGCTGCCTGACAAGCAGGTAAGACCAGGGTAATCCTCCATCAGTATGTAAAGCAGACATAGAACAAGAGCAAAGAAAATAGAGAGCAGGCTCTTTGCTTGACAGTCTAAATCCTCAAGGTACAATAGCCATGTGCAGCAGCATCAAGCACACAGCACTCAGAGTGAGTGTATAATAACGTTGTCATGGGACATGGTCACCAGTCAGTGCCACTTCTTCCAATGCAGCTGCACATGTCTCGTTACCATGTGGCATCAGCTAAAACTTTGGCAGATCTGGGGCAAACAAAACTTTGCAGAGGAGCAGAGGCAGGCAGCCCTGCAAGAAGCTGGGTGTGTTAGTTATGATATTTACCATTTCTTCCTTTTTAATGGAAGCAAGTGATGATGTGGAAAAACTGAGGATGTTGCAGCCTTCCATGTGCTGGAAACCTCTGGTGCAAAACTCCTCTGAAGCTTCATTTTCAGTTCTCACAAGAAGCTGTGTGTCAGGTGAGACAGCAGTATTACTACAGCTCTGTGCAAAAAACACTAGCTCTCATAAAGCCAAAGAGTATTAAAGAATTTCAAGCTCAAATAATTGATGGTACAGCCGGCACAAATGTATTTAGCTGTTTGATTTAGATATGGGGCTTTTGCAAAATAAATGCTGCATGTTTGCAGTGCTTCTGAAGGCCAGGTTCTCAAAAGGGGAACCCCAAATTAACTCTCAGAATGGCACGTAATTGTCTCAGGTAGGACAATTTTCTGCACTTGCCAGTCATTTTAAGCCTCACATACAGGTGGCTGCCTTTGTCTTCCAAGTGCCTGCTTGTACAATGAGATTTATCTGTTGTGTTATGACAGACAAGTGATTAACATGAGAAAGACAAGCTGGATCTGGTGTTGAGCTTCCTGCATATCTCCCTTGCATGCCCTCACAGACGTTTCCTCGGAAGCAGGAGGAACTATCTGTGCTCCTAGTTGCTCAGAGAAAAACATTTTTGATGGAGTTTGACTCTTCCTGTGTTGCTACAGCTCTCATGCCAAAGGGCATGGACATCCATGAGGGCTTTTGTACCACAGACAGTGACAGGGCATTGATCAGCTGCTGCCTCCACTCTGTGGCATGTTTGCAACTAGAAAAAAGAGCTTGGATTTGTGCCTCTTGCAAAGGATGTGCTTTGGTACTGTACCTTCTTCCACAGGGCTCCCATTCCTGAAGGCCTTGCAGTATCCCATCTGGCAATAGTTCTCAGTTCAAGTCCAAATGAAAACTCAGGACGATCCTATGAGTGCAAATGCTCTCTGTTTCCAGCCCTGCAGTGAAATGTAACTGAAAATACTTTTTTTCCTATGAATAAAGTATAATTTGTGAGTCAGAAAATCATTTAAGTACATGCTTAACTTTTTTATACAAGTATTTAGGTTTCTTTATGAGATAATTCCTGAACTGGGAATGAAATTGGACTTTTTTTGCAGCCTTTTCAGTGATTTTCCTATTCAGATGATTTCTCAATGACATCCCTTTGGATGAGTCCTCCAATTTTTATATTCTTCATGTGAACCCACTAATACATTCTATCTTTCTGGACTATTTTTTTTTTCTTTTTTGTAATAACGGTGCTTTACACCTCTTATCCAAGAATCTCCAGTAACTTTCACTTAACTAGGTACTAAGATTAGCCCTGATGTACCTGATACTGCTTTTTTAAGATGATATATACCACATATAATTTCCTTTTTAAAGGAAAAGAAATTAAAAAATCAGGTATCAAGCAAAATCTTGAGGTGAGTCTTGAGGCTGACATCCATCCCTCCCAGGCACTCGCTGCCCGTTGCAGCATTGGCTGAACCCCTGCAGAGTCTCACCTCTGGTGGCACCTGCACAACTCACGAGCCCGTGGTCCCTGCACAGTCTGAGTCCCTCCCTGGGACTGTGGGATGCAGTGATGGAGCTGCCTTTTACCATTAAAAACAAACAACAGGCTGTGGGAATAGGAGCAGCTTCCTTTTCCCTCCAGCCTTGTCAGGCCATTTTGGTGCCGGCCTGTGCTCGAGGAAGCCAGGGCAGCCCAGGGCTCCCAGGCACGGCACTGGCAGCCGGGGAGGATCAGGAAGTCGGGCAGGGGCAAGGTCACCTCTTGACCTCCCACTCGGCAAAGAATGCAACTTGCTGTCAGGCACTAGGGAAGGCTTTTCTTCTTTCTGCAGCTTAAGATCCCTGAGGTTTCTGATGGGAAGAAGCTCACAGCATAATTTTTATTTTCTCAAGTGTGTTTTAAAAAGGGAGATGCCAACGGCATGGTGTAATTGCCAGAGAGCTTTGGAGGGTGGCTGTTCACTCGGTGGGTATGCAAGGGCAAAATGATGGGATTAGTGTTTCATTATGCCATACAAAGCACCAAAACTCATTACTGATCTCGATATAACGTGACCATAATCTTTCAAAATAAAACATTGTTTCAAAGAGGGAAATATCTAAAACACCGGCGGTGAACTCACTGCCAGTCTTGGCTGGAGAAAAGCTTTGTGGTGAAGCCATTCTTCCCCAGTGTCCCCCTAAACCCCATTTTTTCATCCTTACTGTCAAGAAGCTGTGACATAATTAAAAGGATCCATTTCTAACTCCTTTTTTTAGCAAAAACCTTTCCCTCTGGGCCAGTATCTGTTACTGTGTCATGGCTACAGAACAGCATGGTCAGACTTGTCCCTCCAAGCATTTTGGAAACATCAGCTCAGCTGAAAGTCGTTCTTTGCAGAAATATCCATGGCCAAGAGGCAAACAACCTGATTTGGATAGAAACCTGCTGATGAGCAATGAGAAAGACAGAGAAAAAGTCCCAGCAGGAAAGCATCTTATTAATACTTAAGAACCAGCTACCTGAAAAGAAAGCTATCTGACTGTTTTAGGTATTTTTGTTTTCCTATGAGAAAGTCAAAATCTAAATATGAGGGTTCAAAAGTATGTTCTTCCTTATTCTGCTGTAATCCTACTGCATATTGAAGAGGTTCATGGATTTGCTCTGGATTAAATCTAGTGTAACTCTGAAAAAGCTTTGGCCCAGGCCTAATTTAATTAGAGAGATTTTAGGGCCAGAAGAGATCTGCTTTGTAACTGGAGTCCAAAGATCTTCAGCTCTGGCAAGATATCCAACAATATCTGTAAATATATAACAGCTCCCCTGCTCTGCTGCAGAAAGATCTCCTGTTCTATATTTTAGCAGTGTGACTGATGAAGAAGCCACTTCAGTTCCAGTTTTGGATGCCACTCACAATTAGAAATGAATGTCTTATTTCTCATATTAATTCAGAAATTAATTGGAGCTTAAATATTTTATAATTTAAGGGTGCCTTCTCCTGCAATAATGAAAAGCTAATCCAACTTGCTGCCAGTGTTTTCTGGAATTTTTTTCCAATCCTGTTACTGTATTTTCTCCCAGGCTATTGAAAAGAATAGTAACAAAGTTGTTGAACTAAAGAATACATCTGTCCAGGATACTTCCGAAAACTCCCCAAATCCATCCCTATTAAAAATTGTTTTTTTATTCTGTCTTTGAAGTGATTTCAGGCTATTTAATGTATCCTGCACAAATTCTTGTTAGCATTTTCTCTCACAATACTGTGAAGAACTCACTGTAATGTTTCATAGAAATAGAGGTGCTGATAAGGAGTAAATTGCTGGAGCAGTTTGTTGCTCTGCTGTTGCCTGCTCCCTGCCAGGAAGTGGTGTGTGACACATGCTAAGGGGGGTGAGTCTCCCTTTACCTGGTGCTGCCTGACACCAGTTCTCACACCATTCCCAGCTCAGCTGCAGAAGGGGCATGTCAGCAATTCTGATTTATTTAGGTTTGCTACCTCCAGGAAAGGGGATTGTTTCCACATTAAGCATTGAGCTAGCCTAAAATTATAATATATTTTATTTGCATCAAAAAAGGTTCAGTTGCCTGATTACAAAGTAGGAAGCCCAGTTAGAAATGAAAAGCTTAACAAAGAAAATGAATTCTTAAAGCATGCCCTTCTCATACCATAGGATTACTAGTAGTGTTGTGTCTAAAACAGCCATCCCCACCCAGTCATTCCTTTTATTGGTCAATTTAATAACAAATTGCTAAACTAGCAGCTTCAGGGAGTGCTGTTCATTTGGGAGGGTGCACAAGAAACTGCTCCCATTTGTTTGTCAATCAGAAATAACTTTGTTCCCCGTAAGACTGTCCTTGGTTTTGGTATCTATGACATTAATTTTATATTCTTCCCAACATGAGAGATTATGAACCATCTCAGGGTATTTTTCATTTTAGTTTTATTAAAACTTTAAAATAGATAGGAGCAGGCACAGACATCTCTCTGGTAGCTTTGGGAGAAGGATGAGGGGTGGTTTTTTAGGATGACCAGGGCTGGTGGGAGACCTGCTGGCTTCGAGGATGTCTGTGATGCTGTGGGGGCTATGTTGTGCAAATTAAAGATAATTTAGAACACTTAGACACAGATCTCCCAACTCATGTAGGAATGCCCATCTCCACCCAGCTGGTACATGAACATCTACATATGCTCTGAAACAACATCTTGTATGAAGCACAGCAGCTCCCACAAGAAATATGACATCTCCATGTCTGGTGAGAATCATAGGGCTTTTAAGGGGTGGGATGGGGAGAGAAGAGGTCTGTCTCACAGCAGGCATTTACTGTCTGCACTGAGAACAGCTGGGGAGAGCTCAGGGCCTCAAGCAGGAGGAGAGATCTGCATATTTCTCTCTGATGACTAAGCCCTGTCTCTTGCCTCTTCATTTCATGAGTGTTTGCCCAGGCTGTAAGTCCACTTTGCAGCTGGTGGAAGTGGCTGGGGACCAGTTCCAGATCCCAGTGTTGCTTGGACACATCCCCTTTGGCTTCCTACATGCTCAGACTCTGTTCTCTCTTTTCCTGCAGCAGCCATGATATTTTTGTGCAATTTTGTGCTATTATAAATGCCAAATTGCTTTTAATACAGACAACTAAAAACAAACAGCCTCCCAGGTGCCCTTCTCCTTGCTCTGGGCAGCCATTAGAAACAGGACATTCGTTGCACCCAGGGAGGGAGGTCCAGAAGATCTGTCTTATCTTTACACATACAACAGAGGTGGCTGAGTCAGGAACTCTGTTCCTCAGGGAAAGAGAGGGCTCCTCCTTGCAATCTCCTGAAGTCCTCGGTTACCCCTTGAATGTCTCAATTTCCCTCTCTGGACTAGAAAGAATTACGGGAATGGTTGGGCTGGGTGGATCTGCCGCTTTGATCCTCAGCTGGAGATTAGGAAGCATTGTCCCTCCGCCAGGCTGGGTGAGACACACAGGTAGGCACAGCCCTGAACTTTGGGAAAGTTCATACCTGAACTTTGCATCCATCCCCAACCTGTCCTGTCTGGACATGCTCCGGGAGAGAGCTTGGTCAGTGCCTGTAGGGCTTGGGTGGGAGTAGGGGTGAGGAGCTCTTGAATAAAATGATGATGATTAATTATTATTTCATAATGAGGGATTATCACAGGCTTTGCAGCTAAATAATCCAGTACTTAGCATTTCTGTGCTATGGCATCGTGCATGTTCAAAGCGTTGTACAAACAGCAACTAAATTACTAAAATGAAGAGATTATTTAATAGCCCGTATCTTTTCATTTCTCAGGGAAGGGTGGGGAGGGTTTAGAAATTTGCCTTCGACATTACCAGGCAGTCACATTCCAAGATTGTGGCTCACGTTGCCAGGCCTGTGATATGCTTGTTTGGCTTTTATATTTGGGAGACTGTAGTTAAGAAGATAAAACTAATAGGCTTACCAGGTACAAGTGCTTTGCAGTCTTCCCCCTAATGCCCTGCCATGAGTGATGGGTGGAGAACTCATGGGATGAGCTCTTTGGCACAAGTGACACAAGATGTCTGGTCTTAGTCTCTGACCCTCCAAACATACTCACTCTGTCCAACACCCTGTGCTGCAAGGTGGTATCAGATTATCTCCAGTGATAACATTTGTATCCCAACCCAGTGTCCCATTGCCTGTTCTCCACAACTCACAGAGTGTTCATTTTTACAGACTATAATATTTATTAATCCCAGTTTTGTCCTATTTTGCATTGTATTCCTAGTCTTCTTAGAGGGAAGAATATTGTAGCTTTTTTTTTTTTTTTTTAACCACAGCCCTGTTTGTTTAGCAGCAGCATCATCCCTTTTTAGATACAAAAACCTTAGTGAGGAAGAAGAGGTTTAGGCTATTCCATGAGACAGTTATATGGACCATCAGTGAGCCCCATGTTAGCAGTCTACATTTGTGCAGACATACTTTTTCACAGCCTAGTTTGTCTACAAAATTATCAATGGAAAAGAGGCTCTCAAATCTGCAGCTCATTTGTTTCTAAGACTGTGAGCAGTCAGGAAAGTTTATTCCATCTCAATGTTTGCTTTTTCTATCTTTGAAGTGTTTAGGTCAATTCATACAAACAGTATTTAGTACAAATTTATGTGGAAAATTTAAGGAGCCAGAGCACATTGAAATCTCATTTATGAAGTTTCTTCCACATTAGCTGGTTGCCAGCAGAGAGAACAAGCTCTCCAGAGACTTTGGCAAAGCCAGGTACATGGTCAGGAAACAAGGCAGGAATGTCCTGGGCTTGTTCAGAGCAGATTTCTGTAAGAGGAAGCTATTCATGGATAGAAAGCCCATTGCTACCATGTCATCCCTTTGCTTCCTTCCTCCCAAACACTGCATCATCAAAAATCTAGTGAATGCTAAAACCTTCAGTCCATCACAGAGCTGAGTGGGACATTACTTTCTTCTGCTCCTTCTCTTGTAGCAGTTCACCCTGTGCATGATTAGCCATCCTCCATAGGTGCTTCCAGAGGGCTTAGTTTTCTCCTCAGTACTTCACTTCAGACAATGTTGAGTATAAGCAAGATGTTAGTGTCTGCCAGAGGGACTGAACTGTGATAGCTGCAGACCAGATGAGCAGAAGAACACAGGGATACCAAAAGTGGTGAGATGTAAACCACCTTGGATTTGGATGGGATCTGGTTGCATTAGCCTGATAAAACTCAGGATTTACTAGCTTGTATGTAGTGCTTAGCTCACCCAAGCAACAAATCATAGCATTGGAGGTGCTGGTCTGTGCTGAACCTCAACTTACAGTTTGTGTCTCTGTGGTCTCTGGCTCCATTTCACAGGGTAAACTCATCAGAGGATCCCAGCCACAGCTTAGATCCGTGTTTCAATCTGTAAATCCCCAATGCTTTGAATTATCTTAAGTGTATTGTATTGCTACACATTCATTACCTTGGCTTGTGTAGGCAGTGAGGTTCATTCTGGTGCAGTGCCTGTGGTGGCTGCTCACACCGTGGTGCATCTGGCTGGGCTTGCACCTTTCGCACATTACTTCACTTCGCAGTCTGGATATTGTTTGACACTGGGATAGCTAATGTATTGACAGAGAAGTTGAGGTATTAACATAAAAGCATTGCCATCATTTCCTACTTAATCCTGACAGTAAGAGCTCATCAAAAAAAAAAAAAAAATACTTCAAGGCCCCTTCCCAGTGGATTTGGTTAGGAATTACATGTGGTTTTTTATTATTTGTTTTTTACACAACAGAAGGTGCAGTTAAGTTCCAGGAATGCTGCAATTCAGCAATTGGTATTTTTCCTGTGGGGAAATGTATTTTCAAACTAATTTTTGAAAATCTCCTGAACTTGGCTGATAAGTAAAAGTATTAATTGCTCTCTAATGAGCCTAATTGCTTTTGTAAGAGCACACCAAGGCACAGCTCCTGAAGCCTGTTGGAGCGGGAATAAGCTGACAGGTGCTGACGCAAAGGCCAGATAGTTGTCTGAGCTCCTGTGAGGTGTTAGAATAAGTCCCATAGACATTTATTTTGGTGGAGTTTCACATAATAATTACATCTGCTCTTGGGCTTTTTGGAGAATTTGGCTCTGTTCAAGTTCCAAGGCTTCTGGGAAAGGAAAAGTGAGGTTACACCTTAGCTCTGGGTGCTGATTGCCACAGCTCCACATTTCACATCCTGGAGCCTTTAGTATTTTGCCAAGCTGGGAAAAACAGTAGAGTATTGCTTTTCTTTCTCTTTTCTAGGCTAAACCATGCTGAGTTCTTAAACATTTCTTTAGTGAATGTTTCCTTCTAAGCCTCTTCACTCTGTCCATTTGGTCCATGTAACACTGAAGTTCAGTAGCACTTGGCCAGCAATAGGGAGAGATGGTCTCACTAACCCCTTCCCCTTTTTATACAGCCCAACCCTTCCTGCAGGAGTGGGAAACTCCTGTCTCAGCCTCACTTGTGTTCCCCCACCCCAGCATGGCTGGAGAGCACCTCTGAGCAGGGCACTGCTCCTGTGCTCAGTGGTCCCAGGGGGAAATGCCCCCGAGCCTGATCTGGACTTATTGTGCCAGCCCTGCTCAGTGAAGGACACACATGCTGAGTGAGATTAGGTGTCTGGGAAGCTGGTGCCTCCATTCAGCTATATTGTGAATTTGGGCAAGTCCCTTATGCCTCAGTTGCCCATGTACAAAGTATGTGTGTACGTGTCAATGCCTTTGAGAGCCCTAAGAAGAAAAATCACTTTATAAGTAGTCATTATTCATTAAATGCAAGTCAGAAAGTAGCACGAGGACTGTGGAAGATTTATGTAGCCATAGATAAAAACAAGGCCCCTTGTTTCCAGGACAGAAATGTGTCATTTATAATTCTAAGAGAAAGTTTTAAACCTGTCTGTAAAGAAGATAGAGAATTCTCTTGTAGACAAGGTGAGCTTCAGTTTCAGAGTTGAAGATTACTGGTGTATCAGTATCTGTAAGAAAATTTCGCTCTTGCTCTTGTGTAGACTTGATAATCTATGAAAAGTAAGAGGAAAATATGAGAAACTTAAATGTGGTCCTGTGGATGGTGGTAATTATTATTTTGTTTTGATTTATCGTTCACAGGAATTTTTTTATGAGAGCCTCACAGGCATAATTCTTTCTCGTGCATAGTTTATTTTTTGCCAAAACGACAAGAGGACAGGATATTTAGCAGAATATGTATGATGGGTGGGTGGAAAACAGAGAGGATTTGGAGTTGTGCCAAACATTGGGAAGGCGAAAGAATGAGAAGAACCCAGCTTATTGCAGTAGTGTATTGCTCTTTCTCTTGGAAAGGAGTGTTTGCCTGAAGTGGCACTCCTAAGTCCTCACGGGGTGTTATTACAGGTATCAGTCTGTACTCCAGCTCAGCCGCAACTTCAGAGGATCTTCAGCCATTTGCATAATTGCAAAACCCTCAGTGATCAAAATGTGCACAGCAGGCCAAAAAAATCAGGAGTTAAAAAATATAATCTTCCTTTTGGCATCTGAGCCTTCAAGATATGTTTGTTTTGCATTTTTAGGTGTTTCCCAGTAACCACGAAGAGCAGCGAGGTGCTCTGCTGTTCAGGGTCTTCAATCCAGCAGCGGGGCCTTGGGATAAAAATGAGCAAATATTGTGATAGCTGCCAAAAAGTCACAAGGGCTGTTACCCAGCAGTTGGGAATGACAGAAAGTTGCCAGATGTTATAAAATAAGCACAGACATGACTAAGGTGGTTTTCAAAGGGGCACTGCTAGGTGCCAAGTATTTTGGAAGGGCTGCTTCTTATTTTGAGTATTTAAATGGAAGATTTAACTTTTGGAAGTGTTTTTGAAAATATTCCACTTGCATTTTAGCAGAGTGCCAGCTGTCAAGAGCAGGAATTTGTGAATAAGTTGTCCCAATGCCAGGTGAAGACTCAGCTTTCCAACCATATCATTGTGGCTACAACTTCTCACCTTGAAAAGGTCTTAATCCCATGTACAAGGTGCATAGGCACTTATGGGATTTATGTATGCACGAGAATTGTAAGGCCTGCTCTTACTTGCAAAATGAGAACAAACCTATGTTCAGTTCACCTGCTCCTTCACAGGACCTCAAATCTAATGTTCATTAGAATTACTGACCCATCCTTTCTGAGAATGTGCTGGGTGCTCTGCAGGAAACAAATTATATTTTGAGGCTCTTAGTAGTTTCTGTAGAATTTCCTCTATTGCTCCCATTGCAGACCAAGCTCAGAGTCTCCAGAACTCTCGTATACCTGAACCCAAAGGGAGATTTTGCCTCCAAAAGAATAGTTTTGGAGTGGGAACTGTGTCCTGGGGTAGCCCTTTAGGGTTCCCCTCAGGTTCTGAAAAGGGATTAGCATGGAATAGTAAGGAGGGGATTCTGGCACTGGGTTACACTGGTGGGACTGATGATGGGAGCTGCTCTGTAGCCCATATTTGGGGTTAGCTCCACGCTTTTGAAAATGGAAGTGGGGGAAGAGCAGAGTACAAGGAACATCACAAACAATGTTTCAAGCTGAACAGTGTGAAATACTTTAACAGCTCAGTCTATCTGGCTTACCAAAACAAAGTCTGAAAGGTGACTTGGCTACAGTTGATGAGCAACGTTTCAAAAGAAAAATACCAAGAACTAAAGGCTGTTTAATCCAAGGTGGAAAGGCAGAACAAGAAACTGGCTGAAAGCTGAAGCCAAATAATTATAGTATTAGGCGTTTCTTTCCCCCCTTTTCACCAGTAAGAATAATTAATCATTAGAACAAAGTTATTTGTACATTTTTATGCTTCTTTGCTTCTTCAGGTCCAGAGGAGGTGCTTTCTGGAACACAAGCAGTGAGTGGCCAAACGCATAGTATTGAATACTGTGTATAAATACCAAGGTAAAATGCTGGGATAGGGAAGGGTTCTTATTGGAGTCTTTTATTCTTTCAACTGATTCTCTCTGACTCATTGCCATCTTCTGAAACATCTCAGTGCTCCACAGCTGTATTTCAAACAGTGCATGGGTTTAAGATGGAAAGAAATGCTGCTCAGCACCACACGAGATCTTGGAACACTGAAATGAAAGTGGGCATGACTCTGCCTTGCAGACATGAGAAGGCACTTGCACAGCTGTATCACCTCAGAAATTCCTGGTTATTCTGCAGAGGTCAGTCCTTCACTCAAAAATGTGTTTCTGATTAGATTCTGCCCCTTGCAGATAACAATGCAGTCAGTGACAAATCTAGGGGCAGAGAGGCTTTTGGAGCAACTACCATGCATTTGCCTTCCACTGGGCTGACACAGCTCATCTGGTTTAACTTCTGCATGGCAGCTGGGCGCCAATCAAGCCTGTTGTGGCTTTCCTTGGAGAATGCAGTTTTCCCCAAAACCAGCAGGGCCACTCCACCGGTGAAATGATCTGATCTTCTCTCAGTGATACAACAATTACTTAAAATGACTGATGCCTAGGTTGGGCAGTTCTTTTCTAAATGGCAACACTTTTTCTCTGCAGCCAAATCACGTACTGTACTGAGCATTACAGAAAAGAAAAGGCTTTATCTCCAAGCTCTCCATCTGATATTTTATCAACCATGCCTGAACCCTCTTAAATGGGGCAGAAAAGCTTGGCAGAGATGTTTATGAAAGGCAGCTGGGCCCAATGAGTCTTTTAGCCTCTTCTCTGGGAGAAAAGTCTTGTCTTGGACAGCTGTGGATGGACGAATTGATGATCATGCAATTAAGACCCTGGTTGAAGAACTGCGTGACCTGGATTCAATAGGTCAGATCTTCTGTCTGGCCCTGAGCCAACTGCTGTGATTTGTTATGCTCCCATTTTCCCACTGAAAAATGGTAATGGCAGGATTAATTTGTCTGGCAGAGGTACAGGAAGATAGGTGCAAGGATAGATACAAGGTGATGGGTTATAAAACAGAAAAACTGAAGAGTTCTCAGAAAAGCTGCAGCCTCTGCTCCAGAGGGCTTTTGAAAATCCAAAATCCACAGGGAAGCAGCTCCATGCCAAGGGAGTCTGGCAAGCCCCAGGTAGGGATCTCTGCAAAGCCCTGCGAGTGAGCCCACTTGCTCCTTGCCAACACACCTGGGTGGTGACACCAAGCCAAGAGGTGGGCATGGCTCAGGTGCCAGGTCTGTGCCTCAGCCAGCGTCCTCAGTCAGTAGGTCCAGGACAGACTCAGAGCCCTCAGGTTCATCCATGACTTGTGGTTGCAGGACAGTTTGGCAGCCAAGATCCAGAGCCTGACTCCCTTCCTGCCTGCGCTTCAAAATGATTCAAAATATTTTGCACTCAGTCCAAAACACAATATCCAATCCTCCATGGAGGAGCATTAGCATTCCTGCACTGCTCTTCTAGATCTTGATCAGCTCTCAGATATACTATTTCCACTTTATAGCAGTCACTCTCTTTTATTTTTTCATTCACAACCAATTTTATCAGGAGTTTAACCCCAGAAAGTTGCCAGTTTTGTTCTAATTACATATGACTCTGAGCCAAAACCTCAGATATTATCATGTATGTGCGGGTAGGAAAGTCAGCAGGGAGAGCAGCACACAGGCTTCCCGGCCTCAGCACTTCACCCTGGGCAGGAGTGGGGCTGGGAGGCAGGAGCTGGAGTCTCTGCTGCCCTAAACATGAGCCAAGCTCCCTACTCAGTTTTGGGCCATGGTATGATCACTGTATTTTCATGCCCGTAGCTTACACCACAGGAAAAAGTTCTTTCAATGTAAGCCCTTAGATAACCCAGTATCAGGTGCAGAGATAAATTAAAGGTAGCAGGGTAGGGGAGACACTGCTGAGGAAGAGATAGAGAGGGTGTCTTACAGGAAGAGTTAACTGGGTCACATGGAATCAGATCCCACAAGCTTTCCATATCGATTCCCTGTGAGTGTTCTCTGTCCCTTCCCGCTCTCTCATTTCCAGTTTTTTAATTTTTTTTTTGTCTGCTGTATGTCTCTACTTGAAGATTCTTTCCTGCCTCTGGTCAGGGATGCTGACAAAGCTCTCTGAACCATCAGTTCCCCAGTCTATCCCTGTAAGATGACAAGAGTTTGTTGAAAGCAGCAGAATGGTTGATGCTGTTTTATTTTCAGCCTTCATCATGGAAAAAAAAGAGCATGGAGAAGTGCATGGAGCGTGTCTGTGGTGGTGACTAATGACTATTAGGCCCTTATTGCTGTCAGGTGAACTAGTAGCCAAGACTCAGACATGTGGTCATTGTCAAGAGGAATTTTTGACTCCTCTCTTAGGAGCACCTCCTCCTCCACTCCCCAGCCATTAATTACTTCCACCATCCTTCCAAACTGCCAAGGAGTGAGGAGCAGCAGAGCTGGAGATGAAAGGAAGTAGCGGCTGCCCCGGTTTCCAGGTCTTTCAAATAACCAGTCTGTAATAACTTCCACAGCCAAGGGAAATGGGTGAGCTGTGGGAGGAAGGTCAGCGCTGAGGGGAGGAAGGCTCTCGCATAGCAATGATGTAGTGGCTCCTAATGGAAGAAACCTGTGGAATTAATCAATGGCTGTGCCTCATTTGTTAATGACAGCACGCCTGAAATGTGCACCAGCCTGTCTTCTTGGTGGGTAGCTGAGGTCCTGGAAGCCCTGCCAGGCTGTCAGTGTGGGGACTGGGGTCTTGGCGCACTGGTCAAGCTCTGTGGCAGTGGATGCCGAGAGTGACAGGGCACTGGGCTGAGGCATGGCTGTCCGTGTGCCTCATCTCTCCAAGCAAAGCTGGTGCTGACCTCCCATGCTTGGCTTCCAGGCTGTCATGCGTGAAGTTGGTCACGCTCAGTTTCCCCCAGATTAGCACGGGGTATTGAGATGACATTGTTCTGGCTTGCTCGCTGCGGAAAGCAGCGGCTCTGTGGAACCAGTTAAGGCGGTTTGGGCCCAGCTTCCATCTCCTCACCCCACACACACGCTCCAGAGTTTGGCCTTGATTTCATGGGCCAGAGATGAGCAAGAATCAAAGTGGAATAATTACTGCTAGTGCAGAAGGGGCAAGTCCCAAACCCCTCACCCCCAGGCTGCCTCCTCAGGCTGAGCACGCAGACTCAGCAAACGAGGTGTGCTAGGAGAGCAGTTTTCCTCACATCCCAGTGAGGGGTGCAAGCAGGCAGAACCCACCACAGCTTCTTGATTTATGATAGAAATTGCTAATATATTTTTTGGGAGCATGTGATGTTTGCACCCTCCAAAGGCTGTCTCTACTTTGCCCACGAATATGCACTTCTTGGGGATAGCAAAGTCACCCAAAACTCCTGAAGGTTCCTGGTCTTGGTGTCCTGTAGCAAACCAGCACAGGGGATGTGTCTGGACTGCTTGTACCCTCACACTCTGTGCCATTGCTCCCAGCTGTGCTCTTACCTCTGGCAGTGAATAACTGCCAAAAGTGTTGCTGAGGTTCCTGGGGGACTGCTTTGCTCGTGATGAAGGTAGGTAGAGAAACAAAGAGGGGTCTTGGCATCCTGACCCACTGGTCCCAGCGCGCTGCGCTGTGCTCTGTGCTCCTTGGACAGAGATGAAGTTTTGGCCCTCCATGTGTCTGCTGTAGTTAACATATTAGGCTTATGTGACTCCACAGAGAGTTGCAGATATGAATGGTTAGCAAGTAATGAGTCTTCTCAGATATTATAGTCTTCCTATGTGTATAAAAAATAATGTACAGTCTTGTTATAGGAAACATATGTGTCCTTCCTCCAGAGGCTGGGCAGATTTCTGTTGAAGAAATGACAGTCTGACCAAAATGCCAAGCCCCACATAGTATCACATTACACCCAGGAGAAGGGCTGAGTTTTCTGAACCTAAGGCTCTTTTTAAGCTCCAATCCCCTTCAAAGGAGTGCAGCTGCACACTGCCTGATGGGGAAGTGTCTTCAAAATATCAGTGAGGTCACTGTCTGATCTTGGATTAGTCATTTAGTGCCCCATCCATTCCTCAACTTCTCCTCTGGTAAAATTGCAGTGATACCTGTTAACCTTTCAGAAAATTTTCAAGATTAATTGTAGAAAATGCTACAGGGAAAAATCACAATGTTCCTGTCAATAGTCCTGATTCCTCTTTAGGTAAGTGTATTAGTTATGAGCTTTGAAATGTTACATGATTGGAAATTATTACTCTGAAAGACCAGTGCATGTGGGGACTCTTTCGGAAGTGCTTTAAAGCTCACTTGTTTGTGCTACAAAATCACTATGTAATGTTATCACACTTGAAAAGCTGAATGTGAGATGCAGTGGCATGAGTTCATGTTTCCCAGGCACGAGAAATACTAAGAAGTAGACAAACATCCCATCTGAGGAAGATGGGAGGTGCTGAGCTCTGATCTCTGTGAAAACTTGTCCTTTAAAAGCCAGCCACATGCCTTGCAGCATTCCTGTCACTCCAGTAACAGTGGGCAGGACTGTCCAGTTGTTGGAGCTGTGGGCCCTCTGCCAGTGATGGGGCATCTTCAGTCACACTCCACCCTGGAATAGCAGCCTCAGGGCTCAGAGCCTGGGTGTTTGCAGGTGCACCAGGACCTCTCCAGACTCATCCCTGGGCTGCTGCTGCAGCATAAGTTGGACAGCCCAGAAGCAGGGCTTCATCAGTCTTTTAGAAAGAGGCAAAAGTACCAAGTACCTTTGAATGCGGTGATCTCAAGTTATGTGTATGCTTTAGGCAGGTAACATGGAAATGTGAACCACCACAGATTCCCCCTTGTGCACAGTGTGCTCTGACTGTCAAACCTGACACCCCAGGATTCTTTCATAATTGGCTGGTGCACGTATGTGCACCTCAGAGTGAGCCCTCATGCTTTTTTTCCTTTTCAGCCTGGTGATAAATTAAAGTCTTTAGTCCCATTAAAGTATTAAATTTTAGCTAAGTCCTTAATTAAGCCCTCTTTGGTTTAATTAAGGCATTAGGATTTAATTAAAAGTTAACACATTGGAAAAATCCCCTTTTTTTTCTACTTTAACTCCACTGGAGCAAGTTGTGGCTCTGTGATCTGATGCTATAAAATCAGGAGAACCTTACTGATGCTTTCTCCCATGCACATGAGCAGGCTGAAGTGCCTGCCAGCACTTGCCAGCAGAGCCCTGTGACCAGCTGGTGGGTCCACAGCACACTGGGGTGGGTGCAGTGCACTAAGCCTTTCCTCCCAGCAACTTTCTCCCGGTCCGTGAGACAGAGCCCACCCGAGCCCCCACACCAGGCAGTGCTCCCCAAAGGACTGCAGAGAAAATCTACACATGTGGCTTTGCCCCAGCCCACACTGCCGTTGCTGGGTCTTGTCTCTAGGTGCAGATTTGGGTCCCTGGAACAGAGAGTCAGATAAATTCCAAGAAAAGATTTTCAAACCCAAAACCTTGTCCCCTTCAAAACCAGTTTGTTGCTATTTGCCTGGGTGCACCCAAGATCTTGGCTTTGTTTCAAACCCCAGAATTATTTGGCATTTGGAGCAGGGAACAACAGCCTTTCAACTGGCCCTGGGCAGCTTTGTGCAGCTCTTATGGATATGTGTGTGGGAGTCATCCTTGGAGGAAAATCCCACCCTCGGTGTAAAATGAAAATAAAAGCAGAGGAGTTTTTTGGAGCAAAAATATGAATTCCAGAAAGTGGCAAGTAGGTGTGAAAATCTGCCTCATAATAAGTTCACTACTGCAATGAATTACAAAAGCTGACATTATCAGCCAGGACATGACTTGGCTCAGCTCCAGGATGTCCAGCAAGGAGCTCAGTGGGAGAATACACTGGAGAACTTGTTTGAGCAAATGTACTTTTCTGGACTTGCGGTACCTTGCTGGAATCAAATATGGATTCTTGATACTTCAGTGCCAACTGCCTTTTTTTTTTTAAGGGAAGGTGAAGCACTTGGGCATAGGAGGCAAAAGCACTGTACACCATGTAGTCTTTTAGTCATGTTTACTTAAATCTTCCATCAAAACCTGCATACTCTGACTTGTCAAAACCAGCTCATCCCAGCTGTCATTGCAAAAGCCCCTTTCCTTGAAGCAGAATAGAATTGGCAAGGAGAAAACTGCATTTTTAATAGGTTGCATTTCTTTAGCACTTCTCTTCCAGGGACCTGCAAGATCTCTACTGTGATAATGGCACTCTTGCAGGTCATATATTGCTACTGTGTTTGCAAGTCGAGGAAACCGAATCTCCCAAGTAGAGCAAGTATCCCACAGCACCTCAGCATCACAAGTCTCAGCTCCCAGGGTCTGTTTTTCAGCGGGACACTGGTGGCTCTGTTGCAGGCATGCACACATGGCCAGTGTTAACAACAAATAGGTTCTTTCTCCAGCCGCATAATGGGTGACGCCCTCAGCCCTTTTGTGAAAGAAGTTGCAGGTCCCAGAGAATTCTGGCCTGACTGACAAAGTACAAATCTGAGTGGTCTCTTCTCCAGAACTCCTCAGTGTGATGCAATGTCCTGCATCATCTCTTTTCTCAGTGTTAAGAAGGCACTGACTCTGCAGCATCTGCTTTGGCCAGCAGGCTTGAACATCCTCCCGTCCTTGCCCTTCTGCCCGGTTTGCTGTGCTCTACTGAGCTTTGGAAGCTCCCGTGGGTGACGCGCACACCCCTGCGCTGCCCCGAGCAACATCTTTGGCTTTCCAACTGCTCCAAAGAGCTGGTCCAGCGCTGCTTGCGTTTGGGCCAGAGGGGCTGGACGGGGAGGGGGGATCTGGCACCCTGTGTAGTCACAGGGATCGCCGCGAGGTGTCTCCGTGCGCTGCGCTACGGCGGCCGCGGGTGCCCGGAGGCCGGCGGCGGGTTCAGGGATGGAGCGGAGAGACAGGGATGGAGCGGGACGGGGATGGAGCGGGGACAGGGATGGAGCGGGACAGGGATAGAGAGAGGACAGCGCTGGAGAGGGGGCAGGGATGGACCGGGGCAGGGATGGAGTGAAGACACGGGTAGAGCGAGGCTGTGCCAGGGGCTGCTGGGCTGTATCTGCAGCTCCCCTGCTTGAACACACACAGGCACCTCGTGTGGAACAGGCAGCAATATCTCCTGTAGAGGTAGCTTCGTAGAACAGGAGTTAAGCGGAGCCCACACCACTTTAAGACCAGGCCTCTCAGCAGAAGGAAGCGAGTTTATTTCTTTCGTAAATATCTAGAATTCATACAGAAATACACTTAAGTGCTGGCAGCACCAGCGTGAGCCCAGAGATGGACAGCAAATGAGAAAACAAGTAGCTAACAGCATTTGGAGTCAGAAATTAAACTGTGGAGCCTATCGGCTGGTGACCTGTGATAACCAGCCCAGCAGCTTGTGGTGAGTTTGTATCTACCTCTGTGCAGGAAAAAATGCTTGAAAAAAAAATCCTGCTTCTTGCAGGCTGCCTTTGGGTCATTAAAGAGAGTATTTCACAGGTCTCAGCTCCCTGGGAAGAGAAGAGGGACTGTGTGAGTGTGCAGGCTGGCAGTACAATCCTAAGCAGTCAGGGAGATGCCCAGGAACATGATGAGATCCGAAGTGCTGCTGTTCTGGACTGCACATATGGGCACCAAGGCAGAAGGCAACACAACACACAGGTTGGTGAATTCAGCGCAGGTATGTCTTGCAGACTGTTCAGACACTCTCACCTGAGTTTGAGCTAGAAAGGTGCTTAGAAACTGTGATATCTTCATGTGGCAGCAAAGCTCATGTGTGTGACTGCATCGGCTTCCTCGGTGCTGTAACTGCTGCGAGTTGGTCTCTGCCATAAACCTGGGAGCACCTTCCAGCAGAGTGCTGAGTTTAACGTGTCCCATCTGAAAGGCTCTTCCCTGTATTTTGTCATGGCTCAGGCAGAGTTCCCCAGGGCCCCCAGCAACCCTCCAGTGGTGTCCCAGGTTGGAGCAAGGGACCGCACAACCTGCAAGCACCTGCTTGTCATCCTGAGGTGTCTGGGCACTCAGAACAACTGAGGAGAAACCTGCACTTCTCTGCTCCTTCTTTACACGGGATACGTGTGATGATAGGAAGCGGGAAACTTGCCAGGGTATGAAAACCTCTCATCCTTAAGGAAATAAGTCCCTGCAGGGAGCCATTCCTGAGGAGTGGGCAAGACAGCTTGGGAAATGAGTCCAGGAATGCAGCACGTCTGCTTGCCAAGGAAGCGCCTCGTCTGCCTGCTCAAAAGGGAGGAATTACTGGAATGTTTGGAGGATCCAAGATATGTCATTGTGAGATAGGAACCAACAGGATTAGGAATAAACCCTTAATGGAGAAAAGTTACAAACTATCCCTATTCCTTGATGATCATGGGAACTTGGCAGGCTCTGGAGGAGAAGGACCAAGATTTACAAGTGATCCAGGGCATTTCAGTAATCAGGCACTCAGCAGCAAGGCTGTTTTAAAGGTCTGAGTTGTGTGATGACACTCATTTAATCACACACTTTTATAATGTCTGATGTCAGCCCCTCTGCCCTGGCTCACGGGAGCAGCTCTCCCAGGTAGAAGGGCTGCCATGCCTAGGCCAAGGTGCTGGATGATGAGCAGCAAAGAGGCCAGAGAGCCTTTTTCTGGTGGTTTAGCTACCCTGGAAAGTCTTTTGGCAGTATGTCTGTGTCATCTGATTTTCTTTCACATCCAAAACCAGTTCCTTGGTTCCTTGGTTCTAGTGCAGTGTCCCATGGTGGGCAAAGTCTGGGATGCCACATCATAGCAGTGTTTGGGAAACATTTCCAGCTCCATAACCGAAAGGAGACGGTGTCTGTTTTAACATACTCACTGCTTGACACAATTTCAGCACTGTCTGTTCAGCAGTTCCTGACCTTGAGACAATACTGGTGCCAAAGGATTCAGAAAAGAATCAGAGATGTATGTGATTCCTCAAAATACCCAGGATCCTACTGTTAACTTTAAAAAACAACAACAAATTCTGAGCCCTCCTGCTTCAGATCCTACATGCAGCTTTCAGGGAACAATGAAAAGATATTTTATCCCTCAGCTGTCTGCTGAGAGAGCAAGGGTAGGTTGTTGGGCTATAACAGGTGTATTTCCACCAGCCATTTCCTGATTCCAGTTATGCAGAACTTCAAGCCCTGCCAGCTTCCCTGTTGCTGACCATTTAACACCTTAGACCCACTCAGCTTTGCAGCCTTGTCCTAACAGCCCCTGTGACCACCAGGAAGATATGATGCAGAAGCACATTAGTAGAATGTGCCACTTTGGGCAAGATCTGACTCCAAAAGATTCCCATGAGCTCTGCAATTCTCTTTGGCTGGCTGGGAGAGGCACAAATGTGGCTTTGCTGCTGGGGACACAGGACTGTGCTTTCATGGGGCAATTGTGTAGCAACACTGGTATTTTGCTTTGAAAGTACACTTTGAACCTTGGTTTGAAAAGTGCAAAAAGGCGGTAGAAGGATTAACAGGAAAGAGCTTCTCAATTAATAGGGGTGGGATTTGGCTGGGTCAGAGTTGCATGTGACATCTCAGATAGAATCCGAGAGCAGGTGCCACTGACTTGCTAATATGAGTGTGTTTAGCAAAGGTGGTCTTGTGTCTTTTTTCCTTTAGAATTAGTGGGTTTAGGGAATTGATCTGTGCTTTCCACCAGGGTAAGTTCTGTTTCAGGCAATTATTGGGTGTATCTCAAGAGAGAGCCTGGGCAGCGTGATAATGGTTCTTGCTAAGGAGAGCTATGAGCAGGAGAGGGTCTGGGAGGCATTTGGAGCATGAGGAGGTGGTCAGATTCCTGAAGTGCAGGACAATGCTGGTTAGAGGCAAAGAGAAAGCTGGGAATGGAAGAGTTGAATGGGAAAGTGCATGGGGCTCAGTGGGATGTGTGTGCCAGGCTGTGAATATCTAGGGGGGAAAGCAATCATAGGAAATTAGCTTTCAATAAATAGCCAGCTTTGTGCCATAAATTCTTTGCTACAAGGTCTGTAACTGCCTGGGTTCCATAACACTCTGAACTTCTCCACTACCTGACGTCATCCTAGAGTACTTTACAAGGAGATAGCAAAATTCCCAGACCTAAAGCAAACAGAGAAATAAAGTGACTCATTAATGTTTCATCAGTGATTCTCTGGCAGCTGATGTGGGATGTGAATTCAAATTCACAAATGCAGTAATTTCATTACTTGTATTGATTGTATATTACCATAACTCTAGTGAATTCATATATAGTGATTCTATGCACTAATAACTGTAAAGATATACCCAAAATTATTTATTTGCTTGAGGTTTTCAAAGAAGACTGTCTAACAAAACTAAAGTTTAGGCAGAAGGATGTGACCTCTACTTAGGAAAGGTTCACCCAAAGACTAAAATTCTTCAAGTCATGGCCATCTTAAAGCTTGTAGGGAAGGCATAAGAGAATGAAGTTTGAAAGGAAAAAAAAAAAAAGCTCCTGTTTGTTAGTTTTATTAGGAAGGCATTTTAATGATAATTTTCCCCTCTGTTCTTTCACAGAGTGATAAGAATCTCTTTTCTTCTTGTTTCTTGGAGGGCACTGGAAGGCATCATGGGTCAGCTAGACTGCCCTTTATCCTCTCCCATCCATCACGGTTCTGGCTGGTGATGGGTTCAAGGTGTTGCAGGTTTGAGATCCTAAGCAGTTCCTAATGCCTCCTCCACACTCTGAAGCCTGCCTTGTTTTTTCTGTAATCCAACCTTTCCCCTTCACCCACGAGAGAGCTTAAGGCATCTGCTACCACAGATTTCTGAAGAGAATGGGGAAACTGATAAAGAGTATTCGTTATGCTTTGATTTCTAGGGGAAAATTTCATCCTCATAGTAATGACATGCTGATATTTTTTTTTAAAGGATAAAAAGGAGGCATGAAAAATTCCAAGAAAATAACTTATAGCTGCCTTCAGTGCTATCATACTGTTATAAAAGCCATTAGGGCAGAGTCAGAAATGTGCCCAAAGATTTTATTTTTCAGGATCATAGATGAGACATAAAAATTAAATTCTCCCTTATGCAGCCCAACAACTTTAATGACTTGTGAATTGTCATGTCTTGATATAAACCAGGACTGCCTATATATTTAGCTCAAGGTATTTAGCTCAGTCTAAAGGGAAGCAAACCCCAAGGCTTCCAACTGCTAGGTCAAGACAATTTTTACTTCACAACCCTGCATTGCTGTAACAGCACTTGCAGCCTGATGTAGTACAAGGTGAGGGAGAGCTACCACAGGGGCGCCTGGGAATGTTAGGGAGAGAATATCATCCCTAATTTGTTCAATGTTAAGCATCACACCCTTGCCATTATTTAACTTTACCTGATCTTGAGTGGGATAATTGGTGTTTAACATCTGTATTATACATCCTTCTTGAGAACGGTGTTGACAGTGCAGCCTCAACACAGCCTGAATGGCAAATACACTGTGGGGTGCCCTGCCCAAGATAGAAATCTCTGATCTTTCCTCCAGCCAGACTTGCCTGTTTCCTCTCTGACTGAGGTGTAACTTGGGAGTGAGTTGTGAAACTGTGGAGTTGCTGTTGTAAATGTGATCAGACAGCAACATGTAGACATTAAGCAGGGAAAGCTTGCCAAATAGATCCTTATGCTGTTGTCTTGAACTTAATGACAGTGAGATTGATTTTAAGTATAAATACCCCAGGCTGCAGGTGATTCTTTTGGGACCAAACATGGTACATCTGGATCAACCGGGTCCCAGGTCTCTGTGGAATTTTGTGAAAGCATGTCTGAAGACTCAAAACGTAAACCATCATAGGGACAGAGATTTGAAAGCTCCTCCCTGTTCCTTGAAACAATCCTTAGACATCAGGCTCCCGAGAGTCGGATCAGGAAAGGTCTGAGCCATGTGCTCAGAAAGGCTCCATAAATCTTGCTCACACCTTTGCAGCACTCCTGGTCTCAAACTGCAAAGGGAGCTTTTTGCAGGATCCCTTTGTACAGAGTGTGCAGACAATGACATTTTTGTCTTGGTTTTCATTTCATATTATTGCACCAGTTGTCCTGGATAAGATCATAAACTTGTCCTCACTGGTAATGTGCTTTCACAATGTCTGGAGGAGGCGGGAGGAGGTTAAAATTAATGCACCTCCTAGCGTGAAATTATTCATGGCTCAACACTTGTAATTACCAGGGCCAGTTTTAGGAAGCCCATAGTTATGAGGAATTTGATATTTTAAGACTTAAAACAAATGTTTTACAAGCTTTATCCTTTGCTCACTGCAGAACACATTACAGTCTGGTAAAATTGCAGTGTATGTGTAGCATCCCCAGCCATTCCCATCAGCTGATCACACCTGTCAGTCATTCATCACCAACTATTGCCCGTTAGATAATAAAATTCATTTGGGATGGGGGGAGGTCAGCCCAGACATTGTGCTAATTCCCCACCAGAGCTGGGCTCCTGCAGGCAGGCCCAAGGCATCCTGTGCAAAGTTCAAAGCTTTTGGAAAAAGTAATCAGATCAGACCAATTAGGACCTGTCTGCCTACACTGACAACTGTGTCAGGAGCCTCGTCCACCTCATCCCCTCCTGGGCATGCCCTGACCATATTGCTGCCCTGGCTTCAGGCTCCTCTCACCATCTCAGGCTTGTTCTGACATAACCCCATAGCAATTCCTCTTCATTCCCATTAAAGCAGGAGTAGAATTTGGCCTCCAGTGCCATTTTATAGGAAAGGGACTGGCTGTAGGCTGAATGGGGAATAGGGCTTAATTCAATATTTAATCCATGTTCTTAAACCGTGTATCATATTACCACCTTTTAATTCCCTTTGTTACTCCATGATTTGTTATGTGTTCTGAGGGACTCCCACACAACTCCTAAGTTCTTCTGCAGCTGAGTCAAAGCAATTCTGCTTTCACTGGAGACCAAAATGCCACAGACTCGCAGAGATTGTGTGGGTGCATTTTCACAGCAGGATTCGCGGCTCCTTTGCCCCACAGAGAAGGCAGCTGGCCTGGCCAGCGCCCGAGCACTCACTGCTGCTGGGTCCTTCTTCCACCAAGTAGTGCCACTCTGCTTCCCACTGCTTTGTTCAGTGAAAAGAGATGGGTAGTTCAGTTTGTATTAAGAAATTGTGGCGTTGCATCAGGATCAGGTACATAAATACTTTTGACAGCTATAGGACACTCATTTCACATCAGATGTCCCCTTCACAGTCTTCCTACACTTTCAAACGAGGAAATGTATGAGTGTCTCAGACCTGTCTGTAAATGTTAGTGAGTTTTGACCTACATGTTCCAGGTTACCTGCACTCTTGGCAGTGGCTGAAAAAGGCCCCCAAACTATTTGGGGTGTTAGAGTTAATTTGCTGCATGGTTGTGGTTTGGGCTGTGAAAATGAAACAAGTCAGAATTGCTGTTCCTACTTGTGTGTCTTGGGATCTTTGAGGGAATCCAGCAAGTTAGACTAGAGGATTCCTCAGGCTGAAGTATTATCACCAAAAAGAAAATCCAGTTATATTTTGTATTTTCCACTTATATATGCAAAAATAGGGCAATTTGTCATTAGTGATTGCAATAGTGTCCAAGAGGTCCTCCAAACCATTCTGTGACAACTTGCTTTCATCTGATTGTACCCATTCATAATATACCCTATTTATAGATATAAAATTCATGGGTTTAAGCATTTACACTCTCTTTAGAAGTCATTCAGAAATGAGACCTTCATATGAAATACAGCTAAAATGATCCAGTATTACAACATCCCAAACCAAGCCAGCATTTATGGAGAAACCACATCCACTGACAAAATCAAGCTTTTTAGGCTGCATGGTTTTCCTGGAGTGAAAAAAGAAGCAGGCTGGAATGCAGAGTGCAGTGATTGGGCACTGCAGCCAATGCAACAGAGTAGCTCAGCTCTGCTCCTGGGCAGGGCCTGGCACTTCCATGACTTATAAATGAGAAACTCAGTTGATCTGGAAAAAAAAATCTTGTTCTGTGTTTTTCAGATAATGCTCAGTTTGCCACGAGTATAGGACTCACACACACTCCATGATATATCTGGATATCACAGGAAAAAAACCATTAGAGCACATAGTGATGAAGATTCAGGAAAACACAACGACATGCCAGGTTGTTCATCCCCTAATGAGCCTCTTCCCAGGCTCTAAAGTCAGAGGCCCATCTGCCAGGGCAATGTACACAAGGTATTAGACACCATGGAAGGGAAGGAATTAGAAATGATTTAGGACAACATGCCCTACTCTATGAGGTGCTCTTAGGGCAGTCAAACAGCATCACTCAGAGATTTATGTTATTTTAAGAAGGACAACTCCTGGAAACAGTGCATATGAGAACCACATGGGCAGAAAAACATGGTCCCATCCAGACAGTTTGAATTAATGCCATGGCCAAGTGTTTGGATTTTAAAATGCCTCTCCAAGTTTCAGACTACCAGATGCCAACTCCCATCTTTCCAAGAGCAGGACTTGACCCTTTGTAGGAGGACCTGTCAAGATCTCTGCTTTAATCATCACAAATGGCCAAAAGAAAAATCAATCTATCATACTGAGAAAAAACTTTTGAGATCACCCCTCAAGGAGGATTGCAAGTAATCCCTGTGCAAAGGCCCTGTAAAGTGATCTCTTTCAAAATCATATGTATGAAATTAGTTATAATCTGCATGGTAACGACCCAAATTTTCAGCTTGACTGTAGAATAAGGCACAATAAGGAGAATACAGATGGTTCTAAAAGGGGGGTTCTACATACCCTTTCATTTGGCCATGTTGAGATCCTCTTTGCATCTCAAGGCTGTCCTATGAAAACATGCACAATAAATCGAGGGTGACTGTGTTTTTCTGGTAGAGCCTGACCCTGTGCCCTTTGAAACTTGTGACTAATCTCTCACTAATTTTAGTGATATAGGATCAGCACTTAATAATTTAGGGCCTATTTTTTGTCTGCATGAAGGTGCTCTTACATTCTCAAAGTTATGAACCTAAATGTCAAAAAAAATGAACCTATAGCATGGACTGTTCAAAGAGCTTGCCTTTACAAACAAGTCACCAGAGAGCTCTTTGATGCACACTGATTCTTTCAGTTTTACATAATTTTATAAAAGCAAACTTTTACTTAACATTCAGGGTACTGCAGATGGACAAAGTGCAATGTGATGGGAGATTTGTCTTAAATAGGGGACCTTATGTGAAGGAATCATATTCCAGTGCTCCAGGGAGCAAACAATGCAGCTCTGAGCTGGGACTGGGGATATAAGGGCATTTGATAACAGGGATATTTATGAGGAATAATGAATTTGGAGGACTGTTCCATATGAACAAGGCATGTGGATCTGTGGACATAGACCATTTCAGGCTGCCAATGGCTGGGTTTGTACAGCCCTGGGCTCTGAGTCCTGTTCTTTGCCAGTTTATGTCTCATTGCACAGAGAAATGGAGAGGAAAGGGGAGCTCTGTCTAACAGTGTGACTGCAGAGCAAAGCACACCCTCCTCTCCTGGGGAATCATAACGTGGAAATGCACAGCTAAATCATGAAATTGCTCTTTCTCAAGTACACAAATAGACTATGTTGTCCATGATAAATAAATGCTTATCAGATAACAAATGGAATTTTGGATGAAGTGCAAATCATCCTGTTTATGCTGTCACTGTAAAAAACCTATCCCCTAGACCAGCATCTGTGTTGAAAGAGAGGCAAGAGAAGGCAAAGAACTGTCAAAAGGTGCAAACAAACCAACTTGAAACTGGGATAATGTGGATTGAAAAGAGACAAAATGGAGCAGCCAAACTGAGGACTTCAGAGAGCAAATCCGCTTACTGGAGCGGGAGAAAAAACAACCTGTTCAGAAAAGGGCAAGTGAAAAGAACCTGTCCAGGAAAAATAAAATGCTATCAATTTTGTATGTAATATTATCAGAAAATTATAATAACAGCGAGGGAGACTTCATGAAAGAGTTTAAGATAAGTGATCTATCTCCTCTGCTATCTGACTGGAGCACCAGCATTATGTTTTTGCTAATAACCTTATCTCTCATGGCCTAACGTCTCTGATAAGAGGCAAAGCAAATGCTGTGTTTTCTCCTGTTCTTTCCAGTAGGAAAGCAGCTTGCTAAGCTTGTTTCCAGTTCTTCCATAGTCCTCAAAAGGAATTGGGAGAAGTGAATGGTTAGCTCAGGATGGTTAAGTGATGAGAGTAGGTCTTGGGCCTGCCCCTGGTTCTGTCTCAGACTTCCTGGGATACTTCAGCCATCTCCCGGCTCCTGTATTTCCATTTAGTCCATAGCAGAGACAGTTTCTGCAGCACCTGACAGTAGGACTGGGGTCTTGTGAGCAATACAGCAGAGCAACACTTAGATACCAAAGGAGATCTTGTCCCACCAATCTGAGAGCCATGAGATGGTCAGGCAAGACTACTACAGTCCTGTCTACCGTGACCTGTTCAACAACTGGAAAGAGAACCCAGGAGTCCTACTCCTGAGTTCCTCACTCTTGCATCACTGGAAATATTTTGTGTACAATCCTGTTAATTAAAACTTCACTAGTAGACACTTGAAGTAATGAAAACTAATACACACCTGCCAGGTCTAAAGACATTCTCTTCAGCGAAACTATTAGATCAACACACACTAAAATCTGTCCTGTAAATGTTTTGGCCCCAGGGCTTTTCTCATAGTACATTAAAAAAATGTCAACCCAAGTTAATCCTCCTCCTAACAGTTGGTAGATATGGTTTATCTGATGGAAACAACAGGACAAAGGGATTTTACTGACTTTATTTTCATTATCATTAAAGTAAATGTTTTTGCATCACTGAAAAAAAAAGTTGTTGGAAAGTCATCTTGTGCTGTGGAATAGAAATTGTCCCATGCAAATCCTGATTCAATATTATTATACACTACTGTAAACACCATGGTGTTGATTCAGAGAGATCGGGCGAACGTATATTTCAATTAGTCTGTTCATTTGTTTCTAGTTCCTGCTGGGGCAGTTGAATACCAGCTGCTGACTCTTCTAGTTACACTCCTCTTTCCCTAAGCCTGCAGGCTCTTAGATCAAGCAGCACTGCTAAGGACATTCCATGTTCCATGGTTGTTTTCTCCTGCTATTTAGTTTGTAATCCCACCTCCTCTCACAAAAAAATACAGGTACTGAGATGGTGAAACTTAACCACCTTATTTGTAGTCGACTGACCATTGGGTTGGTCCTGAGCATAAGTTTAAATATGTAGATTCAGCCCTGTACAGGAAGGAAAATATTGCAGGTAAATGAAGTAAACCACACAAATAAACCTGTTCTCAAGAGCTCTCTTAGGAAAGTCCTGCACAGCACAGACCTTGCTAAACAGTTACCCCTCCTTGCTTGCTCTCATTAGGATAAAAGTATGTTACTAATGAATGAAAGGCAAAATCCCACTCATTCCCAAAATGAGAAGTCAAGACTATGGGCAGTTCTCTCAGGAGGAGCCTGTTCAAACAAATCTGTATTTCATTCCACCTTGAGGTAGTTGCCCACTGCCTTGGCTTTGTTGCCGGTACAGCTGCACCAGGGATTACAATGTTAATCCCATTAGCCCTGCCTAGCACTGAATGTGTCTTCCAAGACCTGACACATGGCTGTGCTGTACATCCCAGGGCAAGAGCATAACTGCTTTACTAGTGAACACAGCACAGATAGGTAAAACACAAAAAATGTTTGCACAAATCTCTGCAAAGCACAGGCGCAGAGGGGAGAAACCTCCTTTTCATGGCACTGCTTCTTGGCCCCATAAAAAGAGATCATTAAATAAAATCCCTTGGCCTCCCAGGCTTATCTCTCTCTATAGGGCTGTATTTAGGAATAGAAATGGGATCTGGCAATTTTTAAAGATTCAGATTCCTTAATCATTCATGGTGGGAGAATGTCACTGAATGGGGATCCGCACATAAGCCCCCAAGATGGGAAAATACAGGGAGCTTTCGGTTGCTAAGGAATAAATGAGGTTAAATAGAGCACATATCCTTTCCTTAGTGCCTGTCTGGTGGGAATGAGAAGCCCTGGGTTTGGTATGCAATGGTTTGGTGTCTCTAGGAACATCTGGATGGGAAGACATTTCTGTGACTTTGAATATTGTTCTGCACATTTCTGGCTGCAAAGCCCTGTTTTCTCCCATCCTCTCACCATGAAAATACCTCTCTCCATGACACGACGGGGGAATCCACCTTCCAGTGGATTAAGAGATTTATTTCACAGCAGCTGTGACAGGGGTGTAGGTAGAACGTACATGTGCCATTACAGGGCAACAGAGCCCAAGAGCAGCTGCTCTGTACACACCTGCCATGGGGACCTGAGGGAGGGCAGTGATTTATCTGCCATCATCAGTGGAAAAAAGCATGTACCAATCAGGCACAGTCATCCTGTCTTATTTTCCAGCTCTTCTATGAAAGCTGTTCCCTTCTCCCAGTTTCCCCCTTGCTTTTAGCCTGTTGCAGGATGTGAAGCCACAGGCAGTTCTCCATGGCAGAGGACAAGATGTTTGAATCCACTAGAGGCATTCAGATCCCCTGCTGTGGAAGGCAGCCTCCTTCCCATGCAGATTTGGATACCAAACACATGCAGTGGTGTAGCAGAAACCTGGCCCATTTTGAATCCAAATGTGTGGATCAGATTTCTGCTTAAAAATACTTAGACGCAGAGGAACAAGCCAAAAATGATGGCGTGGAAACAGGAGAAGCAATAGTATAACACAGCCATGCTCAGGAACTTCTCTTAGTTTTCCCTTGTAGGTTTGTCTTTTTTTGGTGTTCTCTGTGTAATCTACACCTGTCTGAGTCTAATGAGCTAAATGAGTGTAGGAGCCTCAGCTGGGGGGCTGTTGGCTCAGCAGCCACAGCTGCACACGGGAGCAGTGACACATCCTGGGATGGCTGGGCAGAGTGGAAAGGGTGGCTCCAGCTGCAGCTCTCCAACTGTGGGAAAGATGAGGGGAGGCTGAGGCTGCTCAGGCCTGTGGCAGTGCAGGAGGACTCAGGACTCACAGCTATGTGCTGTTGGTCTCCTTGAGAGCCTTCATATCCCCCTATGCACAGTTAAATGGAGTTTAGACCTTCTTTGATAGAGCACTACTTGATATCAAGCTGCTGGGGGAATTTTGTTTGCCAAACTGAGGAAGAGGCAGGGCGAAGGGAATGGAGAATCCAAATGCAGGGTGAAAGGAAAGGCAGTTTCTGGGAAATAGCTTGAGGCTGTGACAAATACTCATCCAGACTTTCACAAACTGGGATTCGCTGCTCAGCAAAGTGTGTTTCGCAGTGTTGCACACATCTGCCTGAATACAGAATATTCTGAATACAAACTGATGATGAAGTCAGCACAACTAAGTACACACAGGAGGAGTCAGATAGGAAAATGGAAAATAAGTTTTATTATAGATGGAATTAAATGAGCTAGAACTATGCTTTCCAGACAGCAGGATCTGGCCTCCTCTCTTACCAGGCGTGGGTGCACTGAAGAACAGGAAGAAAAAACTAATTGGCACATGCCTGTATATGGACAGCAATATTAGACATAAAATACATCAACAATGCTCAAAATATATGAAACTAAAAAAATCAAATAGCAATAGTCTTTTAGTGATTGCAGAAGGGTTACATCAGGAACCCTGTCATTTAATGTGCTACAAAGAATAATTAGAGAGGAGCAAAAAGGCTCATTAAAAACCTGATTCTGTTTCTACATGCTTTAAATATTTGTTATTATTTGCAAAGCTGGAATAATAGCATTTTCAAATGTTTATGAGAATGGGGTTTATATCAAGAACAAAGGGATTTTTCTATGTGCCAGCCATCTACAGGATCTTGAGAGTAAACAGAACTGAAGAGATCCTAATATAACTGCTAAGTTTTCATTCAAATCAGTGGTCACTTTGCCTTAGTGAGGCTTCATTTATACGAACATGTAGGATTAGTTTGTAACCTAAGAGTATAATGTATGTGGAAAGCTTAGGGTTGGAGGTTTTTATTCCTACCTTCCCCCTGCTGCAGTTCAGCTGACAAACACCCAGACAGCTGAAAGAGAACAGTGCTGGCTGCTCACAGCACCTTCAAGAGCATGGAGTGCCATGAGCATGTTTATTTCAGCAACTTTAAGGCTTTAGACATTACATATAACCATTGTAAAATATGTAATGGTGCCTGTGGATGAGCTTCAACATCCTCTGATAAAGTTTTCTCTCTGATTATAATTTTCAAACTGGGATCTTCCCCAGAGTGCAGGGAAGGTAGCTAGAAAAATCTGATGACAAGCTCACTGGCTTCAGTTTGCTGTGCTGTCAGGTGTACAGTCCCACAGAGGGAACTGGGGGACTGCCAAGCAAAAATGTGTGAAAAGCACCAAGTGGGATTGATGAGTAATAAATACACAGCACAAGCTGCATCATCAAAACTTGCCCCTCTTGAGGTAGTGTGTGTTCAGCAGCATCAGTAACAGCAATTCAAGAATAGATACAGGGAAGAAAACTATCCGCTGCAAACTCCAGTGGGAGGCAGAGTTACACTAGGTTTGGGCGGATGGAGGAAGCTGGTGTTTGACCAGGGAGGAAGGAAACATGGTAAATGACCCAAATGGCAGTGCTCATTTAAGGTAAGAGCGGGCTAGTGGATGTCTATCCTAGGAAAAGTTGTAAGAAGCACAACAGCCAGCTAGTCATCATGAAATCTTCACTATTTAACTGTAACTCAGTTTAAAAGTAGCTACCTGCCAACTGAAAACTAGAGATGCCTCAGTATGCTTAGTAAAGAGAAGTTTAGATGGGAGGGTGGCAGAAACTCTCCCATGTATTCCTGAACACAGGCTGAACCAATTCAGAAGTCCACCCAGAGATGGCTCTTCCATGAGCACAGGCTCCAAAGAGGCTGCATCCAGAGCTATTTCATAGGAGGCATTTTGGATGCTGAGTCAGCACTGCCACTCCTGGTAGCCCTGAATTTTCCATGGATGGTTCCTGTGGGCTGAACAGGACTTGTTTATCTGCTACAGCCCAGCCCAGCCCAGCATGGCAGGATTGCAAGCAACATGAAAAATGAACAGGGGATTCTGGCAGCATTGTGTCACTCAGGCTGGCCCAAATGCTGTGAAGTCGCTGCCAAGTGAGGTCACTTAAGCAAATACGTTGAATGGATTTAAGAGACAGCTCGACACTTTTATGAGGAGAAAGGAGATTTGCAGATGCAAAGACAAAGCAAGGAGGTGCATTTGAGATAAACTTAAAGGGCCAGGCTCATTGGGCCAAGTGGCCATTTCCTGCCTCACAATTCTTTGCTTCCTCTCATCTATTTACAGAGGAGATCACGCCATGGTCCACTGCTTTGGACTAGGCCTGTGGCAGAGCACAGGGGGATCATTACCAAGGAAAACACTCCTCATGGAGGAGATGGCTGAAAATGGTCAGTAGAGCAGTCCAGTCTGAGTCAGGGTTGCTCCTGAGATTAGATTTGACTGTCTCATGAGTCATTTAAAATTACTCGCTTTCCGCCCAAGAGCAAATAAGGACAAGGTGACAGATGGGAACAGGTCACCAAACTAGCAAGCCCCTGGAGGAATCATTCTTTCTGAGGTATACCCAGCTGGCACTACAGACAGCATTTCTGGCACAGTGGAGAAAGAAATGATGGCATTATCTGCCTGAGACTATGTAGCTTCACCAGGGCCACCATGGAGTATCTGGTAATAATATTTTCTTTATTTTATGAAGTATTCTTAACTTCATGTAATGAAATATACAGTGAACCATCAATGCAGAAACTTCCAAAGACCTTCTCTATGAAATCTGGTAGAAAACTAGGTCACAGCAGGAAGGGCATTCTTGCTATAGATATGTGATGAAAGAAAGGAAATTATTTGCAGAGCTCAATTTTTTGGGACAGAATCTGGATCTCCGTTGCATCTAGCCTTGAACATCTCACTAAAATTCTGAAATTGTTGGGCCTCTGAGACCTCACTCCTTATTCCACTTCACTTTCTGGATCCTCTCAGAAGCACATACTGACCTGAGGCAACCTCACAAATCATATCATTTTGATAAGATTCATAGTCCCCTTTCTAGACAAATGTTATTCTCTTTGAAATCTGTTTTATTAAAACCCCTTTTCCCAGCCATAATAATAATCAAAGCACTTCCATTCAAAGAAGTTCAGCTCACTTAAAATACCAGTTGAGCCTTCCAGCCCCTTGCCATGACTGCTCACATAATTAGCTCAGTGTTCTTTTTGAAGCTGGCAGTGGAAAGAAGACATGCCATAGGGATGTCTCAATTTGTTTTTCACTGCTGCTGCCCTTCATGTCTGGCAGAGCAATCCAAGCCCAGTCCAGAGTGAAGCCTCCCAGGCCTTCAGCTTCTTCCTCTTTGTCTGGCAGGAGCAATTTTGTTCTTCTTCCTGACCAACATAGTTCTTAGTCATCCGTAGTGAAAAGGGAGGAGAAAGAAATTATGCAGTATGATGTCACAGAAAATAAAATATGTACATGTGTTCATGTTGTTATCTACTGACATCATATGTCTCCATGACTTTGGAACAAAGCTTTGGAACATGGCTTTGGTTCGGTAGAGAACCATACTCTTAACTAATGATTTTCTAATATATTTTTAAAGTCAGAGCTTTTCCTCTTCTTTTTGACATAATAATATTCAGTCACATTGCTAATACTCTCCCTTGGTGAGGACATATCCAATAGCTTCTGTAGGAACAACCATGACAGGCCAGGTGTTTCTGTCTCCCTGCTGGCCCAAACCAAAGGGGAAGGAGCCAAACCTGCCTTCGAGTTTGGAAAAGTTTACTGCCCATTTTCTTCCATCTCTTACTCACTGTGGCAGGACTTGAAGTAGAATTCTCAAAACGTTCTTTCATGGTCCCTCTGTCCTGGGCAGGAACAACATGAAAACACTGGAGATTCCTGATAGAAACTGTTTCCAAAGGGTTTTCTGGCCCAACCTAGCAAACATAGGCAGCAGAAATTCTCAGAGTCTTGTGTCATCCATTCTCCAAATCTCTTGTGTGTTGTCCCATCAGTAGTCTGCTATGTGGGAAAAATTCAAAGCCATTTTCCCCAGCTAGGTGGTTGGTCTATGCTGACACTGTTACAGGTTCTGTTAATCATTTTTAAGAAAAATTGTTTCTTTTGGTCTTTCAAAATAATGAAAAATTTGTCACGTCTTGGATCAGTTCCTCCATCTCCAACAGAAAAAGATGCACGTACACACAAGGGCAAAAGACTCAGATGAAAACAATTTATTATACAGCTTCCATGAACTTTCTAACTTTAAGCTCCTTTATCTTCTGAGCATGTGTCTCCAAGGCAACCACTTAAGTACCAAAGGTTTTCCAACATGCTGCATTTCACATAATCTATCTCTTTTTCCAGAGTTTGAGTTTAGATCCTTGCCTAAATACCTCAGAACTATTTAAAGAAAGGAGAGCAAAGAAAAAGAAAATAACTGTGCTATATTTTTAGCAAATAAGCAATACTGACTTACATGAAAGCGCTATGATGAAATTCTCTCACTGTAATCACTTGGATAGAGGTAAATTATTATTGACACAGAGCAAAAGGCTGGAAGTAATTGAAACAAATGCTAAACTTATCTGACCTGTCCCCTTTCCATATGTCTCCTGGGTCTTCAAATTGGGTTAGAAGTCTCAGAGGACTATGAATGTCTGTTAGCCCTTGCTTCTGATAGAGCTACAAATATCTCATGATGAAATGTGTTGCTCTTGTCATTTTGTTCATTTTCTTTTGAAAAACAGAAATGTCTTTAGAAATAAAAAGTGGAAGGAGAGAGATGCCTGGCCTTTTCTGGCTTGACAGCAGAGTTTAGTTTATGTTGATCAGAGCTCAGAGCATGGGTGGGTTTGACTGTGATCTTTAATATGTTAGAAACAGAACTAATATTGCAGAAGTTAGAAAGTACAGCAGCCCTGCTATGCTTTTCTGTTGTCAGCTATCAGGTTTACTACCCTTATCTCAGCCAAAAGCTGATCTTTATCCCCTCTGCCTAATTGTGGCGGTAGATAAAGCATCATATTTTTACTCTGGTGCTCTATCGGTTCCTCCAAGGTAAAGGTTCAGAGACCTGGTAGCTTAAAGAGAAAGATCTATGAGCTTCCTCCCCTGGTGGAGACCATAACAGTGTATTCAGTCCCCTATTGGGAACAACAGAGGAAGTAGAGTTTTCTAGGATGAAAGTCGTGCTACTTTGTTTCTGTTGTCCGGCTTTGTATCAATCCATGAGATGAAGCTAATGCACCTTGTGTTCTGCAGCACTGCACCTTGCAAAAGAAAATCCCAGAATACTGACCTTGGATTTTGAGTGACATGTTAATTATTCCAAATGTACAAAAAACAAGATCAGTTTTGAAACACAGTTCACCCTGCAAGAGATATTCAGTCCTTCCCAGGTTAGAGTTCTACAGGTTCATTCCACTAGGGATAAAACATGAAAAAGTGAGACATTTTCAAACAGTGAAGAAAATTTGGATTACTTCTCATATTCCATAGTGACAACAACAAAAAAACTCTGCTAGCAAATTATTCTCTGAGTAGCAGAACTAAGGAACTATACTTGCTTTAGATTCAGTTTTGTCCTCTTAACTCTCACAGAAGCACACTGCAGCTTCCCTGTGACCTCCATGGGCCTTGGCAGGGTAAGATCAGCCTGTGCTGCCATCAGCAGCACTGGAGAAACTGTGCCTGTGGCTTCCAGGCACTGTACAGCAGCCAAGTGCTGCCTGCCTCTGTCTCTTACCCAAATCCCTATTTTCACAAAAGTCGTGGAAGTTCTGTTGTCTTCGTGTTGTTCATCGTGGTTTTAGATTTTCACATGCGATGAACCAGAAATAAATTCATGTTCTGAGGCCAGATAATAATCATTTAAAAAAACTTCTAAGTCTATAATGTAATTAATGTTATCAGTTAGAGACACTGTGTTTCAGAAAACCCTAATTTGGAATCAGTATAGAAGGAAAGGAGTTGGGGAAGTGGTGGTGTGTTAGGTCAAACAGATTGTCAAGATAGGCGCCGAGTTTCCCTTTCTGAGTAACATCTCTCATTGCTACAGAAGTGGAGTGCAGGTGTTTGGATGTAAAGTAGGAAGGATTTTGTATGTTACTACCATTAAACTAGGATTATGCTGTAAAGCTGGGGTGTGACTGAAGTCATCTTTCTCTTCTTCAAAAAGAGAAAGGCACTTAGAACAAGGGAAAAACTTCATCTAGGCACAGTGGATATAAACTTTATGTACTGTAACTAACTATTTAACCTCTGCAACCTCATCTATCTGGAGACCAGCTCACATAGTATCCATGAAATGAAGGCCTCAGGCAAATGGTTTGTTGAGTGTCTGTGCAGACTTTCAGACATACACAAAACATCATGAGAAATACATTGGCTCAGAAAGCAGAAATGGATTTGTAGAGAAAGGGACAAATCTGCCAAACCCCTGTGCTGGGACCTCTAGTAAGCATAGTTTTCTTTGTGTAAGAATAGAGACCCTTTTTATTACACTTACCCACAAGTGATCTGTATTGACTGAACCTAGAAGAGTTTGTTAGGGAGGTAAAGGCAGAAGGCAGGCATTTGCATTTTCATAGTTTTTCATTCTCCCACATGTTCTTACTTGGGCTTTTCCAGCTGTCACAAATCCTCCTTTGTAGATCTGATGAAGTTGGGGGACCCATTAGCTGAAATCCAAAGGGGATTTTTAGTCATGGAGAGTGTTCCTTGCAGAAGAAAAGTGATCTGCATCTCTTGTTCACATTTCTGTAATGTGGAGGACTGAAACAATAAACCTTCTTTCACCTGACTTGACACAGCAAACCACTGTGTGCTGGTGGTAGTGGTTTCACAGTGTAACAATAAGGAATTTACTGGTGTTATTGGGAAAGATGTCAAAAGACACTGGGTTAGCTGGAATGCAGGAGAGAGATGCCTTCCAGTTGCCAGGAAGCCTCTCTCAGAGAATAACATTTAATGGGCTGCTATTAATGGTGACCATTTTCCCCATCAGTGATGGAGAGCAACCAGCAGCAGCTTTTGCAGAGAGAACATCAGCACTCTGTGCTCCACGGAGGAGCATGGCAGGAGTATCATCCAGCCAAGCCTGACAAGCATTTAAACCAGATCCCTTTACAAATGGGATGAAGTCATAAAATCTGCTGTGAAACCTTAGTCCTAGCTTCAGCTGTCAGTGACTTTAATGGTAAAAGTGCCCTGTCTTCATTATAGGAGCCTTTTACTCCATTGTCTAATTCCCCAAGGAACTGGGAGAAGATTGATCCCACAGTAGCACTTCAACTAGTAGCAGAGCAATAAAAAAGGGAGAGGAATAACAAAAAAACCCCCATGTGCTAAAGAGCAGCCATTCTGCTGCTGGCTTTCAGCAGGCAGGTGCTTATGGGGTTTTCATATCCTCTTTATGGGAGCACTGCAATAATGCTCCTCTCGGGATTTGTTGAGCCCTCAGCCAAAGGAGAACCTGCCTGTACCTGTAGAGAGGAAAATAATTCCTACTCCTCAGTGACAAGCCAAAATTCTTCACAAGTATGTGCTAGGAATTAAAGACCCAGCCCTTTAAAGAGCAATAAATTTGTACTAGGGATGTTCTTGGCCCAATAGCAAGAGTAAATTGACACTTTCTGGTGGTGCAGCCTCCTGCCAAAGGTGGGGAAGAAGTAACCCAGGTAATAATAAAGTGATCTCAGAGGGGTTTTTCTGTAGCCTGGCTTTCGCAATGAAAGCCAAATTCCAGCCTTGCGTGAGTCTCTCCAAAATTTCTTGAAGCTAAAATACTATGTTTCATTTATTACAAGCTGATCAGAAATGTTTCCAACACTCTCAGGAAGGAAAAGACAGAAGGAGGGAGCAAAAAGCTGGAAGAGAGAGAGACAGAACGGCCACAGCCAGGTGTGGATGCAGCACCCAGCATATTGTGGGGATTGCATGGAGAGCTGGGCAGAAAGAGCCCATCCATCACCTGCTGGGACCTGATCCCACCTGAACCTGTACAGACAAAGTGTTGAGCTCATCATCTGGGGGACAGGTCCAACCTATCTGATGTGTTTAGGCAACACTAAATTCTCTTGAGTGGCAGCTGGGAGACATGCCCTGACCACAGCTGCCTGGAAAAATAGAGAAGCACCTACCAGTAGTGTGGGAGTTGAGATGAGGAGTCCTCATCTCCTAGTGCTAGGAGAGCACTACACTGCATATGCCTCTCCTAGTGTTTTGAGAAGGAGCTGTTCAAATATTTTGTGAGTGTGAAAACACACAGCTTGAGGATGGTGGCAGGGCACTGAAGGTTGAGTGAGGGACGAACCTGCTCACAAGGGACTGGAGGAGGTCTGACAGGTCCTGTGGCCTGCAGCCCATATGGTGCTGAACAGCAGTGTGGGGGAGTGAGCATTGACATCCTCCTTTTGCATAGGGGGTGTAGGGAAGACACTGCTCCAGCCTGTGCCTTCTCCAAATAAGCAGTATTTAGACTCCTTTTTCCAAAGGGCTGAAGACTCTTGGAAGCCCTAGCAGCTGAACAAGGCCCAGGCTCTTGCTCCGAAACCTTTGCAGCACCAAAGTTCTGCAGAGGAGATGGCTGGAAGAGGTGGAGACTGGTTCTGAGTCTGGGACAGCTCACTGCCTCCACCCCAGGTTGTGTCCAACATTGCCAGCCTCCAGCCCAAGGGGACATGGAGGGGGCTCAGAGTCAGGTCCACCCCAAGGAGGCGATGGGCTCTCATGCTGAGTGCTGTGGCTGGATGTGCTGCATCCTTAGGGAGGGATGACCCAAAAATGCTGGTAAAGGGTGAGGCAAGGGAGGGGCTTCTGTTGTGGAAAACGAGCTGCAGCTGCTCCTTGGACTCAGTGTCAGCCAGAGCTGGGAGCTGTAAATGATGCCTTCCTGGTGACCTCAAATTCTGCCGTTGTAGGATGGCATTTCTAGAATCTCCCTTCAGGGTCCCACAGAGTTGATGGCTTTATTCTCATTCCCATTTTCTGTTTGGGGCCAGGTGTAGCATCAACTTCTCCCAGCCATCCTCAGTGGGTTCCCTTGCTGAGAGCTTAGAGCAGTACAAACCTTTTCCATGCATAGAAAATCATTTCACGGCTCATGAAAAAACAATTTTAATGAGATAAAAGTGCCCTGGGAAAATCCCATGGACAGGAGCCAGCAGTTCCTGAGGGACAGAGATGCCTCTTCCACATCTCCATCTGCCCATGTGCTTGCTTTTAAAATTATTTATAAACAAGTTCCTGAATTGGTGGAACCAGTTCTCATGCATAGCACATAAGTTTATGGATAGTTTCTGAGGTCACAATAGGATCAATCTCCTGTGCAAGCGGAGGTGGAAGACAAAGATCATTTCAAAAGGAGCTGCTCAAAGGCTCGAGCAGTTCAGACCTCGTGTACAGAGCCAGGACAAATGATGCATGGGGAAATTTGGGCCCTGGGCAAAGGATGCTTAAAACGCAACAGCCTTGCTGTGCTCAAGGAGGGCCTACTCTTTGCCTGGAAATGGTCCCTGTGAGTTTTGCAATGACATTGCCTGACCAATGCATCAGATTTAAGACCCATATTTAGTTTTTCCCTACTTCCAACGATATGGGCATTTCTACACAAGCTTTGAAGTGATGTAAAGTAGAGGAGTCCTCTGCTCAGCTGTCATATACATCAGTTTATCTTTATGCTAAATTCATTTCAGTGGCTTTCCTTTTGTCCTGGGAGGACAGGCTCTTTAGGATCTTCCCAGCAGCCTGCCACACATTGGAGTCTATGAAAAAAGCAATTTGAATGCCAAGAGTCTGGCTCTTCACCTATGGAAGTGTGATAATCCAAGTTATGGGACCAATTCCCTCAATCTTCCCACACCTTCACCTCTGTCCCTTTGTGTAGAAGACAAAGCTGCAGTATCAGTTACACACTGGGATAAGTTAGTCAGGAAGCAGCTGCTGAGGGGATATCTCACAGGGTTTGGCTTTCTATGGGTGTGTGGGCTCTCCACACCCGCAGAGATGCCATGTACTGCAGGAAGAGCACTAAGTAAGAGTTTATAAAGAGTGGCATTACCCCAGAGCCCTCCACCTCCACCTGCCACCATCTCTGCACCCTCCCAGGGCTCTTGCAGGATCCCTGCTGGGATCAGTTCCACACTGTGTATCTGCCATATGCCAAATCATAGGGCTTTCCCCTTACACTTCTTTCTCTCCTCACACTACAGGCTGAGACCAAGCTTCCCTGGGTGGCTCTTTGTTAAAATAGTCATTTTCCTCAGCTATAAATAACCTGATGCATGCAGAGAGGGAGGGAGGTAACGTGACCATATCCAACAGCCTCCATTCTCCTGTGCTGAACAGGACCTTCATCTTCACTGCTTTGTGTGACTTCCTTCTACTCTCTTGTTTGCTTCACTGGTGTGACTTTACCTTCTGTCTGAGCAAATATCACAGAGAAATCTCTTGTAAATAGTGAGGCATGACATTTTTACAGGTAGAATTCAAGATGCATGCTTAGCTATTTGCTTTGGAGTCCATAGGCAAACTAGAAAAGCTGAAGAAAAGGTGTATTTGCCTTTGCCCCTGGAGGGAGCCACATTAGCCCAGACTCTTCAGATTTTCAGTAAGGGCAGCACAGAGGAAATCATCCTGAGTTCTACACACTTTGTTCTAGAAGCCACACAGCTCCTTGTCTGTGTACAGGCTCCCTCCTGCAGATTTTCACCTAGTCGGGTTCCTCATTCTGGTTGCAATCCCCTTGTGAGGATGAACCTCTGATGCCATGGCTTCTTGTTACTTGATTGGAGTAAAAGGTAATTCAAGTAGAAAATATACCTGGTCACCTGGAGTGCTAATTCCTTTCCCAGTCCAGTCAATGGGTGATATGTTACTGCTGTCATAATTCTTCTTTCTTGGAAGTACTGTGGGGCTGTAGTGAGAAATTATGGTTGTTGGATGTGATTGTTCAAAAGTGTATTCCAAGCTCAGATAATGTTTCCCAGACAAACACCAGCCTTGCCCCTCCTCTGGCAACACATTTGTAAAAGAGGCTGTTTCTACCAGCTGTAGCTTTTCAGGACACAGGTCCTGGTTTCACTGAGTCTCACTCATCCTGCCTTTGCTCCATCAAGGATTTAATGGTCAAATAAAATTAAAGAGGCTTCAAAGATGCTTTCACAGTGTGAGTAATGATAGAGGGATTAGTGAGGAGCAGTGAGTAATGCACTGAACCAGGACTGCTGAACCAAAAAGCTGCTGTGTGACCTTGGACGTCTTTCCGCCACTCTGCCGTGGCTGCCTCAGTTATTCTTTATTCATCTTCCCAGTTCAATGGTGAACCAGTTCCTACTAGGACACTGTATAATCCTAGTGTAGTGACATACAAACATTCATTGGGGCCTCAAAGGGCTACTGAAGTAACAAATTTTTTTGTATTATTGATGCTATTTCTTATACTTGTGTGTAAACTGTCCACAGCAGCACTGGGTGTTTCTATAGTGCTCACAAGACAAATAAATACCCTCTGCTCCACTGCAGGGCCTGGCAGCCCAGCCCCTGGAGTGCCTTCAGAGACCAAGTACCTTCAGCAGGGCTTGCTGGAGGAGAAACCATTCCTTTGTCACCAATGTCATAACTTAGCACGGTTGATTTATTGCTTCCTGAGTCCCTCTCTCCTGTTCCAGAGTTGTCGTAGGCCAGTCATGGTGTGCGCTCTTCAGCAGGGTGACTTAAACCAGGACCAGTTCCTGTCGTCTATGTCAAAAGGAAGGAGATCAGGTTTTATTAGAAACAGCATGTGGATTTTCTGAGCAAAACCAGTGTTGTGAGTGTGGCTCTGCCACTGTGAGGAGGGAGGATGAGGCACAGTGGCACAGGCTCTGTCTGAGCTGGGCAGGCTGGACTGGGCTCACATGGTGCTCAACTTCCTGATAGAGTGGGGAGGGAGAAACAACCAAACATGGAATGGATCAAACATTTTACCTTCGTGTGCCTTTTAGTGGAAAGTAGACCTTTTTGCCTCTACCTGGAAATCCCCAGAAGCAATATCTTTTTTTAACCTTTCCCTTAAAAAGTATCTGCTTTTTTCCAACCACTAAAAAGAAATTCATTTAAAAAAAAAATCACAGTTAAAAGGGAAAAGTATTTTTTCCTGGGCAGCAAATCAAATTCCAACAACTTCTTAACCAGATACTTTATAAAGTCACATTTTTCCTCACAGTATGAAATACATAATACGTGATACATAATATGTACCTGTGCAACAGCAGCAGTGTCTTTTTTGTGTGTGGGTGACATTCAGTACTAATGCAAGTAGAAAGCTCATGTCCAGCAGAACATCTGACAGCTTTAAAAGTATTGATCTCACTCTCACTAGGGTTTGTCTTTGTATTTGTTTCTTTTCTTGGAGCAGATGGGTTTTCCTGATTGAGTGTGGAATGTGTATTTATTGGTCCCACTGCCCTAGGGACTTTCATTTTGGCAAGGAAAGGAGAGACGACGCCAGTAGACAAGAGAGAGTCTGAAAGCAACCCTGGTAGGTTTGAAGGGATGAGCAGCATAGTTAGCAAATGGTTTTATATGACACGGTTGTCTGCAATCGCAGAGGACTAGACTCAACATGCAGACGATCTTTCCAGGCCTGGTTGCCAACTTGGGCATGTCATTCGGGTCCGGCTGTAAATGCCGCCTAGAGAGCCCCTCTCCACACTACTGTCTGCCACCAACCTGCTTGGGCAAGTCACTTCCTTGCTCAGAGATGCTCAAAGAGGAAATAGCATTAACATCAGTTGAACTTTGTTTCTGTAAGCTAGTGCGAGCTGCCGTGTTGACAGCTGTGTTTCAGCCTGTTTCAGTGTGACCTGTCTCCCAGGGACACTGGCACAAGAGGCTGAGCCACTTGGACCTCAGGTGTAAAGTGGTACCTTTGGTTAAAGTGGTGATGGTGGAGACAAACTCTTCGAAGATAAATCTTCCTCACCTGCATGCTATCTTCTAAGCTGAGCAATTGTGTATTGGGCAACTCCCAGCAAGGCTTTGCCAGGCTTAGGCTTTCTCTTAACAGCTATTTTTAGGGCTGATACCATAAATCCCAGTCTCTCCCTCTTGCTGCTGCTTCTTATCTCCTTAAATCATGCGTAGTAGCAGCTGTTTGGCTCTACCTCTGACTTCTCCCTCCAAAGGGAAGGGAAGCTATTTTGAAATGTAATCCTTTTCCTCTTTTTTTGGCTGGGAAAGACCTGACCTGCAAAATGTAGGCCACTGAGTAACAGCATTTTTCTGGTACCTCCAAACTCCAGCCCTGCCGTGGGGTCAGGGGAAGAATGGTGAGTTGTGCCACTTCTGGTATGTCCCTGTGGAATGCAGCTGGTGCAGCCTCATCTGGGCTCGTGCTGCCAGCCCTAAGCACACAGTGCCAGGAGCAATGGCAGGAGACAGCTGCTCCCCAGCTCCTGGTATTTACTGAAGGCAAATAGGCTCCTTAGCTGCGACGTGCTGACTGCGCCCCAAAGGTGCACTGTGCTCCCCAACCCTGATTTCCTCCCCTCTGTCCTAGGCCCAGAGGTCCACAATCTGTGCAGACTCTAAGCACTGGAACTGCCAGGCCAGGCTGGCTGAGAAGGTTTAGTTTTGATTGTTGAGGTTTGGAGAAGTTCTATGGTTTTTAAGGATTCAAAAATCGTCAGAGCTTGGCGTGTTGCGTCAAGCCCACTGCGTCACTCCGGATATCGAGGCAGGTGCTCAGATGTTGGGACACCATGGCTTGTTCCTTTTGGTGTCAAATTCTTTATGATTCATATGTTGCCATAACATCACTTCCCATTAAAAACCTGGGATAGTGACCTAGCTCATCTTCCACCAAAGCACCTGGCAAAAGGCCCGGCTGCCTGTATCCCTTTCACCAGTGACCTGCACACTGACAGTGCAGCTTTTTACCAGCCCCTTCCACACAGGGCTCTGGGGCTAGTGGCTTGTTAAGGGTGACTCATATGGCTTAAAGTGCCTGGTGGTGTGGGAGAAGAGACCTGGCCTGGGTGGCTCACACAGCATGTTTAGGAAAGGGTGTGTGTGTCTCATGGAAACGCATGTGTACCATGTTGGCCTGCGGGCTCACGGGGTACGGCTGTGGGTGGGAGTGTGGTGCATTTTTGCAGCTCCCTCTGCTACTGTTTGTTCAGCTAACACAGTTGCTTTCATTCAAGATCTAAATCACAAGGGGATAATTTGCAAATAGCAACTGTATGTTAAATACTAATTTGTATGTACATGTTTGGGTTGCTTTCCAAAGTCCATTTATCATCTCGGTCCCCGTGCATCTGCTGCTACAAGGCTTTCTGCCAACTCAGCAGAATGGGAACTCCAGCTAACCCTGCTTGCACTTATCTTGCTCCCAGCACCTCTGGATGAGAACTGAACATAGCTGGGTCTGCCGTGAGATGAGCCACACTGGAGCTCAGAGCATGTAAGGGTTTCTATCCAAAAGAAAATGATAAACATGGGCTTGCTGGAGTCTGTATCCATCTCTTGTTGTTACTTTTCTAAACTCAGAAAAACAGCCCAGAAAGAGTGAGTGGTAGAAACCATGAATTGTTCAGGACCCCTACACTTGGTACAAATTCTGGATATACAGAGAAGGCTGATGTGAGGCCCTCAGTCTTTGCCAGGGCATTAGCCTATGGGTTTGCAGTTCTATTTATTTCCACTGGAGCTTCCACCAAAAAGCACAAGTCCATGTTGTGCTCAGCACAGGCCCAGAGCCAGCCACTTTTCTGCAGGGTTGAGGTGCTAAGTTATATCTGGACCAATATCTAATCTGGGCAGGTCTAAAACTAACCATGAGAAACAACAGCCCTGCTATAAAACAGATGGAGGCAAACTTACTACTATTTCCTAAAAACCATTTAGATCAAATCCAAACAGTCTCTGCTGCCTGTGAGCATGCAGACCTTGTAATTGCCAGCACCACCAGTTGCACAAAGCAGATCAATACAGCTGAGCCCAGAGCCTATTTTCTGGGGAGACTGGCATTGTATGTGAAGTGGAATTTCCTGTAAACCAAGTGGCCCTGCAGTAGAAAGAAATGGTCAGGAAACAGCTGCACACATGCAAAGCACTTTTACTACTTGCCTGATGTTTTCCTCAGCATCACGTTTTCATAATTTTTTTTTAATGCTTAAATCCTGTGCAAACAACCTTTTTCTCACCGGCTTCCTGTATGACAGTAGCCAAGAGAAACAGCTTCATTTGGGGTGATCCATTTAAACCACACACCATATTGTCTGAGAATATGGGGACCAGGGATTATTCATTGGAGGCTGAAAAATGTTAATATTTTATCAGCCACAGAGTAAACAGATAAAGCGGAAACCACTTTATATTTTTCTGAAATGTTAATAATGGGCTGATAATCTCCAAAGCCTACATACTTCCTGTGATTCAAAAGGGACTGCCTGTACTCAACATTCATGGTGCAGACCTGGCACAAGATACACACCCTCTTCAAGAAAGTATACAGTTGGTCTGGATGAGAACATGGCAAAGAAACCAAAAAGCTGCTTTCTACAGTTTCTTCATGGAAATTGAAGATCCACAGGGAAAAGCAGACAAGGGGATCAGCAACCCTATGTGTCTGCCTGAAGCCTGAGCCTCACACCACCTTAGACCTGGAACCCAGCAGCACTAGTTTGAAACCTACAAAGACCAGTAAGTTGCTTGGCACCTGTGTTAAAGTTTATCTTTAATTGTTGAATTGTGGAAGGACTTAGAGACTTGGTGCAACCCTGGGTTATTAGAATGAGATTCATGATGAGGCCCACGTGAAGCGCATCCCGCCACACACCTGCTGCAGGACAGTTTTGAGTTTTTCTCCTTGGCCACTCCAGGACCTTGCATCAAAGGCCCAGTGCACCACTGTGTTGGAGTAAACCACCCAGCTTTGATGATGACTGGAGTCTGCTTCCCCACTCAACTCAAACAGAGAGGCCAGTCCCTGCTCACATGAGAAGGCAGAAATGCACAAATGCCATTAAGTGAGTCTGCAGAGCACTGGTATGGGGAGGACAAAACTATTGGTCACCTTTTGCTTTGTACTTAATGACATTTGGTGTCCAGTTCCAACATTCTGGCTCTTGAGAGGTCAAATTAGATTTTTTCCCAAATATTGGTGATTTTAAGTCAATGTAGCTTTTAGATATGTCTCCTGAAGAGGCATGTTGGTGCTTATATGCTGCAGGCTGATCTGAGTGCAGAAATGGAAGGTACCAAGAATTATTTCCATTTTAGGTTATATCAAGTCTTTGCAAATTTATTCACTTCTTACATCAGAGTGACTGTATTGAAATCAAAATCAAATTCTTGTCTTTGGTGTAGATATATCACTTTTCTGGCTTTGTATATGGGAACCCTGATGCTTTTCTGGCAGAAGTTGAAAGTTTCTGCCATTTACAAACCTGTGCAAAAACTGACAGGTATAAAATTTCCTTCTTGTGCCAACTTAATGCCATTTTTCTTTTGCAATCAAGGATCTAAAAACACTCACACTTTTTCTATAACTATTGCCAAATCCTGGGGAGTGTTGCAGTCTCCCCTTTCTCCAGGGTTTCACTGAGACTTGGCATTTTTTGACAACAGGTAATGTCATACCGAATGACTAGAGCCTGAGCAGAACAAACCCTGCAGCCTTAACTGACAGCACCAGATGACCTTCCTTTCAGGTTAGGCTTTCCCTCAGGTTTTTACATGCACATCCCTGTGTCTTTATTCAGGATGTTCCCATTGCCAAGTGCAACAGATAATAACTTGTCTTTACTATATTGATGACACTTCCTCCAAATCACAGCTAGACATCCCTCTTCCACTTCCAACAACAGAAACAAAAAAGGCTTCCCCTAATTTGTTGGTATATACAAAGCAAATAATACTATTCAGAGATCACAGCCACCACATTTTCCTCTTTTTATTTTCAAACTGAATATAGCTGAAATATAAAACCTACAAAGTTTTCCCATGTCCTTTCTTGTAATTAAAATCCATTATTTCCCAGTATCATTTTGGTTATATTATGCAGCAGGTACATGTTATCAGCAGCAATTTAAATGACGTTTTAAAAATACCAGGAAATTTGTTATATTACTTGCTGAAGTTTCATTTGTAATCAGTGTTTCATAGGTCTTAACAGCAAGTCTTTTGAATATTATCTTTATGTTGTCGTTGCTTTTTCAATACAAGTTGCATTTGAACAGGAAGGTCGGAGCAATTTGTTGCTGATGGATGGATGGATGGATGGATGGATGGATGGATGGATGGATGGATGGATGCTCTGTCTCTGGTCTTGTTGCTCACTTTCAGCTCAGATCCAGCCTGCCCAATGTCCTGGTGTCAAGTGGAGGCCAGGGTACTCCATAAGGTCTGGAGAGGAGAGGAGGTGATTGTAAACACAACAGCTCTCTTGTAGCATTGACCCCAGGCAGCAATTTCAGGGAGCTGTGCACGCACAGAGGATGCCTGATGGGATTCCCAGATGTTTTGGCTCCCACTCTTGTCCACAGTTCCAAGTAAACAGTTTGATACATTTCCCTTTTCAATTCCTGTTTCCATTTGCAGGCACATGGGCAACACGAATTCACATTCCAGAGTCAAATGGACAAAACCATCCAAATTGGTTGTGCCTTAAAATAATGTTTTCTATTCTTTCTCTACTTTTCTTCTCCCCCTTTCCCTTTGCATGTGTGTTGCTGTTTCCACAGCAGTGACTAAATATTGACATGCAACATTCACCGAACAAGAAAAACGAGCACGTGAATAAATATGAACTGAAACTGAGGTCCTTCCAGTGGCAGGGCTCACTGCCTTGCTCCAAACTAGATGGGAGCAAGAAAGTTCCTGCCATCCACCACTCCTGCTTGGGGCAGTGGGGATTTCCAGGCTGCAAATCCATAGAGTTCAAATCTGGCTGCTGGCAGCGCTGCATATGCTATCACTGTGAATTTGATACTGGGGATGCTACTGGGATAAACTGGTTGTAAGGGAATGGTCTTTCCCCCTTTAACCCTAAGTATCTGTGTGAATAGTGTGAATTTAAAGTATTTGCAACAGTCTCCATCCGTCCACTTGCCTGCACTCCCAAGCAGGTCTTTTCACTGGGTTACTTTTAAGAAATAAATCTTAGCTGAGATGCAACATCTGTTTTTCAGCAAGGTCTTGATTTTTGCCCACTTCTACAGCTGGACTGGAGGCTGAAGGGTTTAAATGACTCACTGATGTTCAAAATGTTGTGCAGGAGCTTAGTTGGGATTAAAGCCCAGGATGCTTAGTCCTTGCCTCCCCTAACCACTTCTCAGCCATATGGTCTCTTTGGATGCAAGGAGAACTTGTTCATGACATCAGGATGTGTAATTCTGTAGCTGCACACACCAGCAAATGGTTTGTCTAGAAAGAAATGTAATTGATCTCCAGTTAAAATTTAGCTTTGTGTTACCCTTGGCATAGGATTTGTTAGAGTTTAGGATCCCTGTGATGAGAACAGCTCAAGAGCAGGAGATCCATTTCATGAAAGATGTCAGATTTTAAAATTTGGTTTCACTCCAAGCAAAAATGAACACAGAAAAAGTTGCAGCTTTCCTCAGAGTCTCTTTTCAACTTCTCAATGAATTACATAAATTACATTCCACAAGCTCTTTATTATCTGGGGTAGTTTCCAAACCTTGTTTCATTTAGATATAAATTTTTGGGTGCATCTTTATTTTTTCAAATTCTTTAGAAGGGTAAATCCAAGAGCAGGACAGTGGTCTCGCTAATTCCTCAGGCAAAGATAATGCAATTTTTATCTCCTCTGATAGTTTCTTCTTTTGGAGTTCAAATGTTCTTAGCCATAGTTCTGTGCTGATGTTTTGGTGCTCCCCAGTTCCCTTCTAAAGTTTTCAGAGATTCACATCTTGGAAATGGACCTCCAGTTTTCACATTGTCTGTTTGGGGTTTTTTACATTTGGTCATGTTCAAGTGTACGTTGATCAAACAGGCCAGAGCTCCACAGCAGTCTATGGAGCTGCTCTTCATTCTTATTGCCAACTACCACATTCCCCTGTTGAGCCAGTCCTAGGGGTTACCCCTACTTAAATTTGCATTTGGTCCAATATCCTTAAGAAAGAAACTGGCTAATATTTGGTCAAGAGCAGGATGCCACCAGAAACAGCCCCATTTCACCACAGTGTTTTGTTTGCAACTATTTTGTGTTCTGTTAGTTCCCTACTTGTATTAACACTGAATTAACAAGGTTGGAAAAGACCGCAGAGATCATCAAGTCCAACCTTTTACCTAATTTAACAACCTATCCAACACCAATCTATCATCTAAACCATCTAACTGAACCATTCAACGGAAGAAATGCTGCATTGCTTTGTAGAGTGCTTACTCTTTCCATCAGTGTCATGCAGATAAACCTTATGCCTTACAGGAAACTCTCTGTATTAGATCAACAGAAACATTTTTATTAATGAAGCTTGTAATTTCATAAAAAAAATTTGGCAAAACCTGTTTTCCACATAACTGTGCTGACTGGCATGAAATATGCTGCCTTTAAATTCTTCAGTGCTTGTATCCAGTATCAGTCTTTTCCCAACTGAATCCAGAGCCAGTATCTGATTGAGTTAATACCACCTGGGGTTTTCCATCTACCCCTGTTCAAATATTGGCACAATTTGCAATTCTCTTCAGTCTTGTGGAATTTCCCTCATGTTCCAAAATTTCTTTAAGTCTAACCGTAGCAGGTCATACAACCCCATTTCTGCTGATCTTTAAGCAGTTAAATGCTTCCTATTGAAAGTTCTCTCTGGTTTCTGATGGACCAGAGAGGATGTCATTGCACTGAAAAATAGAAATGCACCACTTTCTTTCAGAACAGAAATAGGTATTTTTATGAGTGCATTCTGGCTGAGGGATTCATCATACTTGGCTATGATGGGGTTCATTACTTCTGGACTGTTTCTTAGCTTTCCATTGCTATTACTTCAAAGGCAGTTCTTAGTTTCCCTCTTGTCCAGGCTAAGAGTGGTTACATTAATAACCCCAGTTAACTGCACTCTTATACACCATTGTATTGGAGTGGTTTGGTTTCCATTACAGCTTGTTCTTGAATAAGTTTAATTAAGCATATGTTTAAGTACTTAATTAATATCTGAATGACCTCCTCTGAAGCAAGACACCGGCAAGAGACAAACTCTCATGCAGAACAAGTCCTTTCTGCAGAAAACTTAATATTCAGGTCTGTGCACAGCATGATGTTGTATTATCTGATCTCCCTTGGACTTCATGCTTCAATTGCCTTTTTTGAAACAGATCTTACTTTATATAGTATTTACTTCATATGTGCCACTTTGCACCATTCATTTCAGGTTCAGACATTTGTGCATAAAATGCTTGTCCCACTGCCAGATCTGTGGGTTTAGACAAGTATGGGGATGTGTGAGTAGGATGTGGCTGGCTCACAGAAATATGTATTTTCATCCAATAACCAACATGGAGACCCAGTCTTCAAAATTTGTTTCTGTTGAGCGCAGTGTAGTTTTCTGTAACAGGAAGTTCTAGGTTTGACAAGCCAAGGAAGGTGTCTGAAGCTTATCTCATCTGTCTGATCATATTTTTTCACTGAGAAAAGGCATGATTGTCTTTTGTCAGCTCATGTCATGGCATAGGCATCCACAGAAACTCTGAGAGATGCCCATCAACACGAATAGAGAGAGGTATTGCACCATGCAGCTCTGCGTACATACTGAACACTGCTGTTGAAAACTTACCCAGGCTCTGAAGAAGTGAGTAAGCCCTTTTTTCTTAAGCTATTCCTAAGCAAAGCCTTTGCTTCTCGGTGATGTTACCCAGGCAAATCTCTGACTGCAGATTATTTGCAGATGATATTGTGTGATTTGCCACCTTAGGCCTACATAGGTGTTTTGCTCTGCTTGGCCAGTGGCATTGTTTCAAAAGGGAGGAAATCCAGAATTGTTTGCTAATAAAAGTCATCGATTATCACATGTGTAAAGTTCATGAATTTCCTGACACTTGCCAGTGTTTTCACGTTAAGCCAGGGGCTGTCCAAATTCTTGTAAGTAATAAATCACATGCCTCACCCTCCACACAACGGCAGAGCCAAGTTTATTGAATAAAATATTCACACGGTGCCTATTCATCTCTTTGTGGTTAGGACCCATTCAGGTGAGCACAGGCATCCAGTGAGTAGCTGGCTGCTGTTTTCTGGCTCAGGTGCAGGCAGCCTGGGCTTCCCACTCTGCATTCCCTCCAATGTCCATGTGGCAATGGTTTCCTTGATGCCTTTGAGAGTGAGTTTTGCACAGGGCAGAAAGAAGCCAACAACCAAAGTAAAGCTGCTTTCTGTGCCTGGCAGAGGAAGATTCCTCTGCTTGCAAAGGTGTTATCACCAGACTGTTCATTTCAGGCTGTAAGTCCTCTAGTCCTTTGTGCAACTGTAGTCAAACAAAGCAAACTGCCTGCTGCATCCAGTAAAGCAGACTGTCACAATAAAGATTTAACAGGAATATTATTGTCATTGGCTAGAAAGAAAGATGCTGTCTAAATGATTGTTTTCCTTGAGTATTTTAACAGAAGTTTTAGTTCAGCATGAAGAGCAGCTTTGCCTCCTTTTATAAGAATTGGCAGGAAGAGGTAATATTTTAGCTGACGCGTAATCTATCTTGACTCTATTGCTTTTTTATTGTTTGTCAGAAAGGCCCTGGGGGTAAACATTATTTCTTTGTCTGTTTGGGCTCTGGCTTTGTGCCACGGACACATTTCTCACACCAAGCATGTTTCTGCATTCCGGTGGGGAATAGACTGGGTGAGGACAAATTACCAGCTCTGCACACAGGCCTCTCAGGTGCCATTTATGCATCTGTGGAGAGGTCATGGAAGTCAGAATGTGAGAGGGAACAGGCTGCAGGGAGCTTCCCAAACTCCTCTGGAAGTTGTCAGCTGGTGATTTCAGTTCAGCATCTCACACCTTGCTCCCAACACTTGTGGCTGAAGAGCTGCAAACCACTCAGCCAGCACTTAAGAGAGGCCAGTGAGCCAGACAGATGCCCTCGCTGTGTGCGTAGATGAGCCCAAGCAATAACATAGCAATGGTTTGCAGATTCAGGTGAAGCAAATTCTCTCACTTTATCTCCTGCAGCATTCCATAAAGAAAGAGCCGACTTACATTTTCAGCAAAGCTCTTGAGCTTTACAGTTTGCAGAGCTCATTTCCCTTGGTGCCAGCTCTGGAGTCAGTGTTCCTGGGACGCCAAACACACAGCAGTTGCCCAGTGTGTTTATTGTCATCCACACCTAATAAAAACTTAAAATTTTATGCCTTCCTTTGTTGCACCATCTCTCTGTCACCTCCTCTGTGAGTCATTGAGATGTTAAGCCTCTGTTTTTCTAGCCTCTTTGGTGCTTGGGGTTGATATGGGCAAACCTCTCTTTCAGTCTGAATGTGAACATCCCTAAGGCACAAGGTAGAGACTGTTTGGCCTCATTTGACCAGTGTAAATACTTCTCTGTGGGTCAAAACCAGTTGTACTCACTCTTGCCTCTTGACTTTAGGATGGTTTCTAGACCAGGTTTCATTTATGGCTATTGCCAAAACCTATTGCCAATCAGGTTAGTTCCTGATGTCTTCCACTGAACTTACTGGTATTAAAGCTCTTGTGGTTGGTCCCAGCATCTGTTGTGCATAGCACGGTATTGTGGAGACTCATGCAGAAATGCCAAAGAAGAAATCCCCAAGAAAATGCCAACCACCTAACCTTGTCTGTTCACACTGGATCTCTGTACAGCTGAAGATCTAGAGTAGAGGGCTTATCTTACTGAAATGTGGGATATTAACTGTTGATAGTCATAGCCCTGGACTCTGCTTTTTAAGAGAACTGAACAAAAACGAAACATTGAATAGCTGGAGATTGTTAGTGAAATCCTGGGCTTTCAGTAGGGTCAAGGTCTTTCAACCAGATGAGAGGCCCCAGGAACCCACAGCCTCTTGTGGTTTCTTCCCTAGGCAGTGAGAACCTTTTGGTTCAATGAGCTCAACAGAACTTAAAGCAGAGCCAGGAAAGCTACAGGAAAACCTCTCAAAGAGGAAAAGAAAAATGAGGATTAAGAAGGAGAAAAGAGAAGGAAAAAAACACAAGAGAAAATGGAAGCACTTCCAGGTTATGACATGTTCACCCAGCAGGGAATTGTCAAGGTCTGAACTTTCAACGTCTATGGAATGGTGTTCTGGATGATTTTGTCTCCCACCACCTAGCAGCCCAGCCAGCTGCCCCATCCCTCTCTGCTGCTTTAGAAAGGCATCATGTCTTATTTGACACCTTTCCGTCTTTCCTCTCACCAAAAGCACTAGAGGTCTCCTCTGGATGTATCAAACTTTCCAACTTTGCTCCCAGAATTCATCTAGGCTGACAGTACAGAGAAATCATAGCTAGAGGGCTTTTTCTGTTCAGCAAAGGCATCCAACTGTCCCAGCTGAGTCTTGCTGGGTAGGTAGGTGAGAGAAGGATGCTCTCTATCCCTGCTGTCCTTCTTCTGAGATGAGCAAGATCTGTATGTCCAAACAGCTGAAAGAGTATTTCCTAAGAAAACCAGAGAGAAAAGAACCCATCTCTCTTTATAATTGGTATTTCTTCACCAAAAACTCCTCCATGTTCAAAACTGGCTTCTGACTGTGGATTGCTAGAAGCACTGGACACCTAACCTGGCGTGCTTTGCCAGCAGCTACTATGAAACATGTTGCTCCTGAGGGCGGGATAACGTTAGTTGGTTTGCTTGAATGTAGAATTAAATTGATTTTTCATATAACTTGTCTTCTCAAATCCAACTACTTAAGACTGATGAGGGGCAAAGTGCAAAGAAGAACATCGAGCACCTTTGGAAATAACTCAGTCTTTCTTTTCATTCAAAGAGTTGATGGCTGCTGTGGGTGGCATATAAGCTGAACCTTCTCTCTGAACATGAGGACAGAAGGCTCTAGGATATATTCCATAAAGCATCATCACCTAAAAACTACATAAACTCACAAGAGTCTCAGTCAAATAAGACATTCCCAGCATCTTTCTGAGTATGAATTTAGTACCCAGAAGTGTCTGGGGATAAAAAATTTCTCAGTTATTAGGAAGCTCACACCCCAGTTATGAATATTCTCCATTATTTCTGTTCACTCAGGGTTTTTTTTAACCAAAGTCATTTAGAGAAGTCCTTCTCTTTTCACAACAGAGATGGCAACAGGCATTTTATTAGATTGAAGGTGAAGAAACAGGCAAGTCTATCATGCAGAATATAAACAGTCGTCCTTCAGACCTGTATTCAGCTCCTGGCTGTGCCACAGATTTCCTGAGGGAGTCACAAACTAACTCTGCTCTGTCCCTATATGGGGGCTATTGAGTCCAGCAGGTCTTTGAGGAATGGAGCTCACATAGCCAGAGCATCTATTAACATCTGCTTAGATCCAGCTATAACCTGCTTAGAGGTCTCTGTCTCATGGGCACCCTGTGCTTTACTACGCCTTGCAGTAGTAAGGTGGCCTCAGAGCAGTCCCTGGCAGGGTTCTGCCCTACAAGGGATTACCCATTCCTCATTGAAAGCAGGCAGTGATGAGAGTGAGCAGGAAATGGGTCTTTAGATCCGAGAGGTTCCCTATATTTCTTTTACTACATCCACTAAACTTGCTTCTTCCACATCTAGCTTGTTGGGGCCTTCTAATCTTTAAATCAGCTACAAGAGTAGGAATGGAAAAGGAATTGGAATTATGAAGGTGAATATACTCAAAGGTTCCCCTTTTGTGAGCGTAAAAACAAGGAGAGTGAAGCGGGAACAGACTTTAATATATTTGCTCTTTCAGGGATGGGTGCAAGTCCTGGGCTGTTGTTTTTGTTGAAAGCTCTGGGGGCAAAGGGGGTTTTGTCAATGTTTTACAAGTCTCTGGATGACGGTTTGAAACTGCAACAAGAAATGTGATTCCTGGCTTAGCAGACAGGTTCTGCAAGTCAAGCTTTCTGTTTATTTTAATATTTCAGGGATCCTTCAGTGTGTGTCACATGGACAAAAAGAAAGGGGGAAACTCCTCCTCCTTCTTTAACATGGCCACAGAATTGTCTTAAAGGTGCCGAGTTCCTGTGAGCCCCATGCCAAGACACGCTGTCCACTCTCCAATCAGACCATCTCAGCAGGGAATTCCCTGAGCCAGCTCAGATCCATGTATACACCTGGCTGTGGACTTGTACTAACACCATGAGTATGCTCAAGGTAAATAATAACCAAAAAGTAAAGGACATCCAGCTGACAGGTTCTAACCATGTTCCAAGAGAAGTGAGAGAAACCCCTTGTCCAAAACATTTAAAACTGCTGGCCCCAATTGTACATAGTACTGTAAGGAAGGGTTCTGTACTGAGGGCCTGAGGGGACACACAGGAAGTCTTCTCCATCTCTGGTGTAGGTGATCCCCTGAATCAACTATGTAAAGCCTCCAGAGCCAACTGTAAGAATGTCAAACTACATGACTTCTGATTGTATCTGTTGTGCTTCTGTGTGTTTCTAGTGGCTGTAACTCACAGTTGCTGTAAGGAGCATAGGGGGTTTGCTCCAGTGACTGAGGCTGCAGAGTAGAGGAGAGGGTTATCCCAGGAACATATCTGTGGTCAGCCCATCTTTGCAGTGGATGTTCTCACATGCACATGTTCTAGAGATGCTCATGAAAGCTGTGACCAGAAAGCTGCTACATGATTGCATAAGCTAAACTGGCCAAGCTTTTGCTGTCCAGATCCTTAAATTGTTTTAACAACTGGGAAGGCTTTTGCTAGGGTTTCCAGCATTTTGGTTGTGATTTCTCCATGTTTGTGGTTAAGTGATTAAATTAATTGACTGATGAGCTTCTGAATTTCCTCTGACTTTAAAATGCTGTCAGAAGTATAAGTGTCAACTGGGCAGTCAGCTGCTGAGTGTGCATTGTTTTCAGAAGTATAGTATTTCAGTGTATTTTCTGAGGAACTAGTTGATTTTTTTGTAAGGAAAATTTTCCCCAGTTCTAAACTAAAGTGGCTTCTTGAGTTTATGCAGTTTCCTGCAGAGCTCTATGTCTGTTTTGTGTCTCTTCTTTCATTCCACATCACGATAGTCATTACAATTTAGGCTTCATCACTGAATTTTAAGCATATATTCCTGCCAAAGTGGAGCTGTCTGCTGGGATAGATTATAGACTCTTTACAAACAAAAATAAAAGATGAGATGGCAGACTATGTGTTATAGCTGCTGACACCAGAAATGCAAAGGGATGATAGGAAAGTCATGTATTGTTCTCAGAGAAAAAAGGCAAAAAATAAAGCACAGACCTCTTAGACAGGAAAGATGAGCCATTGAAAGTATAATCTAGATTCCTTCATCTTTACAAGTCCATTTGCCCGCTCTGACCATCTCACTGCATCCCTGTGGAGAAGGTTTCACTTTTGGACTCTGGGCAATGGAAGGTGACTCTAAAGGGAAGGAAGGTAGATCTGAGTCAAAGGAAGCACATGCTTTGTCCCCATCCTCCAACCAAGCCCATTCCTCTATGGCAGTGAGTGATTGAACAGCTCTATGATAAGGACAAAGGGGAGTTGCAATGTTTTGAATAGCAAGCGGAAATGCCTTTAGCCTTGATTAATCTGATTGAGTTCCCAGTTTTGAAGGGAACTGGAGGGCAGTCTTGGGAATTTTAGTCACACGAGGGAAAAAGGAATCCTTGTTCCCAACAGGTAATTAATTTAATTTTACAGGAATGTTGATACTTTGCACCTATAAGCGCTCCTTCATAAACCATAAGAACTTTCTCAGTGCACAGATGGTCTGCTCTTAGAAAAACAAGTAAAAATGTGGTCCATTTCGTTAAAATAAGGCTCCCTATTGGGAGGAATTATAGGACAATCAAGTAGAAATCTGTTAACCATATAACTCATAATCACTGTAAAACAAGAAGATAACAGAGCTCTTTGTCCAGTAGTCTCTTTTGTACTATGTGTCACACTTTCATGTATGAACACCCTTTCCAGAGGGATTCCTCTCCTTCTTTGGGTTTCCAGGCTTGGGGACACTTTTGGCACGAAATAATGTTTCTTGCCTGTCTTTCATAGGGAGTTTGGGTGGATTGACACAATACTGAACAGGAAGGATTCGGGCCTAATTTTTGAACATAGACATGTCTGGGTGGATCCTGGATTCTTCACAACTGAGGAGTGTGGAGTTCATCTAAAGCCTGGTGGAAAGAATGAGAAACTCTTCTTTGCTGACTATATGTCTTGGCTGATTTATGGAAAGACAAAAAAAAGTTAACAGAATTTACTTCTGCAAGCCCTCCTCCACAGAAAAAATGGTACAGCAGCAGCCAGGAAGATTACTAGGAGAGCTGTCACAAAGCAGTCACTCCATGTCCAGGCCAATAATACCATTAGAGACACAAATGAAGTCCTAAGAGAGCCTTGAGGTATTTTTCGTCTTAAACCATGATCTTGCTCAGTCATAAATGGACTTAAGATTTGAGAAAAGTTTCAGTAGACATAGCACTTTGTGAAAATGAAAATATGAGAGTCCTGCATGGAGGGATTTATTTGGGAAGTGGCCGAGGTGCTCAGAGCAATGATGTGTGAGCCAGACAAAGACAAGGCTAATAGAACAAACACCTGACAGATCCCAGAAAACAGCTGGGTGGAAAAAGGGCAAATGAGATGATCCTCTCTCACACCAAGTTGGCAAAAATTCAAGTTCCCAGTATGATCTCAACCCAAGCACCTGCCAGAGTTGCGTGAGCCTTCAGCAATAGCCAGTCTGCAGCATTCCCTCTCCTCTGCATGTGAAAACAAGCCTATTCACCAACCCATGGTCATGGGGTCTCTGGTTCTGGAAATTTAAAGGTCTTTTCAAGGTAAGGAACAAATTCTCAAATAGTCAATGATGTCACCTCAGGACGTGGACATTCAGCCAACAAAAACCCAGGCATCTGCAGATGGATCACAAATCAGGGAATGTTTTTATGAGAAAAATAGAGCCCAGCCAGGAACTGGAGCAAATGCCAAGTAACTCTTCAAACTTTTGTACCTTCAGACCTTTGTACCTGCAGTAAGGTGCACTTGCTCCCCCTCCTCTTTTTGGCACCAGAAAAACATCCAGCAGTGCCAAGTCAGTAGCTAGAAAATTACAAGAATAATTCCCATGCCAGTTACCGAAGGCCCCACATGAGGCATTTTAAGGATGTGAGAAGTTAGTTTCTTCCATTTGCAAAAGGTAGGAGAGCATGATAAGAAGAAATCTTTTTTTTTCTTTTTTTGTGACAATTTGATCACAGTAATAATTCCTGAAAGATACACTGGGGACCAGACTTCCATAGGATAATAAGCAGTCATTTTATATCAAGAACACAAACATTGTCATGTATGAGACGGATAGTTAAATTTATTGAGATAGGGAAGAGATAAGTAGACAGGACAGAACAGGTGGATTTTAGAAACCCTTGTGACTCAAAGTTAACTGCTAATTGCCAAAAATGAAGGAATAAGAGAAAAGCCATGGTGAAAACTCCTCAAAAGAGAAAAGCAATGAAGTCACTGGAGTCTTATCCGCAGCTATTTGAGGAACATCAGAGCAATGGGGGCAAGCCAGAAAACTGCATTGACGTGGAACAAGGGAGTAGAAAGATCTGACTCTCCAAACAAGGGATAGGTTAGCCTAGTGTTGTCCGTCTCTCTCACTGAACTCCCACAAGTGCAGAATTCAAATGGGGGTTTTGTACCTCAGCTTATGGAAGAGGCTGCTAAGAACAATACTCTGGCTCTGGGATTTGCATACATATCAAATAATTTACAAAACACCCCTGCACAGGTTAATAGTCTGTTTATGACTGAATGGGTGCCAGGACAGCAGGTACCACATCTGGTTCTCATGCCAAGGTTCTTCTGATGGCACTACGAAGGATGGGCAGTATTTTGAGCAAAACTTGGGTATTCAAATAAGACCAAGAGGGGATAGTTAAGGTCAGGAGAGAGCATGAACTCACCTATGATATCAGATCAAGCTCAGAGCCTTTGCAGCTGGCCTGAGTTAGAGTAGCCCGAATGTGCCACCAGTCTGTGCAGAGACTTGAGCAGCTCTGCATCCTTTGAGAGCCAGGAGTACACAAAAACCGTCCAGCCGCTTTGTGCTCCAGCTGCCCCGGCTTTGCCGATCCAGGGGCTCTGAGCTGCACGACCGAGACACAGGCTGTCTAGACTGCACGTGCAGGATCACAGGCTCTCATCTGGGAGTTGGATGACAACATTTCATAGAGGCAATATTATATTTTCTATGTTGCTGAATAGCAGCGGCTCCATTTTGGGAGGACCCTTGTGGGGGCAGCTGAATTCCTGCGGGAAAGCTCCTGAGACGCTTCAGGGGATTTCCCGCGGTGTGTGGGAGCTCAGCAGGCTGCCCAGAGCCCAGGGTCCTGCAACCACAGCCCGTCCATCAGCACATTGCCCCATGTGTGATTACAATGGTTTTCACCACCCTCACCCCTTTCCATCATGTGTTTATAATCACCACTGTTATTCTAGAGTTACAGAGCAGAAGCATCCTATGCAAATTGGGGATGCTGGGGTCAGCTAATGAATTGGTTACACCCTTTCCTTCCAGAAAAACCTGAGCCCTTGAAGGGATACTAACAGTGTGCCACCGGAAATGCAAATGCACTGGAACACAGAAAGCTGAGTCACTGATTTTTTTTCATAACATGGCTTTGCCCTACACAGCTGAGTTTCAGATGCAGGAGCATAATTTCAGGAAGTTTTCCTTGGTCTCACAATTCTGTTCCTCAAATCTCACTCAAGAGATACAGGCTGGTGTCCTGCTTCTGCACGCACTGGCAGCACACCCACTGTGTCATCTCACTTGGCCTTAGCTTCCCCATCTATAATTTTAGTCATAGTAAAAAACCCTTTTCTCAGGGCTAGGCAGGCCACATTAAATGCAAATAGAGCACCTAGAGCCAATACAGTCTCAGCAATGCTGTTGCAATTTGAATGGAGGACATTTTTGTTTCTTGAAGTTTTAGAAAAGTCACTGCTTAAGAAACACAATAGCAGGACACCATTCCCATTGTCTTCCCTTCTTACTTGTATAGGAGGAGGATAACTAAACGTGCCACATGGCCCCTGGAATGGCATCAAGACAGAGTAACTGTGGCAAACTTATCGTATGTATCCCCACACAGTGCCCAGGTGAGAAGTAGAGGGTGCTGAGCCTCAGCTGTTTCTTGGCTTCCCCAAAAAAGGTTTTTAAGATTGTCCCCATTAGCAGAACTCACTGCTAAGTTCATGCATGTGGTTTCTATCAAGCTTTGCCATCGCCCTCCAGTTGCTGCAGCTCTGGACGAGTGAACTCTTGTTCCAGAGAGCTGCATGGTGAGGACTGGCTCATCCACATGGGGGCTGGGGAGAGCTGGGAGGAAGGGGAGCCCTGCAGCCAACAGAGCCTAGCTACCAATAGTGACATACAAGCCACTTTCTGAAGTGGCACACAAATACCACCCAAGATCTGAAGCCTTTCTATGGCATCTGCCACTTACCATGGACCTCAGACACGTTGCTTTTGGGTCCCACCAGTGATGGGGCTCTGGCCTCAGCAGTGCATGTCCAGCACAGAGAACCACTCAGTAGTGCCCATCCCTGTGCCTTAGTCTTGTCCCACAGCACCTCCACACATCTCCATATCCAGGGTGCCTGTTTTGCTGCCCAGACAAATTCCATCATGACAGTGAAGGCAAAAGTCACTCCTAGAGAAAAACTTGATCCTGCTGCCAGTGCAGACAGAGCAAGTTCCTGGGCCATGTGTTGTCTTACCAGGAAAAGTAGGAAACACTGCTCAGGACACATTAAATACATGCTCCAGCTAATTTATGTGACCTGGCACTCTGAAAACTAATAAAACCAGTTTATATTTTAGGTTTTACATAATTAACGACAAAGCTCTCCATCATATATCACAGACCATGCCTTACTTGGGACAAAAATATACAGATTATGGGAGAAATTAGGAGTTAACAAAACAGCTGTTAACTGAGCTGGAAATACTCTACCACAGTCCTGTTGTAAATCAGAAAATCGCCTTGTGACAGTTGTCCCTTTCTCCCTGATTTTGTGTGTTGGGCTTTTCAGAGCAGGACAGGCAGACAAGAACAAGAGGGTTCCTCTCTCCTAGGTCTCAGGCTGGCTCCTGCTCAGTGCAGGATGCTGGTTGGACCCATGGTATCCATATCCTCAACGAGCTTCTGACTACAGCAGGGAAAGACAATGGCACCAAGCTGGTGAATATGTTTCCTGTATTCACAGGGCAGGTTAGCTCTCCTTGGCTTGCATTTTGATGTCTAACTCTCAGAAGGCATTTCACTTGCAGTACTATTTTATGTATTTGCCAGGATGGAAAGCTTTCTTTGGAAAGGGGTTTTCCCCTCTGAGCATAGGCAGGATGCAAAGAGCAAAAGTTAAATTAAAAATGTTGTGATAAATGTCACTCCAGACAGATGCAGGTTTCCAAAAGGGAAGGGGTCAACTATTAGTAGTCAGTGACTTGGAGTCATTCTGGATCAAAATAGGCAGACTTGTGTGAACTCATTGTCACAGCACTTGTCTCACGGTGCCCATCTTGCTGTGGATATTCAGCACAGGCAGCTTAATAAAAGCCTACCTTCCTGCCCCTTTCCAAATAGGCTTGTTTCCTGACCCAGGCAACATCACTGGAGCAGCAAGAAAAAACACTGGCAAACAGGCACATCCTTTGCCTGATTCTCAGAGGGATGGAGGCAGACCTTGCCCAGCAGGATGTGGGGAGCCAGGGCACTGCAATTGGTCACCTGCCGCCAGCAGAAACAAAACAAAAAAGATGCCTCACAATAATGAAAAATAAAATAGAGAGTAACTAGGGTATTTATGTCATTTCCTGATGGGCCATCATAGAGCATGATAACAGGATGGGGTCCACTGTCAGATCCTGGATAGTTCAGGCTATTTCCCATAACCCCAGTGACTAAATAATGCCGTGAGGGGAGCCTGAAGCCATGGTGCATCCTGCTTCCTCATGCAGACACCTGGTTCATGCAGGAAGTGAGGAACCAACTCAGAAGGGTCGGATATGCCCTGGGAACCACAAGCCATTCAGTGGCTTTGAAAGAGAATCAAGAGCGAGTAAAAACATCCAGTTTGTGGAGTATTTGCCCTTCAAAATGGCCTGGAGCCTCTGGTTCCCACCCACCACCCTTTCTAGTCAGGGCCTTGGCACAGTGTAGGGAGGTGGCACTGGATCCATCCACAGCTCCACCAAAGCCTGTCTCTTTCTTCAAAGAGTGGCCAATACCTGGGGAAGAGCAGGGCATCCTTGCACCATAAACAGCCCTGCTGCTCAAAAGTCTGTGGCTCACAACACTCTAAATTCCTGACCCAGAGGTTATCATTGTGTAAACTGCAGGTTTTCCACTTGAGTTATCTGAAGGGCTGCTTAAACTTTTGGGACTTGCTGCGCCTGTGTAAGGTTTGCAGGAGAGAGCCCCACTTGCTGATCATGGGCAAAGGAAACTTTTTTGTCTGTGAACAATGAAGATGGCTACAGAGAAAGCTGGTCCTTCACATCCACATCATCTTAGGAGCAAATTACAAGCTTGTTGCCACATCCTTGTTCAGAGATGGTTCAAACAGCATCATTCAGGTGACAGGCAACGTTTCAAATACCTGCCCACATCTAGCAGGGAACCTGTAAGCCCTTACTTTCCAGTCCTATTATCCTACTTGTCTTTTTCAAATAATTTGGTGGCAGGGAAGTGCAGCCCTGTTCTCTTCAGCCACACCAGCAGCCCTGAGCCTGGCTCTCTTGGCAGCTCTGGCCCTGCAAAAGGATTTCCATCTCTTTGAGAGACAGACATTTTTTGCCTCATATATGATGTAAAATCAGTTTCATAATACAAGTAAAATCTATCATAATCTCTTCATGCTCGGTGCTTATTTCAGAGCCAGCTGCAGCTGTCACAGCCTAATACTCTCTGCTTAGGGTCTGTGTGTGCACAGCTGGCTCTGGCCCGAGCACCTGCCCTCGGCCCTCAGAAGTGAGCTGGGACCCCCACATTGGGTCTGGGCTCTGGTACTTGACTGCTGGTTTTATTTTGAAACCCCCCCATTAAAAACGTGCTGAGGGGAGAGTGCCCTGTTCAGAGACAGCCTGGTTGGATTATTTGGGTTTAGGGAGCAAAGTGTCAGGTTTGTGTTTAATGAATATCTCCATCAATCATCCTGCCTGCCCATGGAATAATTACCTTGCAGAGCCCACAGTGGCAGGTAAAGCACTTGGTTCTGGACACACAGAGCTGGCTTTATTAGAAGCCCCACTGTTACATTCACTGTTGTTATCATTTGCCTTCAATTATATTCATGATTGCAATAGGTGGCTGTTTATTCCTTCTTGGGGCTGCTTCAGCAGGTACCTTATGCCCCTGTGGTGTCACAGGCGAGGGGTGCTCACCCCAACCTTTGAGGCATACAAACAAAACTTGCCAGAGGTGTGAGTTGTGTGCCCAGACACTGCCGTATTTGGAGAGGTACAAGCCAAAAGCACTTCATTTGTGTCCTGACTCAGCTGCACTGACTTGGAATCTTTCATGCTCTTATATCCACACAAGGATATAACTGGGTCTAAGAAACTCTCAAAAGCTTCAAGAGAGATGAGCTAGGCTAATTATAAGGCTAGTGGTTAAACAAAACCAAACTCGTTCCCTTTGTAAGCTCCAGTGCCTGCAGACATCTCAGCAATGAATTTGGCCCTTTTCACCTCTTCCCTTGCTGGCCTTTTTCCCTAAGCAGCAGTAGGATGAAATGCCCAAGCTATGGGCTTTAAAGGACTTTACAAGTTCAGTTTACAAGCTCCATAAAATTATAAATTCTCCCTCCCCAAGCAGAAGTACCTTGTAAAACATGTCTTGTATTGTTTCAATCTGACAGGTCAGGCTGCAAAAGCAAGGCAGCATCAATGGAGGGACAGCATCTGGTACTGAGCAGAGTCTCTGACTGGGAGAAGAGAAAGCAGGAGGTGGACGTGGTCAGCAGGAAGTCAAAATAATTCTCTGCCTTGTGCTGTGAGAAAGTCCAAGAGCTTGTCCCACCTTCTATTTCTCCCCTCTTGTTGAGCAATTATTTGCTACATACATTTTGTTCAGTTCCAGAGTTGTACCTGAGACCATGTGTCTTGATCCTTAGCTAATCATCTGGCACTTGAAAAAATTGCAGTGTCCCACCACAACAAATGCCTGGCACTAACCTGACACCAGGGCAGTAATCCACAAAGCCTCTTGCCCCATCTCAGGTAGCTCCTGTGCTGGTTGTATGCCAGAGATCTACAGAGGTCATGTACTTCATCTTTGTGCCTTTTGGTAGAGGCTGCCTTGAATAGCATCAGAAAATGAGCAGCAGCTCCAGCAGATGCTTGCAATAAGCACTCTCATCTCCTACACTCATCTACACCCAGAATTATTTGGTGTCGGGCTGAGCACAGTGAGTCATAATTCACCTTTTCACTGGAGCTGGAAAAAATACACTGGACTTGTTGCCAATGTCAGTGCCATTGCTGATATTTTTAATGCCAAGGGAAAGTGTTAGTTGAAGATAAAAACAAATAAGGTCCTCCCATCAGCTGAAAGACTGCCAGTAAAGGATGGAAAGAAAAATTCTGGATTCTGCTGATGGCCTATGCCAATCCATCACATCCAGAAAAACACTTGAGGACCTGTCAGCATTGCTGGGCTGTGCCAGCACAAATGCTGGTCAGTCAGGCCAACAATGGCAGGGATAAGGCATTATGCCACCTGCAACAGAGGGAGAAGACGGGCAGCTGAGGCATATACAGAGAGAAAAACCTGCGGGAGCAAACACAGCCCCTGAACAAAGTTGTAGTTTTGTTTATTCAGATGCGCCTTGAGTGATGTATGAATGGGAGCCTGTCATTGGGCAGTTTTAAAGATGTCTCTTAAAATACACTTGTTCCCAGAAATGACGACAAGTAATGCAATCTGAGAACAAAATAAGATAGAAAAAGCTTTGCCAGCTCAGATGGCCAGCAGATGCCCCTCAAGCCCTGTTGTGCACAGGGTTGTGGCCCCTGTGGCTCTTCCTGAGGGTGACAAGCTCTGGCTGTCCTAGACTTAAGATCTTGTGTCAAGGCCACATAAACTTGCAGAGTCCCCTTTTTACACCAGCTCAAGTATCTCCAGGGATTACCACTGCAGCACCTTCATGCAATGGGACTGAGCTCTTACAGAGGCCAGTCCATTTCGGGCTGTGTAGGAAAGTAAAAACCTTTTAGAAACCCAGGTATCCTATATGCAGTAATGACAAGATTATATCCTTCCCCCCATTGTAGTGTAGGGTGTTTATAAGCATTTTTTTTTCAAGATTTGTCTTTTCAGTACAGAACTCATCTAAGTTGGGACTCCTGATGGAAAGGGAAACAGAGAGGGCCCCAAGATCTGTATCTTGTTTTCAAGGCTAGATAATGTGAGGGACTAGCAAGTGCGGGGTGTCAGGGCTTTGGTTCAAGCTCAGCTTTATTTCACCCCAGAGCCACCCAAGCCTTTCTTCAGGTTTTCCAAAGTGCTTATCACTGTCAGCCTCCTCAGCACGTACTTGCCCTTCAGCTTCCCAACTCCAACAGCTCCTATCAGCCTTGGCCTCCTTCCTTCCTTCCCCAGAAAAGCTCCTTCTGCTGGGCTCTGCCTGGCCACAAGCTCTGAGATTAATTTCGTCCCGAGCAGAGGCAGCACATGCCTCCAGAAGGCACCTGCAGGGCTGCATCCTGCAGGGCTGCATCCCACACTCTGGCTCCAGCCTGGATGTGTGTCCGCAGGCATGGGTGGTTCCCTGATGGCTGCTGGCCTTTTCAGCTGACTTAAGTTCTTAAATCTGCAATAGCAGTGCCAGTGTAGCTGCAATATTTTTTAGATGTTCAAGAGAACAAAGTTGATATGTGATTCCCCTGCTCACCCTTCTGCTAGCTTTGGATGCAAACTGTTTACAAACAGCTGTCGTAACATCCCTTGAGGCCCAAAGGAAAATACTCTGATACAGAGAAGATCTTAGCATGGACTATGTCCAGGAATTTCATGAACAGAGCCCGGAGCTTATTCAGATGTTTCCCTTCTAGTGTCTGGGTTAACCAGGTCTGTGGAGATGAGAGGGTTTATCATTTGTAACAGCTGTGACTGGAGCAGGGCTGCAGTATGGCCTGAAATGCAGGGCTGCCTAGAGGGACGGTGGCCATCGAGGGGATGAACATCAGAGCTCCAACTCAGCTGCACAGACTCCCATGGCAGCAGCAGCCACCACTTTTCAGATGATTGCTCCTTGGCCAAGCTCCACAGGCTGCAAAGGCATCTCTGTTCCTACCATCAAACCCTGGGGCAAGGGTATGTGTGGCCACAGTCCCCAAAGTGTCACCAGGAGTTCTGTGACCAGCTCTGCTGGCAGCCAAATCTGGCTAGCCATGCTGTGCTGCACCAAGTTGCAGCCCCTTGGCCACCAGCGGTGCTGCACAGACATGGACTGTGCCTGTGCCAGTCGAGGGAGAGGGAGCTGCCCCCATGCTCCCAAACACTGAGACCTCGGGGAAGGGAAGAGACAGTTTTCTCTCCCAGTGGGGATAGAGCAGTGCAAAGACTATGTAATTTGCACCCATCAGCACTACTCTGCCCAGCTGAGCCCTTGCTGGGACTGGAGAGGCCGGAGTGCTTCTGCTCACAGCTGGTCTCTGGGGTGCTGGGCACAGGGTCCATGCGGGTGCTGGTACCAACCTGCTTACCTCCTTCCTCCCAGTGTGTGGCACCCTCACTCCTCAGGGTGTCATTCCCACTGTGCTTAAAAGAGAAACTCTCTTGTTTTCTTGTCTCTTTATTCGATAAATTTCCCCTCTCCTTGCCTCACTGCATTCCCTTTCCATCAGCAGGATTGGCACGAGGAGCTGCTTTCTTGCTCTGGAGAAAACCGTTGCTCAGCCGCACAACAGGGGGAAAAATAGCTCGAGAAAAAAAGGCAATCGGATCCCTCAAGCTAATTTTTTTTAAAGAGTCCCCTCTTTCTGGAAGCAGTTTCCTGCTTTTCTAATTGGTGTTTCTGAAGGGAGAGAAAGAGGTCCCTGTTCCAGGGGTATTAAGCCCTTTAAAGATGCTTTAACTAACAAAGCAAAGATTAGAGAACACAGATCAGATGTTTTTCCTATCAAAGCCTTTTCTTTCTTTCCTTTTTTTTCCCCCACTGTGGATGTTTTGAGTCTCCTCTGGGCCGGGCTTCATTAAGGCTGTTAACTTCGTAGTGCTGATGTCTCTTTGCCCAGCTCACAGTTTGGGTGGCCTGAACTAAAATCTCCCAAAGGGCTTATTACAGGTGGTAGGCAGACAGGGCTGGAGCCTGGGCCACACCACATATCCCTGAGAGAAATGTGTTTCCTTGACCAAAAAAGCACAATATTATATTCTTAAAACATTCCAGTCCCGTCTGGGTGTTCTCTGCATGCATTCCTGTACGTGGGATTATTATTGTAGAGAATTTATAAAGTCATTCATTTTTCTGGAAGTGTATGACATGGGTTTTGGTTGAATGGGCTCAGTGCAAACTTAGAGCCATGTGGTGCTATAAAAACACAACAGTAAATAAATCAGCAGGGAGAATTTACACTTCAGCCTTCTGATTGTTTTTACATTCAGAGGCTCAGACTCAGAGCCAGAGTGTAAAATAAATACCTGTAGCACTGAAAATGCAGCGTCACACTCGCCTGCAAGCAATCACATCAGCAAAGCCAAAATACATGCAAAGCAAGAGTGTTTACGGTGAGCTTGTGGTGACCTTTTTTCCTTTGGCTGCTTCCTATTTTTCTTGGTGATACCTCAGATCTTTATTATGGCATTGTCAGTCCTAGTGCTCCTGTGAGTGAAGGTTGCGTCAGGCCTTCAAGGGTTCAAGTGCTTGATTTTTTTCCTGGAGGTTATTTTTATCATTACTCTTTAGAGAAAAAAAGAAATCACTCCAGATTGAAACTTGCCAGCTCCTGGATATTACCAGGAGGAAATCATGATTTTCATGTGTGAAAAACAGGAATGAAAGGAGCTGGGAGATGCACGCCCAAGTTCTGTGCTTTCATGGTCCTGCCATTGCGTAGGGAGCTCAGGGTGGAAGAGCCAAGACCTAGAAAGAGCCAAGTCCTGGGAAGGAGCTGCATGGTTTGAGGCCTCTTTCAAACCTGCCTGTGTTGGGAGCCAAAAACAGATCTTCTCACCACACTGACAAGGTGACACTGCAATTTGGCACTCCTCAATCAGAGGAATTTCTGCTGCACTTGTCCCTGCATAACCTGAAAATATCACTCAGCTGCAATTTTACCCATGAAGAGACAAAGGGTGAAATCATCTTTGATGACATCAAATTGTGTTTGGAAAACCAAAGCTATTCTGAGATGGATGGAACTTTCCTATACTGAAGTAAACCTTTTCCAGGCACAAAAATGGATCACAGATCCTATGAGGCTGGAAAACAACCCCTGGGTTAACCTTCTCCCTGGGAGCCCCCCAGCATACCCCAGGTTGCTCCAGTTGAGTTCTCCTCTGCTGACCATTGCACAAAACCAGATTTTTGCTTTACTGCCAAAAAAGCACTGGGGTTATTTACCACTTCAGAACTGGGGCCATTGCCAGTTCTGATGAACCATTTCTCATCAGCAATTAGGATCTATCTCTCCTCCAATGTGTCCTCCAGGACCGATCTGTAAGAATGCCTGATTTTACCTGTCAGGCTGGAATCACCTCTTCTCACACAAAACAAAGGCAAGGGATATGTGCCAGCATGGAGGTGACTCTAGGTGACCTGTGGCAGCTCCGTGCTTTTGTAACCCTCCGGCTGCATCTGTCCCATGGCAAGAGGCTCCAGGGCAGCCCCCCTTGGGGAGAGTAGCATTGGCTCTGCTGAGCTTTCTTACTCCAAGTGCCTGCTGTGCTTTTTGCACACTAGACAAAATATTGCTGCTGATGAAGATACCTCAGAGCATAAGAGAATGTGGAATTTGGCTCAGTTAAAGGAATATATTACTGGCATTTGTATTTTCCATGTTTTCTTAGAAAAACAAATCTCTGGTCTAATAAAAGGATGAGAATTAAGATAGGTGGCTCTATGCCCTTGGTAAAGGGAGGTGGTTACACTTGTGCACTCCTTGACTCCTGTGCAAGGCTGAATGGGTCACCTGTTCAGGCAGGTTAAGACCTTGACATTTCCATTTTGATGCTGAGATCAGATTTAAGCCTGAAACTCAAATGTACTCACAAAATCGTGAGTCTAAACCTTGTTTGCGAGAGAGCTTGTCCCCACTATCATGTCGATATTGTGGCTTTTAGTCTCTCTGAAAGTAAAGAAACTCTGAAAACTTGAAGTGCATCAATCTCAATGAATAAACCAGATTCCTGTTAACTTTAATAAGGGATTATTTTTGTTAGCCAGGCAGTAGAGTTATCGGATAGAAAAATGGAAGTATTTTCCTCTGGTAGGTCCCAGAACGCTGCCCTTCAGGAACAGCTCCCCCCTCCTCCAAGCTCCATCCCCAAGATCATCCTCTGCTGTGCATACACTTTTCATGGGTGAGGAAGATTTTGTTGAGTTTTTGGGTAATGGATCCTCTATGCTCACTTGCTCTCTGTTTGGATTGTGAAGGAGCCTTTCTAGCAAAGCAGTATTCAGTGGTGGTCTCCAGGAAAAGGCATTTCTTGCATTAAAAACAATAAAAGGCCCAATGTTTTACAGACAGATGTCCATCAACAGCTGGCGCTGGATTGGGAAGAGAACACCGGATCTTCTCCATCGTCACAGTGCTGGGGCTCTGCATAGCCACTTGTTTATTTAACAAACTACATTATTAAACTAGACCTTGGGTGGAAAAAAAGCCACACAGACTCTTTGATCATTTATAAAGACCTACTTGAGAGACCGTGCACTTCACCAAGGCTGCAAGGAAGGAAAAAGGCCAAGTCTGTATTTCACCAGCTTTCACTAAGCTGGGCCATTGACTCAGCTTGTCTTTGACTCGGATGTCTTTGGACTTGATCTCATTTGCAAACTTAGCCATATCAGAATCAGGTCCTTGGGGCAGTGTGCCCTGCAAGGAACATGGGCACCCAGGTGGGTGTCACTGTCACTGTCCCAAACCAAGCACTCCACTCCAGGCAGTGCTTTGGGCCCCTTACTCAGCTGTGCAAATTGCACTTGCACTTGGCTTTGAGCCCTTCTCTATCCGTCTACTCCCTCACCTGCCAGACACTGGTTCAAGCTGGTACCAAAGCCCATAAAGGCTCTTGGGGTTCCCAGTGTGCCAGCAAGCCCTTGGCAGCACTGCCTCCTGCCACCGGGTACCTGGGCTCAGACGGCTGTGTGCCACGAATATGTCAGTCCTCTCCACAGAGCAGCTGCCCCCTAACTTTGTCACAGCAGCTGTTTCCCAGGACATGGCAACAGTTCCAGATAGGAAGGGAACATTTTATCCAGCTGAAACTGACCAGCAGTTTAAATGAGGAAATGTAATTACCCATACTTCAATTTGGCCTTGAGATGGCATCTGATGTCTCTGTCTGCTGTGAGCACCCATCGTGCCCCTCGGAGGTGGTGCAAGCACTTGAGCTGATGAGTTCCATGTTCAGAGATACCCTGATAATTCCAGGCAAAAAAAAATTAGACCAAGACTTAAAGAAATACACTGAAAATATGTCATTGACCCACACTGCACCTATTCTCCCATCATCTGCAGGGAAGGCCTTGTGAAGGAAGCACTGGGATTTGTGATGGAACCTGTCCTGGGACAGTGTCACCCCCTGTAAAAACAGTGTGAGACTATGCATTTGAGGCCCCAAATTACTCCCACGAAATCTTGTTCTCTTCAGACAGCATTGCTTTTGTTTGGGCATTTGTCCACTTTATTTCCTTCCCTTAAATATCTCTGGGTAAAGTGGGGTCAGCTGAGCAGCTCTTTGCCATGCCCTCCCTGCTGGACCCCTGCTCAGAGGGGTAGTGCATTGCTTCGGGGGAAAGGTAGAGTCTGTCCCTCAAATTTATTGGATACAACAGTAAAACCAGAGCTGTTCCCTGTTGCTCTCTACACGCTGGAGGACAAATTTGTCTGGATCAGCCCCCCACAGACACTGTGAATACCTGCCAGATGCCTCCCAAACTCGCTAAGCCAAAAACCTGCTCTCAGTGACAGCAGCACCCGGCCCAGCCTGCCGCCCTCGCCAGAGCAGTCTATTCCCCCTGGAATCTAACACTTTGACTTGATAGCATCGGTTTGGCCACCTGCTAAAGCTCTACTCACTCCACAAATTGGGCAAGGCAGGCTGATGCCCAGGCTGCCACAGGGACCCAGAGGTGCTTTGTGGCAACCTCATGCCGCAGACAAAAGATTTTGCAAGGAGGCAGATTTTCAGTAAAAGAACACAAAGCTGCCTCAGTTGCCAGGCCAAAGGGGAGGTTTGGACAAGTCTTTGGTCTTGGAGTAATCATGGAGAAAAGCTGTCCTGTGCCAAGATCTCTGCACACAAGAGAATGAGCACTGCACTGAGCTGAGCATGTTTTCCTGCCTCCACTCGTCTACAGAGCCTCTCACCTCTTCTGGCACTGTGCAGTGCTTCACCTCAGAGCAGACAAAACTCTTGTAGGTTCACCAGAGCATGAAATAAGGTGGAAATTGCTAAATCTGGCATTGAAATAGAAGTACTCTCAGCACAGCAACACCAAGAAAGGCAGTTTCTGTGGATTATTTTGCAATGGCTGCATACTTTGTTTTGAAGAGATTTTACAATTATTTTTTTCTACTTAGCTAATTTATTCTTTATCCTTGTTTTCAAGAAATCTAAAATCACTACAGCACAACCTAGTCACTGGGCTGCAAATGTGATATTCCCAAAGCTGTTATGTAGTCCTAGGTATTTTGGTCTCTACTCCTGACACAAGTAACAAAAACAAACACTTGGAACACATATGTAATTTTAACTAGAAGCCAGTCTAAGTTTTAGGACCATAAAGAGCATAATCATTATTTATACTTGACTAATTTGTGTTTCAGTGAAACCTAAAACTATCTGTTGTGTGTTCACAAAGGTAGTCATTTCAGGTTGGCCACAAAATACTTCTGCTAAAGAAAGCAAATGGAACATACAAAATTCAGACTCTGATAGTGCACTGAGGCAGAATAATTCAGCATTGCATACAAAGCTCGTGTTTACTCTCTCTGAGACCTAAGTTAATCCTATTCCATATATTGACTGCTATACTGAAAAGGTTGCACTGGACAATTCACTTTATTGGATTAACTTTTTGCTTGAAGAGCCATGAGTGAGTCCCATTGGGAGTTTCCATTATTCAGCTCTAGACCTGTGCTGCACTGTCTTACAGTCCTATACTTCTTTTTCTGTAGCTTTGTTCTTAATGAATAACCCTAAGAACATATTTGGTCTTTTGAGCAGGAGGCACTTGGCACTTTTTCACCCCTCACAGGTTCTTTCTGCTGGTGGCAGGGTCTTAGAGAGCTGCTCAGAGTGGGGGAATGTTCCCAAGAAGTGCTGCAGCACCAGGCAGGACAGCCTTGTTAGGAAAGGAGCTTCCCAGTAGCAAAAGGCTGAGAATGGACGTATTTTCTGACACTATCAACACGCATTTTACCTCCCATCAGCTGAGCTGCTGGAGTGGCTTTTCATACTTCCACCTGCACCTGGAGTTAATGCGCTTCAACTGGACAGTAGAGAAATGCAGTTTCTTGGCTGGTGTTCCTAGAACAGACTTAACAGCATAAATCCCAGTGAGAGTCAGGGAGAAGTGCACTCTTGGTGCGTTTTCAAGAGTGTGCAAACATTTTGGCAGGCTGCATCCCATCTGCAGAAGTGTATAAGGGTATAAGGGTTCCTATTAAATGTAGATAGTTCCTAGTGAAACTAATAAACAAGAGGTTGTGATCAGTATTGCTCTGATTTATTCATCTTTACTGGTCTCTTTCCATCACTGACCGGTGTCTGGATACCTTCAAATAGCAAACCTGTGGATCCTCAGCAAACATGCACTTAAATACTTTCTCACCTTTGAAAATGGGGCTCCACCACCTAAATCCCCATAGTCCATTGGGAAGTAACCCATCATATCTCACAAGCAAAGCCCCTGGGTCTGCATGGAAACCGGTTCAGCTTCACAGACTCCTGACAACTTCAACACCTCCATCAGCTGTCCTACATCATAAGCAACTTAATTACCATCACTTCTTCTGTAAAGCATTTTATGCCACAGCCAGACATATGGATCTATGTGAGTTTATCATTGCGTGCTTTCTGCACACTGTTTTCTCTCTGGTTTCAAGAGACCTCGCTGTACCTCTAAGGAACTCCACCTCAGAGAGCTCTGCAGTGCCCATCTTTGCTGGGAGGTAAGTTTGTGGCTTTCCCCAGAAGCTGAGATGTTAATGGGGAAATGGCTTGGGCTTGGCTTCCCAGCAGACTCACATTTCCATCAGCAGACAGAGGCTGCTGTAGATTCCTTGAAGTTTCAGGCAGATTTTCCATGCACTGCTCAGCTCTCACATAGCAGAGTGATGCCACACAGGGGTGCTAAAACTTCTTCTATAAAACATCTTCTTCCAAACCCTATTGTTGGGCTGTGGGAACCTGCCCTTCTGTCTGGAGGGCAGAGCCAGTAAAGCCACCCCAGGGAGGCTGTCCCTGACCACCCAGGGGCCTGCCTTAGCCCCAGATCTGCAAAATGATCTGATAACCTCTTAGACCACAAAAGTAGAAATAAGATGATTAGTGGGGTGAAGCAGGCTTAAAAGGGATGGAAGGAGATTTGCTTTTCTTGTGAAGCTGTGGTTACCCGATGGGTTTGAGACCTCTTTGGATAAAAGAAAACTTAAGTCAGTCAAATCACTTGTGAATAAATGCAGGTCTTGTGCAGTTGTTTCAGTGGATAAACTCAAGCCAGACAAAGGATTTTCCTATCTTAGGGCACTAATAATCCTACAGCAAGTGCTGTCTGGTTGTGAATAATACTATATTTACAAAACTGCAAATAAAATATGTAGAATTACTTTCACTATAATCCACCTCAGGGATGTTTTACCTGAATCCCTTACTGTGTAGAGCTGTATCACCTTGGAGGGTGAATGCACCTCCTCATAGCTGTCACTAGCTGAAGGACTGTGTCACCCAGTGTGACACTCATGCTGCCACAGAAGGACCAATGTGTTTTCCCAGCACGAGGAGTGACACCACAACCACCCCAGCCCCAGGGTCCCAGCCTCTGGCTTTGATGGGAGACAGGCTGGCCCTGGAGGCCACTCAGCAGCTGACCACTGCCCAAGCAGTAACAGGAGCCCTAGCAATGGCTACAGTCATAGACAAATAGTAATAAATAAGCAGCAAAGCACTGTGGCTTGACAAGCCTTGAGCATCCCCAGGGATTTGTAATGGGATATGGAGGTTTTCACCTCCTGGTCTCTGGTTCACATTTCAAATCCAGCCCTGCTCCAAAGTGACCAAAGGTCATTGCCAGGCTCAGTCGCCCGTGTGAAGACATAAATGGCCTCATTTCTCTAATTCCTCAAGCAAGGCTGGGGGGAGGACTGGATTTGTTTGGTTTTATGATTCTAGTGGAACACTCCTAACAGCAAAGGCTATCTGTGAGCCTCTCTGTCCAGTCCCCATCCTAGGCACTGCACCTGGCCCCAGCCCATGAAGCACAGAGGGGTTGGCCTTGCTCGAATGTCTCATTTTTACTTTTTCCAACTACAAAGCTAAGAAAGAGTGTGCATTTTTGGTACAACCTGTGTACAGAGCCTGGGAGATTTGCACAGGTTGCTGTAAGTGTGAATCTCCACTATTTAAGCACAGATTCTCAACCCTATCCCTGGAGCTTGGTCTTGATCCCTGTGCCCCAGATGTCTAAGGAGGGCATGAAACAGGTCCTTCTAATCAAACTCTGCATAAAAGGTAACTGCATTGGTGCAGCCCCCCCCATGCCAGCTGCACCCTTACCCCGTGGGTAATCCTGGAGAGCCTGGGTGTGGGCCATGTTGGCTTTGATTTTCAAAATGACATTTCTCTTCCCATGAGCCGGGAACAGGGAAACATCACCTGTGACTGCTGCTCTGTCCCTGTTTCTCTCTTCTGGCAGGGAGGTGGTTAGACCTAGGCTATCCCTGCCCCTGCATCCTTGCAGGAACCACAATGCTAGTGCTCATGTCCTGCACTGGACCTTTGCAGCAGCCCCTCTAGCCCACACATTTCTCATACCATTCAATGGGGGATAGGGTTCATTTTTGCTTTAGAGCAATCACCAGAGCAGCCCGGGGCCGACACACTGACCTGCATAGGTGCAGATTGCTCTGGATTCCCAGGCACGGAGGCGTTTTATAAATATCGCCTATTATTACGGTGCTCTATTAATAACCACTTTGGGGAACAATGGGAGCACGCAACAGCTTTGGTCATCCGATGCCAACCAGCCAAGCCTCCTCAGGGCTCTGGGACATTCCCACAAAAGCATCTATTTGGGGAAGCATAGCATTTGCACACAAGCCCAGGGGATGCACGAGGCCCTGAAGGAGGCCAGGCCGTGGTCTCTGCTCCTAGCAATGTGCTGTTTGGAAGCATGGATGCTCCTCACCATCTTAGGCCTTCCCCACACCAAACATGGGGATGTGTCAGGGCCTGACCATGGACCTCTCCTCACCCCACGGTGAGGGATGCACCAGGGCTGCAACCCTGGGAATCCAGTTCTGCCTGTCCTCTTCCCTCATCTGTGCCAGATGGGCAGGGCAGGAAGAGAAGGGACAAGGCTTGTGATAATTTTGGTTCTGCCCAGGCACTCTTGTGGCTGCAGCTTTTGCAAAATTTGATGAACCTTCCCAGGGACATGTCCTGGATATTGTCACAGTCTGTATGGATATTAGTGACTCAGGATGAGACAGCTTCTGGGCAGCCTTGATGCTCAGTCAAAAGACATTTTGGGACAGAGATGGAAATTAAAGAGGCTGACAAAGTGACCAGCATGTGTCTTTCAGCAAGCCACTGCTTCCCACTTGGGACAGAGACAGGGAGCTTATTGAGGACCCTCTCCCAGCCCTTGCTGCTGCAGGTGCACCCAGCACGTCCAGAGGGAGACATCCCTCCTCGTCATGCTGGGGGCAGGGCAGCAGGGATGAGGAGGAAGATGAAGTGAAGGAGCCCAACACTTGTTTCTCCAGAAAAAGCATGAGAGTTGCTCACTTCTGCTGGGTGTTCTGGTCACTGCTTGACATCCTGCCAGGTTCACCAGGGAAAATGGTGCTGGGTTTTTTTCACATTGTTCCTGATGGCTGGGCACTTCCTGAGTCTTTCCAGAGAGGTAGGGAAGGGGAACGAGAGGAAAACGGAACGTTTTTTTTTTGATTTTCCTTCCTTTCGCAATATCTCTGTGATCACAAAAAGCCATATTGCAGCTAATTTTCCTGCCTCCGTTCACACAGGCATTTTGCAAGGGCACAGGAATTCCTCTATGAGGGACGTGGGCTCTTCTGATGCCCCGCCGCCGGCACGGTGCCTCCCCGCGGTCCCCGAGCTGCCGGCGTACCAGCTTCCTGCACTGGAGGGCTTGGGATGCAGCGTTGGGCCCCACATCCCACCTGCTGCCCTGGCCTGTGGTAGCAGAGGCAGGGAGTGGAAGCAGAAGCAAGCACAGAGCCCACAGCCCCGGGATCTTTGCAGAGGCAGAGGTGGGAATGCAGAGAGGCAGTGGAAAGGCTGCACCGTAGGCCAGGCACTGGTCATCAGGAAGGGCTGCTGTCTCTGGCAGGGTTGCGGAACATAGTAGCGCTGAGAACTAACAAAACTCATCAGGAACTACTTGCAGCTGCTGTAGAGTGCTGTAGAGTGCACTTGCTGTAGATCTCTGTTTTCATACTCTCCACCGATCTACTCAGCTAAGGAGAGAAGTCTAAAAATGTGAAAGGAAGTAAACGCTGCTCTCTATTCATGACCAAGTCACTCAGCAGCCATATAAAGAAGTTGCAGAGCTCAGCAGGTACCCAAGAGGGACTTTCTGTGTGATATGAAGATGAAAAATCTCTCAGTTCATAACTTCTGGAAAAATGATGTTTTGCTTAACCTGAATATTTCCAAGACCTCAGCTGGAGTGCAGCCCTACCCTCAGTGCAGACAGGACGCAGCATGGATGCTCTTGCTCACAGGACTGTGTATGACTTTGTAGGTTCCCTCTTGCCATGTTGCAGCTTGCCAGTGAGGGAAAGGCAGTGACCCCTAGGATTTTTCAGCAGATCTGGGCTGGGAACAGGCCTTCTTCTTGCCCCAAGCATGATAGTGCCCTGAGCTAAGCAAGGGAATACAGCTCCAAGCATCCACCACCCCCTAATTCCTCTCTGGTTCAGCTTTCACTTGCTTTCCCTTAGTAAGGACATTCTTTTTCTCTTTACCAACTGCAAAGCTGGGGAAACCTAATGCCAGTATTAAGAAAAATACTTTTCAAATTATCCTTTAGTTCCAACAGCTTAATGTCCTTACACATGCTTAGTGTGGAGTTTCAGCCTCATCTGTCTGCAGTGGGACAGCCCGCCCTGGTTGGGAGCAGCAGGACCCCTTTCATGTCGATGTGTCAGTCCCCCAGGCAGCTGCAGGGAGGAGAGGCCACATGGAACATTGGGCCTTCCCAGAAAAAGTCTCCTGAGAAGGGCTGAGCACTAATAGCTGGTTACATTTTCAAAGTTGTATCTCCCCGTGTTGGAACAAATGCAATGGGTGGAGTGATCCTTCTTTCACCATGGGTGGTGATGAGGGTCTCTGCAGTCCCTGTGCTCTCATGTTGGCTCTGAGGAGCTGGTACTCATGGCTTCAGTGTAGGCATGGCTGTGCTCCTTGCTCTGTGTGTGTACAGCTCCAAGTGCAGGAAAGGACTAACTCACGGCACGAGCCTGGGGATTCCTCAATTGCCTGGGTGGAGGCTCTTGGGTGGGAATATGACTCTGTGCTAGATGAGCCCTTGGAGAGCAGAGTAGTTGAGGCAATGACATCTAGGGGTTTGTGCAGGACCTTCAGAGAGTGACACCACAGGCAGAAGCAAGGCTGTAAGGGGGTCTGCTGCTGAGCCCTTCCTGCCTATCCATGCCACTGGAGCCTGGATGAAGGCAGCCATAAATCTGTGGGCATGGCTGGTAGCTTGTCAGGTGCTTTTCCAGTTGCAGTGGTTGGAATCTGCACCCTCACCCCCACACCACCCCACCTGTGCACCTCCTCTGCATCATCCAGCCATCCTGCCTGCCTTAGCCAGAATTTTCTGGGTGAAGGAATGTGTCACCCCAAAGAGGGGCTGCCCTCCACCCCCTCTCCGCTCCCCCTCCCACCCCCTCTTGCTCTACANGCTTGCAAAGCTGCAAGGAGTGTGGCCAGGCTGAGGAGGCTCCATTTTTAAAGCAAATTCAAATACCAGTCTTATGCTCACCTGAACAGAGGGAGCTGGGAAAGCCCAGCCCAACATTTAATTTCCTTTCCTCTCCCTTGTTTTTTCCCTGAAATAACTCATACGTAACATCTGGCATTCATCTTTTCTTCCCTTCACATTCACGGCAGAAACCCTGGTGTGAGTCACGTCCATTTAAATATGGAAGCACATCATAAAACCTAATGAAGAGTCCAAGAGGTGAGCTTTTATGTGGTTAAAACTCATAGAGAGGTCAAGATTGTTTGTTTTAAACATGGGGGGTCATTCTGCACATGAAGGTGGTCCTTTAAACCTTTAGAAAGACTTGTTTGCTCAGCACGAGAGCTCAGTGCAGTGTCCCGTGGTTTTACTGACTTCCGATGGCACTGTGACTCAATGGACGGGGAACAGGGGGTGTGGGCTGAATCCCACAGCTATGGGAAGCCCACAGTATTATAGACAGGTCCCCAGCCAGCAGCAGAAGTGGGAATTGGGGCTGTACTGACGGGAGAGTTTGGGATTGTCAGCTTGCTCACGGCACAAAGCAGCGATGGTCACACTGCATGTCCCGTAAGGCCAAGGGAGCTTGGCATTCACCCGACGCCTGTAAAACCCAACATGTTTTATGAGACAGGGAAGAGGAGGAGTGCTAACAAATAATCTGTCCTTGTTAAACTCCTTTTTTGTTTTATAGACTCTGAAATAATTTTTGGTGACCATTTATTACTATTTTATTGTCTGGTTTATTGTGACTAAGCGCACAATAAAGCAAACCTTCTGCTGAGGACTGGCATAAAGATGCTGTTTGATCTCTGAATTGTTTTGCCTGATATACATTTGCTTGAGCCAAAACCAGGCATCTGCAGCCTGTCTGGGGTCAGACAGTCCCTGACTATCCCTGGGGCAGGGTCTCATCCCAGTGACTATCCCAGCCATGGGCATGAGTGAGTCCCAGCCTGGGGAAGCAAGAACAGGGTCTGCCTCTCTGCTGCTGGGACAGACCTGCTCAGAGCTTCAGGCTCCTTCTTGCTGATCACATGAACAGGGATGATTTTTGACTGCAAGGAAACAAGCAATTCAGAGTTATTAACCCTGGATTATACAAATGTGGATGCTCAGGATAGCCAATATGACATCCAACTCTCTCTTCAGCTCAGTCTTGACTGTGGCAGGCACTAAAGCTGGTCCATTCCATGTCCTCAAACACCTGCTCTGACCAGTGGCTGCAGATTTAGGATGCAATTAAAATAATGACAGCCAGAGGCAGAGTCCTTGACAACTTAGAGACTTTAAGCACTTAGGGTCTGCTCTGTGGTCTTTCCACCCTAGTCTTGTTTCCTTTACCGTTACAACATCTCTATTTACTGCTGGTGTCCCTGGTCGTCTAATGCTAATGTGTGACTGTCTTGACAAATACAATCCCCTTCCTCAGCTGTCTTTTTAATTTTCCACTATTTAATACCCAATTGACAAGCTGGCAGTGGACTGGATGATGGTAGCCTGCACAGCCACCTCTGGGATTGAAGAAGAGGTGATGGTCCCTGCTTGAGGCTCTCCCTCTGCCCCTGGCCTGTGCCCCAGTCCTGTATGGCCACGGGGATCAGTGCAGTGGGGTTTTAGTGTGAGATCAGCCTTTTAACAGAATCAAGGAGCAATGGCTGGTACTTAAGCAACCAATAAGCATATCCCAATCCTGACCCCAAAGCATGGGATCAGCAGAGTCTGGACACCTCTCCTTGCTCCAGGGATCCTGGGGATGCTCTCCACAACTCCTGCTCCCTTCCTGCGAACCCAAGGGACAAACAATACCCACATCCGACACCAACCTGCTCTGTATCTGCTGTGCTTATGTTTATCCATCACCTGCCAGGCTGCTCCCAAAGAGAGCAAAGCAAAGTTGTGTTTCTGTGCTCTGGCTAATCTGCGGTTTCTCCTCTGCTGAAGACATTTAAGTGCTTGGGAGAAGGTGCAATTTCATTTAACATTGCTCTGTCCTGTCTCTTACTGGTTCCTGCCAAGAAACTGTCAGCTCCAGCCAAGCTTCCCGTTTGCTTGTTCTTTGCCATACCATGAAGTCTGGGCTCAGTTTGTAGCTCCTATAACTACAGGAAAACAGATCTGTCCTGCCTTCGCAGCCCAGGGCCATGCCTGAACTTTGCAGGGCCCTGAGTTTGCTTTTGCATGTTTCCTTCTCTGCCATCCCTGTCCCTGCTTGCTGCTGAAAGGTTGAGAAGATGGGATCTCTTACTAATAAGCAGTCCAGGTCGCGGTCTTGTCCAGCCTGACTTGCAGCCTTTTGACAAACCTGAGAGAAATGAGAAAGAGTCTCTCAAGCTGGAATGCTCTTAGACCCAGACTTGTGCAGCAAGGAAACAGGCAGCAGGACACTTACTCCAAATTCCCACTGCTCTTCTCATAAGGGAATTTGTCTTGTTCCCTCAGCCCTGTTCCCCTGTCACTGTTTCCCCTTCTCTTTCTTCAGTTTCAGGTACAACCTCTGCTAGTCCTTCCAAGGAGTTTCCATGCAGGTCTGGCAGAGACGCTGCCATATGTTTTTCATTTTGATAACTCCCCTATGGTGTCTGTTATCACCCAAGTCTCTATTAAGATTTATTCCTGTTATTGTAGCAGTCATTTTCCCCAGTACATGTGCATTGTATTTGGAGAGAGTCATAACCACTTTCCACATCCAACAGATGCTGTAGTCAGAGCGACTCCTGCTTCCATTTACCAGACCTTTCTACTAATATGGGATTTCACCAATAACCACAAGTGCTGTTCTCTCCCCAAGATTTCCGCACTGTCATTTCTTAGCTGTGTTAGTGGCAAAACACCGCCCAGAGCTCCAGTCCCTCATGAAGCAAAGGTTTTGCTTGACTTCACTTTTCATCCACTTTCTCATCCAAAGCAGTGAGAGATTCCTTCTCCCAGTGGCTGAAAGGCTGAGCAAGAATGAGGACACACAGACCTGGGGTGGGCAATGGCCGTTGTGAGAGGGGGAAAAGGCTGGTTCACCTCACTCATAGAATTTGATGAGGGCAGGCTGCAGAAGGGGATGGGATTTCTTGGACCTGGTATATGGATTTAAGAAGAGGCCAAGGTGCCTTAGACTAGGCTGAATACAGTCAGGAGGGGTCAGGCTTCAGTGGCATCAGTTTGGTGGTGCCCCACCACAGCTCTGCCTCTTGGCAGGAGGTTATGAAAGAGATGTCCCTCCTCCCCAGGGGCTGGCAGTGACCCTGCCCTCGTGGCTGATTTGCTCTGGTCCTTATCACAGTCAGCAGCACAATTTGGGCTCCCTAAGCGAGGCAGCCTGCCCACAGCATCCACACGCCCTTCCAATTTTCCCCTCTTTCATCCCATAGCAGTTTGTTCAGCTCGTACAGAAGAAAGGAGCTCCAAATGCTTTCCGGGCCTAATAATATCCATCAAAGGATTTCCAGGACTGAGGCAAGGATATACACTGCAGCACGCAGAGCAGGAAATGGGCTTGGGTTTTCCAAAGCTGCTTCTTCCAACCAGAGCAAACCACAGGATCACGGGAGGACAAGAGCGCTGTGCTCGTGGCTTTGTTTGCCCCAGAAGGAATTGATTTGATGAGAAAGGAAATTGGCTTTCTTTAATCTGTCCTTGTGCTAATTCTGCAGAGGAAGGCGTGAGCATCAGCAGTTCCTGAAACTGAACCACCCCTCGATGCCAGAGGTTCGTGCTATTTGCAGGGATGGCCGTGTTTTCCAGGCCGTGGCCCATGGGAAGCTCCCAAGGACCACAGTGAGCTGTGCATGGTGGAGGTGGAGAGTCCTTGTCCCTGGGGCCAATGACCTCACAGGGACAGTCTCCAGCATACCTCGGGCCTCAAGTGTGTCACGGGTCCCCTTACATATGCCTTTCTCAGGTGGTGGGTGTCCCGCTATTGGCTTCACCAGGGCTGGGTTTTCTCCAGCAAAAGCCAAGAGGAAGGAAACAGCTGTGCTGCTTCTCACCTCTGGGGAGCCTGTGCACCTTCTCATCTCTTTTCCAAACCCTGTCCCTGTGCCCAGTAGGCCAAGAAGGAGGATGTTCCTCATGCCTCAGCCATGTGTGTAAGAACAGGTTAGATATGAACAGCCTTTTCCATTAAAAATATTATTAGATAAAATCTCAAGAAATTTAAAAAATCCTTGGGAACCTGGATTCCTGAATGGTTCCAGGCTAGCACTTCAACTAAAAAGGTGGAAATGGAATTGATGAGTAGGAAGAACAAAAGCTGACTAAAATGTCATCAGAGAAGAGCTAGAAATGGTGCGCTGTTACTTTACACAACAAAGCCTAAAAATACAATAAATAAGTTATACAAAACCTAAGCCAAGATTATCCTGGATCCCTTTCAATGCCAAACAGCCCTCTGAAGGTGACTAAACATCATCACTTTTGTTTGCCTGGAAGGACATTGAGATGCAACCAGCAAAGAAAGATCGGGAGCTCTGAGACTTGCTCTACTCTGCTTCATCATGCTCATTGAGCAACAGACCATTGCCCTTTGCAGTGCTAGTGCAGGGATTACAAAGCTTATTGTAAGGGTTTCCCGGTGGCTGGTAAAGTCCCTGCCCCTTCCTTTCCATGATATGCCTGTTAAGGGGTGCCAGGTCTCCAGCCAGGACTCTGCAGGCAGGAGCACAGAGGGGGCAGGAGCACAGAGGGGGCAGGGCACATGGTGCCTGCAGGCAGTGCTGGTCACCCATCCAGCTGGTTTCTGTGCCTGGCAGGCCCTCACTGCAGTGCCTGTCTGCTCCAGGAACCTTGGGCTCCAGCAGAGACAATCCACCTGTCCCCAGCACCCGCAGCAGGATGTCTGCCTGGCTGATGGGGTGGTGGGAGCAGGAGTCAGAGCAATGGCGTGAAAAACCTCAAAATCGTTCTGCCTGAGGAGGAGGATGTGCTGACAGTAATACTGGTGTGGCTCTGCAGGCAAGCAGAAGGGACCACCCCTCCTGCCTCGCCTGCCCTGCCATAACACTCTGAAAAGAGGCGAGGTGTCCCCCAGAGCACAAGGAAATAGCAAATGGAGCTGAGAACAGCCACAGGTCAAAAATCCCCTGAGAACAGGCACATCCACAAGTCAGTAAAGTGAAAAGGAGGAGAAGGAGAAGGGAGAAGAGAAGGGAGCAGAGCAGGCTGGCAGAAGCACTGCAGCTTTTTTGCAGACATACGTAGGCTCCAGGAAGTGTCCTGGGTTTATCTTCAGATCTGGTCTCTGCATTCTCCTGTATGACTTTAACATGTGCGAGCTGCCTCAGTGACAGCACAGAGCCCACTGGCTCTCAGCTGGATGTGTTCCAGAGGGTGCAGCTCCAGCACTGACGCAAGAAGAAAAATCTCCATGATGTAGCCAGTTTTTATGCTGGATTGGATTTGAAGAAGCAGCTGACATTAGCTGAAGCATCCATTCCTTATGGCACTAGGGTTAAGCTTGCAATGTGTCCAATGAAACACCCAGCAATGCAGGGAGAGGATTATGCCAGTAAGAGCCCTGTAAATTGTGCAGCCTCCCATTAGCACGCTGAGCCCTGTGGTTTGTTTTTTGTGTTCATTTGTTTGTGTTAACATACTGTGTTGTGTTAGTGATTAATATATATCATCATCTGCCACACCAAACCCCATGAAAACATCTGAGCTCCAGAACAAGTGATATTAATCTGTCCCTTGCTGTGACAGGAGACAAGGTAGAACAACAAGTTAATGTCCGGGGTATTTCACTGGCCTAACAGGAAAGGGGAAAAGTTCTTGCAAGGAAAAAAATCCTTACAGGACAGTCTGCAGCAACTGTAGTGCCCGGGGGGACACCACACCTCCTGACAGTGACTGAGCTCCATAATGACTCTCCTCATCTGATTGCACCCTCTTGTGGGGTGGAACAATCTGGGCCCCCCTGAGTGGAAAAGAACCCGCACACAGAAAACCTGCACGGCCACAGCGGCTCTGCCGGCACACGGTGCCTGTGGAGGTCAGGCCTCAGTAACTGCATCCAAACGAGACCCAGGCTGCCTTTAGCCAAAATAAATGTCTGCACAGGATGCTGCTGCGGCACTGAGTGAATATAAACCTTCGGTGCAACAACCGCAGCATGGACAAATGCCTAACCTTCCCTCTAGCGATGCTGCTGCAAGTGGATGGCTTGAAATCAACTCTCAATCCACAGAAAGGATCTAGCAAGAAACAGTGAAGCAGCTGCTTTCCCTTCAGATGCAGTACAGCAGCAGTGTCCTCCTGTGCTCTTTGGGACTTCTCACCACCACCCCACCACCCCCTTCCTTCCCCAAATTTGTGCTTCGATAAGGAAATACACTCCAACTAAGCCATTTTTGGCACCTCAATACTCGGGGGGTGGGAGTATCCTTCTTTAAATTAAAAGCGCCTCATTCCCCTGTAGCTGCAGACCCATTTCCCTGTGCTCAGGGAGCACAGGCAGCTATGCAAGAGCTTCCCCTCTGCCTGGAGACAGAGTGCAAGTGAGGAAAGGGCCAGGCAGGTGGAGATGGGCACTAATTCGCTCGTATATACATTAGCAGTAGATGTGTGTGTCAGCCCCAGGCGGCAGAGCAGCTCCCCCATACAGAGTTTTTTGACAGCATTAATGAGCATTAATGAAGACAGGAGTGACAGAAAGTGACTGATTTTAGAAGCAACTCCTGGTACACTCAAAACCAGATGAGCTGGGATGAGCTTCTCGGGGAGCCTCGGGCAATGATCCCAACAGTCAGATCCCCTTCCCCAGACCACCCCGGATCTCCCAAGGGAGCTTTGCATTCTGAGGTTGGGTGAGGGTCCCAAAAGCTTTATAGCCCCGATCTGTGGACCACGCAAGGCAGCTGTACTGCAGGAGAGCATGGATATCTCACTGCAGAAGCACGAACAGTTGTCAGGGTGGGGGCCGGGGCGGGCAGGGAGAAATAAAAGGAAAAAAGAGGGGAAAAGGGAGAAAACCCGCCGGCTGTGTGCTGGGAGAGAGTGGCTGACAGTTTTATTTCTGAGAATTTCCCCGTGCGTGATCTCTACATTGGGATCTGCGGGCAAGTGAACCCATAAAAGCAGCCCAAAATCCCCATGGCAAATATCATGGAGCCAAGGCTGGCAAACAGGAGCCAGTGGGAGGTGTGGGGAGTGCGAGGGGTGTGGGAGCCCAGCCCCGTTCTCCTGGGTCCTGTGGAGCCCCTTGGGCTCCCTGCCGTGCCCATCTGCAGCGTCAGGCGACCCACGGAGCCCTGCAAGCCCCAGCTTTCCCTGACGCATCACTCTCTATTAGCAGGAAAACTACTGTTGTTCATGAGGATTGAACTAGTTATAAAACAATTATTTCTTATTAGATGCTTTCTTCCCCGGGGTGTCTATCACCCTTCTATTTCTACCATTCGTTCATTCTTTTTTCCCCTTTTGTTCTTTTCTCTTTCTCTCTTTCACTCCTTCTCTTTGTTTCTTGAATTCTTCCTTTCCTTTCCTTTCCTTTCCTTTCCTTTCCTTTCCTTTCCTTTCCTTTCCTTTCCTTTCCTTTCCTTTCCTTTCCTTTCCTTTCCTTTCCTTTCCTTTCCTTTTTTTCCTTTCCTTCTTCTTCTCTTCTCTTCTCTTCTCTTCTCTTCTCTTCTCTTCTCTTCTCTTCTCTTCTCTTCTCTTCTCTTCTCTTCTCTTGTCGCCCACCAGCCGCGCGGCCACCGGCGGTGGCATCCCGGGCAGGAGCCGTTGCCGGCGCGGTTTCAGGTGCCCGGTCCCTCCCGCTGCTGCCGCCGCCGGGAACGAGCCGCGCACCTGCCGCGCTGCCTCCGGACGGGCCGGACGGTGTTGAAATCCCCGCTCGGCGCCCGGTGGCTCCGGGAAACCAGCGAGCTGCAGCGGGGCACTGAGCCCCGGCGAGCCCCGCGGGGTCCCGTGCAGGGACGGCGACTGGCATCGGGCCGTGGTGCCCCCGGCCCGAACCGCTCCGGGCGGGGAGCGCGGGTGGGCAAAGCGGCTGCGGCGGAGTGAGGGCGCGCCCTGCCTGGCTTTTCGTTCGTCTGTCCGTACCGGTCTGGGCGTCTTTGTGATGTCTTTTTTTGTCTATTCTTTTTGTTTTCTCTTTCTTTTCTTTTCTTTTCTTTTCTTTTCTTTTCTTTTCTTTTCTTTTCTTTTCTTTTCTTTTCTTTTCTTTTCTTTTCTTTTCTTTTCTTTTCTTTTCTTCTTTTTTCCTTCTCTCTTTTTCTTTTCTTTCTTTCTTTCTTTCTTTCTTTCTTTCTTTCTTTCTTTCTTTCTTTCTTTCTTTCTTTCTTTCTTTCTTTCTTTCTTTCTTTCTTTCTTTCTTTCTTTCTTTCTTTCTTTCTTTCCTTTCTTCTGTGTGTCTGTCTTTCTGTCTTGCCCTAGTTTCTGTTTTACTGTCTTTCTCTGAGATCTGGTTCACACATTTGAATTTTAAGTTTGTTAAATAGATTCGCTAATTTCGGTTCAAACATAGTTGCAAAATAGTGCTGATAGTCGCAGTAATAACGAGGATGACTGTAATTATAAGACAGTACTCATCGATAACGATCTCAAATTAAACGCCAGAAAATCCCCATTTTTCCCGGGACCCCAAGGAGCTTCAGGCTTTTCCCACCTGCCCAGATCTCACCGGTCTCCTCTTTATTTCCATCCTTACAACGAATCCGTAAACGTCTTTGGCTCCCGTTACGCGAACCCCTACGAATAACCATTGTTTCTCCGGCGGGATCGCCAGCAGCGAAGCACCGTCAGCCTTTCCCGTGCTGCACGGACGGTGCTGTCTCGGCGGGCAGGGCGGCGGGGCCGCGGGTTCGCTCTCCCGGGGCTCCGCCGCTGGGCTGTTCATCCAGGGAGCGTGCGGAGACACAGAATGTGCGCCCGTTTGCGCGCAGTGCGGGGCCACCCGGATCGCTGTCGTTCTCCCTCCGATAGTTATTTTCTGCCCCACGGCCCAGCGGGGATCGAGGCTGCCGTGCCAAGGCCGAGCCGGGCCGTGCGGGGCCGCCCCCAGCTCCCCTGCAGA